>OY735221.1:40792954-40807954 GCA_963457665.1 Thysanoteuthis rhombus
TCTGCTTTACTTGGAAAATCTCAAATTAACCCATGTACAAGTATATTTCTACACTGATATTTTCTAAATATTGTTAACGAACTCGGTTAAATTCTCACTGACTGAGAAGCTGGAATGACAACTATTGATTGTCTCATGTGATCCCTGCGCAATAGAAATATGGTCAACGATTCGTCCACCTTCCGTGGTGAAGTAGTATTAACAGCAACAGGAGGAGAGAGAAGGCCGGTAGCCCAAGTTTATGCTAATTGATTCCCATACTTGTAATATATTCTGACATTTAATTATAATACGAGTACTATTTTCAATGAAAATTGTAAATGCTTATTTTTGCAGTTTTTTTTGTCACTTTTCACTTTTTCTATTACAAAAATGCAGATCTCAGATACTCTATTATTGCATCGTAGATTTTGATTGAAATATGAATTATCTATCTATGTTCATTAACCTGAGCAGAACCGACTAACCGATCGAGTTTAGGCGCATCAAATAAATCTTTTGCCATCGAAATCCTTGCAATAATAATAATAACAACAACGACAATAATAATAATAATAATAATAATAATAATAATAAGAAGAAGAAGAAGAAGAAGAAGAAGAAGAAGAAGAAGAAGAAGAAGAAGAAGAAGAAGAAGAAGAAGAAGAAGAAGAAGAAGAAGAAGAAGAAAAATGTGCAATCATGGTGATGCACAAAGGAAGGCTTTCAATGACTGAGGGAATTGAACTCCCAGACAACAGCAAGATTAGGGCATTGACCGCACAAGACCGATACAAGTACCTAGGTGTCCTTGAATGTGACACGATAAAACGGGAGGAGATGAAGGAAAAAATAAAGAGAGAATACCTGAGAAGGATAAGGAAAATATTAGAAACCAAATTAAACAGCAGAAATCTAATAAAAGGAATGAACACCTGGGCTGTGTCAGTAGTTAGGTATACAGGACCATTCCTAGGATGGACAAAGGAAGAGCTCCAATCAATGGATAGGCGAACAAGGAAACTTATGACGATGCATAAAGCATTACACCCTAGGGATGATACAGATAGACTATACGTTAAGAGAAAAGAAGGTGGTAGGGGGCTCATCAGCATAGAAGATTGTGTCCAGAGAGCTAAAATAGTCCTAGAAAGATATGTGCAAACAAATAGTGAAGAAATCATAAAGAGCGCGGGAGATAGTGCAACAAACAATAAAGTAGAAAACAATGGAACAGTACAGCAAACAAGAAAAGAAAGATGGGAAGGGAAAAAATTGTACGGCAAGTTTAAAAGACAGGTACAAGATGTAGCAGACGAGAAATCATGAACGTGGTTACGAAAAGGGAACCTTAAGAGAGAAACGGAATCGCTCATCATGGCAGCCCAAAACAAAAGCATAAGGACAAATTACATAAAACAAAAATCGACAGAACACAGACAAACAGCAAATGCTGCATGTGCGGTGAAAGAGATGAGACAGTAAACCACATAACCTGTGAAAGTAGTCAACTCGCCCAGAAGGAGTATAAGCATAGACACGATAGAGTAGCAATGATGATACACTTGGAACTAAGCAAACGAATGGGATTCAACCATGTGGAAAAGTGGTATCAGCACAAGCCAGAGGCAGTTTTGGAGAATGACAACCACAAACTACTGTAGGACTTTGACATCCAAACTGACCACCTCATCCAGGCAAGAAGACCGGACTTAGTAATAGTAGACAAAAAAAAGGAAGGCCTGCCAAATAGTAGACGTGGCTGTGCCTGCAGACCATAGAGTAAAAAAGAAGGAGGGTGAAAAAAGGGAAAAATACCAGGACCTAGCAAGAGAATTAAGGAAGATGTGGAACATGGAAACCAGGGTAGTACCGGTCATAGTGGGCGCACTGGGAACTGTCCCCAAAACGCTGAGGGTGAGACTGGAGGAGATCAGGATTAGGGGAAGGATTGAGACCGTACAGACCACAGCACTACTGGGAACTGCACGGATACTGAGGTGCTAGAGATATAAGTACTGCAACGAATTTTAGCCCTGACATGATATGCGAAAGAGAGAGGAGACGTTAGCTGAAGACCTGTGGAGACTTATTGTCACTCAGCCTTCAGCGATAACCACTGGGCAACCGGTGTGAAACAGTAAATCGCAGATTTACTGCGATCTATGAGTACTAGGAGAGGAGTTGCTGGAGACTTGAGGAGACTTGCTGTCACTCAAACTCCAGCGGTTACCACCAGGCAACTGGTGTGAGATTCCAAATAATAATAATAATAATAATAATAATAATAATAATAATAATAATAATAATAACCAGCAACATTGAATGTTGAATGAAACATTTTCAAAGGTCAGCACATTATGATTTGGGTTGAAAATCTTTTTAATTCAACCCTCATCAAATTGGGTCCGTTTGGCACTCACACACACACAACCACACATAGTTCATGATATGTACGAAAATATGGCTAGAATTCTGGTCGTAGGTAAGAACTATCAATGATGCACATTATTGGCATAATTCTGGAGTAAAATATCGCAGTCACTCTATACAGATTTTGCCGTGAAAAGTGCGTTTTTTTTTCAAAAATTGTGAGAAACTTGTACAACAGTTTCTACAATCCAAGAACGATACTTAATGATATCATTACATGCAAATTGGATGATAGCATTCTTCCAACTTAATGTTGTTCGATCATTTTCTCTATAGTAACCCCCAATGATGAACCACTGTCCTCAAAAATTTGGTGCCCAAAGCATTTACAAGAAAGAGAAAATTGTTGTACGAAATTCAATTTGATGAGAGCCTATCTGCCAATAAAATCAGCATTCAAAACCTAGCCTCGAACCTCTTGCAGAGTATATATATATATATATATATGGCTTTGATATATATATATATATATATATATATATATATATATATATATATATATATATATATATATATATATATATATATGTGTATATATCAAAGCCACGAGGCAGAGCATCATTCATGTTCATTTTTGGCGTCCGACATTGAAGATGAATCTTCTCAGAGATTCGCCAGATCGTTCTAACGGTTGTTACAGAACCATCACTTTCTGTACTTGATCAGTTCGACACACCATCCTATTTTATGTTGTCCTCAGTTGAGCATATGATCTCTGGGGATTCGCTCTTTGAGTCATGATGCATATTGCAACATGACCAGTCCATTGCCTTATGAATTTCCAAATAGAGTCTTCGATATATCTGACCTGTTATTTTCTCTGATATCCCCTGCTGTTATGTAATCTTTCAAGGGGTCAGTCCTTTGATTTACTTCAATGTTTCGGCTCCATAGGTGACTATCAGGAAGATGCATTGTTTGTAGACCCTTTTCTTGAGGAGTAATGCATTTTTTTTTAATTCTTGAAGATTGAAATTCTCGTACCGAAAGCTTTTCACCCTAAAATAATTCTTCCCTTGATTTCTTTACTTGAAGATTTCGAAACAAGTCGCCAGTTGGTGCTGTTTCTTTTCAACAAGTTATAAAACAACGAATCCTAATTAAGGATTATTACGATTTCCATCGAAAATGCAATGGACTGGTCGGTAGGATTCAAACATAATAATCATTTTAGAATTAATCTGTGTTGATTGTTGGGTGTTTGCCGATAAAACGAAATGGCTTCCCTTTTACGTGCAGCTGGACCATCCATTTCATATCTGAACAGAGGGATTTCTAGCATTTTATGGCCAATACTCGTATTTGCTGCTCCATAACTACAGGCGACAGATCGCACCATATGCTGTGGATTGGCGTCAATGACAGCCAGCCATTGCAGGAAAATATGTCCACAAAATCGCTTTAATCAATAAAAGTCAAGTAGGAAAAAAATATTTTTCAAAACATTAAAACATTAGAAAAGCAAGAATAAAACACCGGGAAGAGTTTAAAAAAATATTAAACTGCGCATGCGCATTTCCACATTGATCATTTAACCTGGTCAACAGGATATGCTGAAACATAAAAGAAATTACTATGAGGCGGCGGGGTGGGGACATTAGATAAATCAAATTGTAGAGGAAAATGCACACAAAAACCAACAGAAAATCAAGTTCCGATTGGCCATAAATGGAAGAACATTAAATAAATTATCATTTAGATTACAGAAATAGTTTGCCACCGTTTTTTTTCCGTTGACCCTTTCTCTTTGAATGTTTTATTAGTGCATTGAAGTGGCTTCTGCTAATTCGAAAAGGTCACAGGAATATCATTGAATTTGAAGAGCAGTTCGTCCATATAAACTATAAAATACTCGTACACAAGCGTTAATTTCATTAATTTTCAAATTTCTTCAATCAAGACGTCAGAAAAATCACGCACGATTTGACTGTAATTCAGGCGCCCCTCCAGTCCTGATCGTAGAAAATTCCGACAATTTTCCTTCCGATTTCACAATACGGAATCGAATGAATGAAAAAGAAAGAGAGATAAAAAAAAAATATCAAAACGATCGAACGAAAATAAACAATGTGATTTTAAAGTAATCAAAAAAAAAACAACAACAAGAAAAAAAAACAAAAGTGGCGTAAAACCGGTTGGAATATTCAACCTGTCTCGGTTGGGGCTGAAAATGTACACACTGCGCATGAGCAAAACAGGCTGGGGAGGGAATCGGCAATATAAATGAGTAGCGAATGAAATTCAACTGGAAGAGCAATAAAAATGAAAGCCAAATAAAATGCAGTTTTGCAGATAACGAGAAACACCTTTGATAGTGTTTTATAATGGCTGCTGGCACAGAGAAGTTTATGGGATTTCACAACATTAAAATTCTAAGCAGGCAGAAAATCAGTATATTTTCTCGTTACAATGTCGAACTATCATAGCTGAATGCGCATGCGCCCGCCGCAGTGCTTTCTTCAGCAAGATATTATTACAAACCAATCCAATGGTATCACAAGTTCGAATCTTGATTGTAACTCAATCACTGCTGCAGGTTTGTACCTAGGTTAATCGAATTGAGGAGACCGATATCATCGGCTGAACCTGTCTTGTTTAAACACCATCGGATTGATTGTTATAAGCCGAAGAGTGGATAAGAAATTAAAGAAACCAGTCATGATATTTTCCATGGGGAATTGAGAATTATGTCAAACTCTTAATATCGAAGGGGACGTGTGTTATACGCTAAGTATTATAAGTTATGTTACATGATACATGTTAATTACAAAAACACACACACATACAAAAATATATATACATACATATATGTTTAGTTCAATGGTAAGTGCAATGCTACGTTAGAACCGCTATCCTATCGGTTGCAGGTTCGATTCTTATAGCAGTCATTTTTCATTCTATTTACATTGTCTAAGCCGATTCACCGTCTAACGGCGGGAAATCTTTTCAAATGAGAGTTTCTATATATCATGATGCAATTCATAATTACCCTTTCGGATCATACTCATCAACTTTTTATTTATATATATATATATATATATATATATATATATATATATATATATATATATATATATATATACATATATATATATACACAAATATTTACGCTCACACACAAATACATATAAGTTTGAATTGTGGTTGTAGTACTTGTTGGAGCTACGGTAACATTCATGATTTCATATGCTTGTTGGCACATCCCTAGTCCTCCAAACTGGTGCAAAAATTTTCCTTTCGTTTGACATAAAACTTAGTAAATATGTATATATTTCTTTTGTCATATATATATATATATATATATATATATATATATATATATATATATATATATATGTGTGTGTGTGTGTGTGTTTGTGTGTGTGTCCGTCTGTCTGTTTGTCTGTCTATCTGGTTGTCGGTTGCGTTCATTTGAACGAATGGGATTTTACAAAGAAAACTTTATTTAGTAAAGAACGAGTCTCTTTTTTTCTTATAAAGGTAATATCTTCCTTCAATAAAAATCATCAGTATCCAAATATATCCGTTTCGTGTGTGACAATCAAGCTGGTGACGAATAAAATTCCATTCAGTAATATATTTAAGATTTTTGTCCTTCAATTAGCGGAGTTGCGACATGAATCATTTGAAACCTGCAAACAATTTTTTTTCAAAAGATCTCCCCCCAGCAGGAGGACCATGAACAGCCTTCTATTCTCAGCAATGAAGTTTTGAGGTATGACTTGCCCAGGCCCAATATCACACTCAAAACCTGAGGTAGGATCGAAACCTTCGCTTCAGAGACCGGCATTCCACCTCTGCTCTACACAGACGCCCAGTAAGGCTGAACTTATCTGGTGTACGACGTAGAAAATGTAATCTAAATGCTATTGAAAAATACAGTTGATAGTGTAAAGGTCAATACAGGACCTGATCAATATGAACGTTCTCAAATCTAATATTAGATAATAGGCTGCCCACTTAAAGCTGTGTATGTATGCATAAGGATAAATCGACCTCGAAACGAAATGGACAATTTTGGTATTAAAAAAATTGTCGGTAGTGGCATTTTCGATCCTGAAAAGAGTGATCCCTTCTTTGAGAAGCTCTACTATAGAATTTACTTTACATCCTTTCAGTATAGTATACGCACCTCCACACACACATGCACGCATGTGCACTCGTACATACACACATGCACGCACGTGCACACGCACGCACACACATAAATGTATGTATGGTATTGATTGCGCTATATATCAAAATCATAGCTGGAAAGGAGGTTATCTTTCATCAACACTGTTGGAGTGCCATGTTGATGCATGATAAACCGCTGATGAACTCAACAAGAGAAAACCTACACATAGAACCATTATATCAAAGTATGTGTGGAAAACATATTTAAAATCATTTGAAAATTACATCAATTACATGAGCAAATATCGGAACTCAAGTGAGACAAAAAAATTCTGGAAGAAAGTTGCATAACGTGTTCAGTGTATAAAGCTAGAAAACTTTCTAGATTGAACACACACAAACACATCCACACACATTTATACATACATATATGTCAGAGGTGCAACCCAAACTTTCGAGGAATATGAACAGTAAACACGAATCGGGTGTAATACAGGCTGAATAGATAAACAGATAGATAGATCGATAGATACAGGTATCAATATTATGTGGATGAATGCTTTTTTCTTTCTTAATTATGCAATAACCATTGTGAGCCATCAACTTGGAATTGAACTCTTTATACTCGTGAATCGGTGAGCTGAAAAGAAAGCTTCCATATATGTTTTCGGAGTTACATCTGATGTAGCAATACCTAATCATGCAGTTGTAATGAGATTGTCTAGTTAGATTGAGAATGTGTTTGTCCTGCTCGATCGCTAACCAAAGGAGACAGGCAATTATTTTCCGCCTGAATTAAACAGTAGCCTGTTTCTTGTGATTAAATGAAAACTGCTTAGAACAGGAACCCCGACTCTATGCGTCACATTGTGTCACAGATGAAGACAAAGATGGATATCGTCTCAAACAAATATTTAGATAAACCTGCAATGCCTTAATTGGTCTGCCATAATTAATTAGGAAGAAAAATAAGTAATGTGATTAGGAAATTTTGTCATCGAATATCCGGTGACGTTTGGACAGCAACCTTTAATGCAACTGGGACTGCTAATTTTTCTCTCGCTGGGTAATCTATTTATGCCTACGTTGTTCGGATTTCCAAATACTCGAAGATCATTTAAAAATCTATTATTTATATGCATCTTAACGCAGCAAATAAAGATTTACTTTTTTCCGGTATATAAGGCCTTTGAGTATTCCAATTCGTGTTAGCATAATCCCACAAAATAAATAGAAAATAAACAAACATACAATACTATTTTCATTGATCCTCATAGGCTTTGCTCTAAAGCATTATTTTTGTGCATATACGCACTTCATTCAAATTTACACAACCCCCAAATTAGTTGTCTGTTCACAGTAGTTGCATAATTTAATAATGTAAGCGAACAACTAGTATGGAGTTTGCTTTCCGAGACCAAACTTTCTGAAAAAGCATATCTTATAAGCTGAAAAACACATTAAATCATAAGTGTAGATTTTTTAATGGATTCCATCAAAATGCTAATGTCCATAATTTTTAAATTTGGAAGCCGAAAAAGGAAAACAATTATCGTCGCATTTTCTTTTCGCCCACAGGAAACTGAATTCATGATGTTAGTTCTCAATCTGGTTCCAACAAGTTGATTTTTTATACTTTTTATCCCGAATGGTCAGTATTGTATGTTTTTTTATGTGGGTTTCACATTCCTTTATTTGTCACATTTTTTAAGCTTTGACCGGAAAGGTCAATGGTGCTGTCAAAAGTGTGTAATAAGAAAATATTACCAATATAGAGCATTGCCTTTTGGGACACTATTGTCAGTCCATACGAAAATAAATTTAACCAGTTGAAGATAAATCTATTCAATGAATGATCCACCCAAAAGTTACAATCAATGTTTAAAGGTAAAGTTGGAGTTGAGATTAGAACTTTATTTAGGGTTTAGGGTTAAAGGATTGGACTTGGGGTTACAATTACAGAGTTTGTTCTCAATGTGGGTAATAACGAAAAAAATCAAGTATTTTTGGTCTTTTTCGACTAGGAAAACAGCTTCAATACTTCTAAATTATGGACGTTAGCTTTTGGTGAACTAGGAATCAAAACAGCCCCCACGAAGGACCAGCCTTTCAGGTTACAGTTTCTAATGAGATATTCATTTCCGACTTTTGTGTTTTCAAGTCTTCCTATAAACATAGTGATAGGGTAGTCATTTGTAAACTACGCCCGTAGACCAGGATATTCGTGTCATCAATTCTGTTTTCACTGACTGATTTAAAACTGTCGTCTTTCATCAAACTCAACTATGCTTGGTAAATACTTCGGGTTCTTTACAGTCTTTATAACGCCAGTCAACTGTAAAAACGACAGCCCTTGCTTTGTGTAAAAATGAATAAATAGTCGATATCACACAGAAGTTTTCAATGGAGCTGATGTCAGCAAGCTAGTCTCACGGTCAATTACTACAGGGTGTCAACTTCTTGGGCCCTTGTGCAAGATGAAGCTAAAATTGATATCAATATCTGTTACCTGCATCAATGGAAATACGTAGCCTATGCATGCCACAACTAATTATATATATATATATATATATATATATATAGTATCATTTGAAGTTTTCTAAAATAATTGATTTTTTTTATCGAAAATCATCATTTAAAATAACTAGATAATCTAAAAAAATGTAAGTGCAATTTATTTTAGCATAGTTAGACCAGCATGGGACCCCCGGAATCAGTTTCTTGTAGAAACAAAAATAAGTGTGTGCATGCACGCACTCAAACAGAGAAATTGGCTTGTTGCTCGTGCAGGCCATTTTGGGGAGGTGAAGCAAAGTGATTTGATAATATCTAAACAGTTTGGTGAGCACCGTTGATCACTCAGTACATTATTCTGTACTAATCTGTAAACAGCTGGGCATGAATTATACAAACAATCGACATTCGTTTGTAAACGATGGTTGCTTGAGCTATCTTGCAGATAATGCAAGTTTCATTGGTGTTTCAATTTTCTCCTGGGTGTCTATTCACTGTCTCATCGTGTCTAACATCGCAGTAATTACCTTGAACGCCCAGGATGCGTGATGATTTGTGACAAACTAGTCTTCCAGGAAGATTGAAAGTGAATTCGATATTTAAATGGTGTTTCACACTTATGGCTTTGTCGAAATATGTTCAACGTCATATATATATATATATATATATATATATATATATATATATATATATATATATATATATGAGTACTTGATTAGTGTATGTTGCAAAGCTATGGTTATCGAGTTCATCCCTCGAAGCAATGCTAGTTTATTGAGTTCCATATTTGTGGGTTCCCACGATTTTGTGGTTACGTGTGTATATGAGCTAATCTTGGTAAATATTGATCAGGAGAAAAAAAAGGCCTTGCAAAAGGAACTGGTTTGTAGTTGCAGTTAATTCTCTTTATATGGACCTACCTCGTTAAAAGCAAACGAAAGCATTGCAAAACAGGTCTGGTTAGTTACTCAAAATAGACTGTTATGTAACCCACGCCTCTTGGAAGCATGCATTTTGGTGGTGGTCAATTGAAAAAAAATAAGACTGATCAATTAATATGCAACTTTTCTCGCATTTTGTTGTTCAGTGATCACTAAAAAGTTTAAATTTGAAAATAAAATAAAATAAGCATGAATGCAACGGGAGATGAATCCATGATCGATATAACATAAAATTACATTGCAAAAAGATTATCCACTGAAAACCTGGTAAGAGGTTTGGGATAGTTTTTTTTTTCTATACATAATGAGTGAATGTTGAAATTCTTAGCTTTTTAGCTCTTTTGGTGCGGCTTGCGCTCGTGATACGTACATAGACAACTTATCAGCCAGACATACAAACTTGAAAACTGAAGATATCTATGATGACAGTTTTAGTAAAAGTTTCGTTTCTTATATCACGAATGAAATATCTTGTTAATATGTTTTAACGTTTTCTGTAATTGACCAAAAAAGAAGAAAAATATTTTTTGCAATATGTTATATGCATAGCAGCAGCAGCATTTAGATTTTTCACAAGGCATATGTTAAAAATGATTAAAATGACATTCCATTGCCAAGTAGGAACAGATTTGCAGAAATCTTTTTTGTTGACAACTGAAAAATCAATATATGCCTTGCAGAAAAGTTGGTATTTCACGCTGTAATCATTTCATTTCCACAGTTCATCAGAAATTAATTACTTTATGCCCTAGAGTGATTGACAAACTCGTGCTTAGATATTCTACTTGGGATTCTTGGATTTTTTTTCGGGTCTTTTTGGCGACTGTTAATAAGACTACGTCTTTCAAGTTGATCGCGTTCATTAAATCTTCTTCGTCGGAAGTTTTCTCTTGATTTCTCAAGTTGAAATACGTTGCAACGACTTAAGCTCTGAAAACATGGAACTTCAAAGTAACAGGTGAATTTATTTTGGATCGAATTTAATGTTTTCTTGCGTATATCTGAGTTAAAGTCGGGGAGTGAGATATGCTTTTATTGAACATAAATCCTTACCAAAGGATGGATCAAAATTTGGAGATAATGATAAAGAAAGCGCTCTGTCCTTTTGGGAAATAATTACATTCATTGAAACCAAAGATCTGTTCACACGTACAAAAACAATACAAGCTTACAAAAAAGAATAAAAGTTGCTCCATGTCAATCATTTTTAATATATATATATATATATATATATATATATATATATATATATATAAAGAATAGAAATGGAAATATAGAAAAAAATGAATATTATTGTGTCATCCTTAGACAGCTGTTTTGTTGTATTACTACTCTTCAGTGTGGCTGTAGATAATCCGTTATCTCATCCAATACTACGAGGCAGAATTGAAACATATGCTTCAGACATGGGGGCCGATATCCTACCGCTGAGTCACGAAACTGGACGGTCAATAAGGCTGAATTTAAGCGATATATTCAATTTTAGCTTAAATCTCCCATTCACCGGAATGTTCTATTCCTATGGAAGATATATACACATATATATATATATATATATATATATATATAGAGAGAGAGAGAGAGAGAGTGTGTGTGTGTGTGTGTGTGTGTGTGAAGGGGGAGAGGAAAAGGTGGTGCAGATGAGAAAAGAAGGGAGAGAGAATGAGCCCCCACAAATTTTGATCAGGTATGAGAATTATACGGATATGTTTTAACATTTATTCACGTCCACATTTATCATGACATGCCTTGTCAAATATCAATACAAATTCAGTGTAGCATAACCGGTATTGTAATGTTACAGTTACCGATGAAATTATCTGGTTCTATCATTTCTAGTAGCATGAATAAAATTTTGAATGTCCACATATCACTCACTGCTGAAGCAAACCACGTCAGCCTTTCGATTATGATGACCTGGCATGAAAAATTAATATTATTCTATGAACCATTTGCTCGAATATCCTCATTCTTGTTACTTGGATCACGATATTTTGGCAAAATTTCAGTGTAATTCCGAACATTGACTAACGTCTTAAGCTGAATTATAATCAATGCTACCACAGTACTCGCACAAAATGATCGCCTTATTTACGCATGGAGCGGATCTTCTGCCAAGGATCAGATTATCTATGCGTTCTGCTTAGAATCAAAGTGTCGCTCACCGGTCCTATTCTTAGGATCAATGTAATATCTGCACTTGTAAGATCAAAGTATCGCTTCCCATCACTTCTACCTGAGATTAAAGTGTAGTTGTGCAGTGACTGAAAAATGTTACACACAGAAATTATATATATATATATATATATATATATATATATATATATATATATATATATATATATATATATGATATGGATTCGCTACACAAATTACTTCATGTTTCTGCCCTCTCTGGGCTTCATCAGGCGAATGATAGTCTATATTTGTCTATTTCTGACGGATGTTTTATCTTGACTAAGAAAAAAATTAAACATCCTTTCAGAGATAACTCCTAGACCTAGCTCACATCCTTTGACATATAACTCCCAACTGCAAACAAAAATATTCTCACTACTTGAATGAAACAAAATTAATAATCCCTCTCACTCACTGCAACGCCCACAATATTCTCACTGAACTTCCAAAACTATGATTCAAAAAACATAAACAATCATTCGCCTGATGAGGCCAAGAGAACAGAAACATGAACATATTTGTATAGCAAATCCACATCCTATTAAATATTTCCAGTTCTGCTCTGAAACAACTTGACTCTCGAAATATAAAGTTTAATGTATCGAGCACTCTATGAAATAAATCCATCACATATCAGATGTTGCTTTATATTATCCTATATTTCTAACCTGATATATATATATATATATATATATATATATATATATATATATATATATATATATATATATATGGATACACATCAGCACTCAGTCATTGTCTGTGGTAACCTTTTGATACACCCAAAAAACTCCATTCCGACGTACCTATGGAAATTATCTGAATTTGGACAAATACTATCTGATTTTTGCACACAACTTCATCAGCATCGGGCTTTTAACGTCTGTCGATGGACATAAACCTTTCGCAGGATTCATAACAATTCTCTGTCATGGGCATCGCAGAGAAAGTATTTTCTTAATTTGTCTAGTTCATCTCTCCATCTTGTATTCTGTCAGCCTCAGTTTCGCAGGTGATCTCTGGAGATCCATATTGTGAGTCATGATGTCTATCGGTAGTCTCTTATTCTTGCAACATGGCCTACCCATTGCCATTTCAAATTTGTTTAATAGTTTCTACGATGTCTCGGACTCCTGTTTCCTTCCTGATATACTGTGATGTCTTGTGGTAAATATGCACTATTCAATATCGATTCAGTAATCATTTGTTAGCTTTTTTTTCTAATCTTCGGGACATCCCCCCACCCCCATTCAGAAGCTGTATTAGGATGTTAACTTTGAAATGTAGTGGATAATTTTTGCACACATTGTATACGTGGATTCCGTAAATTAATCGGACTAGTATCCAGGTGTTTTCAGTCTGAACGATATATTCATAAGTTCCCCTAAGTTTTCACGCATGCGTACACAATGGATCACTATATACGAGTGTATATGGATAAGCTATACAAACTATATTTACACACGCTGTGAACACTTTAGAGGAGAATATACAGATTAAAATCCTCGTTCACAACTTGGGCCAACTGAAAATCAACACGTCAATGTTAACCATAACATCATCTGAAATATTTGGTTCGAAAATTAGTGCGAGTAGAAATCCAAATAGAAAACAAACCCCATACATTTTTTGTCAATGTGTACATGATATAAGTATATGAAATATTTAAAAGAATCGGATAATATAATGGATTAATGAATCAGCAGTAAAAGCAGCCATTTAGCGACCGTTGTTGGACGTAGACCTTCCCCAAGATTCACTAGACTTCTCTATCGCAGGCATCGCTGTGACAATATTTTTCAACCGTTCTAATTCGTAACCCTATCTTATTTTCTGCCGAGCACAACTCCTTATATGTTATCCAGGGATTCACGTTATAAGTTGTGTTGTCGAGCAGTCTTGTGCCATTTTTGCAAAATGTCCAGTCCATTGCCATTTGAGTTTCTTCAATGTGTTCTAGAATATCTCTGATTCCAGTTCACTTTGATATATTGTATCAGCTCCCAACTGTGCATGTTGCATGGTTCTCAATTCGAGGGTCAATATATTTGTTAAGTTCCATAGTTAAGCTCGATAAATAGGTATTGGTTGGATGAATTAGTCGTATACACCCTTCATTTCGAGAAATAAAGGAATTCTTGTCGTTCTTAAAAGTTGAACCTTATGTATAGGAAGTTTGCCAACGTATAGTGATTGTTCCGTTGATTCTTTGAGGATTTCAGACTCAAGGACAAAGATTTGGCTGTAATGATTCATATAAGATTCCCGTCAGCAATAACATATGCCACAGAACAACGGTTAACAAACATCTCACTAGATAGTTGCTATTTTAATTAATTAATTAATTAATTTAATTGAATTAATTCTCACTGGGTGTCACACCCTTGTGGGTCGGACCAAACTAATATCAACTTAATGATTATCTTAACTTTACGTGGGATGCATTTTCTGTCGGCGTTAAAAGCCTCGTTTCCTGCTCTGGAAACAAGGGATTGAAATTACACAATACCAAACAGCATTTAACAACAAGAGGATACAAGCACACCCTCGTAGAAAGTCAAATAAATAGAACCATTATAGAGATAACATCTTTAGATTGACAAACAAAAACAAATCAAACCACATACCTCTTCTAACTACGTTCCATGACACACTCACCTACTTCACCAAATTATCAAGAATAGATAGGACATCTTTACACTGAAATCTGGAGAAATATTCCACGACTCTGGCTTGTTTCTCTGACATGCACCCGAGAAAAACAAAGATATGATGAGCAGAAGCATTCTATTTGATAATGAAGTGTTCAACAAAAAAAGGCTCCACCCAAACAATCAAA
>OY735221.1:40812954-40860454 GCA_963457665.1 Thysanoteuthis rhombus
CCCCAGCTCAAATCTTTGCGAAGTGTCCAGTGTAACACTGTTCCTGCCCCGTCATGTCTGATTTTAACTACTTTGAACCGGATTACTGTATATTCTTGTAATATATTTCACAGTTGCACCTTCTCAACATAGATATTCGCTGTTTCTTCGAAGTGTTGTTATTGAGTTTTTTCTGCATTACTGAGTTGACTTTCATTTTCATAATACAAAATCTATCAATATGAAAGCCATATGTGCAAATTAGTATTATAATAGTATATCTACTGTCAGATTCCTGTTATAGCTTAAAACCTAAAAACTAAAAATTGAATAGTTCATATCAGAGCAAAGCTAATTAAAACAATAACAATCTTGTAATAAAATGATGTTGTTGAGATATTACAATGAACAAAAAGCCATAAAATCATAGGTTCTAAGAAACTTAAACTGAAACTTGGAGAAAGACTGTATAATTAAAAGAAAAAGATGTGGAGTTGAGACTTTAAAAAAAAAAACTTTAAATTTGGACATTCTAAACATTTGAAAAAAATATTACCTGATAAGCTTTCGGCTCCTCAGAGCCGATCCATACATAAGTAACCATGTTATTCTAATTATCATCTTGTTACTGATTTCTTCATTTTGGTGGGTATAATCTCCAAGACTGTTCACAGTGATCCATTCAAAACATATAATTGTTTATATTTCGGATGTTTTTTGTCTTTTTGTTGTTGCTCTAATTTAAAAATAGGTACATTTTATTTGTACCAAACTGTGATGCTATGTATTTATCGCTTAACTTTAATCTACGTGTTTGGATCTGTTTTGAATTCGCCTTTTCCATATTCATCCGAGCAGTATTTCGATAATCTTCATACAATGTGTTTCAGGTCTGTGATTTTCTTCTTCTATTCGAACTGATTTTCTCCGCTGCTTGTGTCGTTATTCGCCACGTCAGTTGCACACATGGAACCTCCAAGCTATGATTGACAGAGTAAAAGAAGGATACGTCAGTGATAGCATGATAGGCTGAGAGCTTCTGGCCAAAACTGACGGGGAAAAAAATGAACAAGAATTCCTGAGGAGAAACTCTGGGTGATCAGAAGACGCCTCCAGCATTTGTTCCGCTCTTTTAACGGCACAGACCTAAGTTTCTTAGTACAAACATCTACATTTTTGCGTATACAGAAGTGTTATAATTATCTTCTTAATTAACTTATCCTGGCTCTAGTCCAGAGAAGCACAGTGTTTATTCTTTAACTGATTCGATTCAAAGTTCCGACTGCATTTCAGCAAAGTCTACATGTATAACACGACGCAACGCTTAAAAAAAAAAAGTTTTTCTGTTCTTTGGTAATGGCAGACAACCGATGGACATCACGACTCACGACATGGATCCCCCGAGATCACATGCGCAACCGGAGCCGGCAGAATATTAGATGGCGAGACGAGCGAGACAAGTTCAGGAAGTACTGGCTCCGCGACACCTATGATAGAGAAGTGTGGCAAATCTTGGGGAAGGTCTACGTCCAACAACGAACGTTAAAAGACTGATGATGAATGATGATGATGATGAATAAGTGTTATCTTCTGATCAATTATGTCGATAGAGAATTGCTTTAAAATTCTTCGAACTTTGCTTTTCCAACCGGGGCAATAGTATTTTGAAATTAACCTATTTCCGTTTAAATTTTTACATATTCGTATACTTGAAAAAACGAAAATCACTTTTTTCTATGGAGAAACATTTACACATGAATCTAAATTCGATTCTATGTACACTATGATGTTACTTATTTTTAATTAGAAACTGTTAACTAAAACAGTCACTAATTCTGTTGACAAGGGTTCCTTCATTTCCAGGCTGGTCTATCTGTGAATGAATCACGCATGCCGGCCACACCAATAGAGCTCGATAGATTAGACATCATGTGCTTTTTAAGCATGGAAAAAATACCCCTGTATACTTTAGGGGGGGAGGTCAATTCATTATGCACTTTTACGCCTAATCGATCCCTAATTTGTGCTAAGCTGCTTTATAGTGATCCAGCAGGCGAAAGATGATACTTGTCCACTCATCCCCCTTTTTTTTCAATTTAGATTGATCATCCCCAACTCCGAATGTTGCCAAAAGACCTTGGTTACATGACAGTCCCTGTTAAATGACTAAGTATACATGTTTCCACTGATTTTTTTTTAATAATTGACTTTCCTATTACATTATTTTCTTCCTCATTTATCCATTTTGATGATTTATATTCACCTTGTTTTCAAATTTCAATCCTGAATTGTCTTCGTTCTATTTCCGTGCTTATTTCCCTTAGTTTTTCCATACTTTGATCTATTATGTACGCTTCTCTCCTTTTCTAAATATCATTTTCCTTGCCATCACCCAACATCCATTAGCTCTATGACTCTCTACATTCGTTTCCAATCTTCCCTGTCTACGTTTTGCTGCAAGCAGTGGAACTCGTGTGAGATCTTCGCGAACATGACGTCACGTCTCGGAGTCTCAATCATGATCTCAGCAGCCCTGTAGTAATTTGGCTGGAGGTGGTGGAAATGACAACCAAAAACTTCATACACTCGAATGCAGACAAGTATGGATTGTCAAAGAAATACTTACATGGAATGATTATCAGTCGTTCCATTAGCAAACAAAAGATATGCTACCGTTGTAACAATACTGCGAGATATTGAACATTCCATTTCACGTGCTTATATTCGAGTGAGATAATATATATATATATATATATATATATATATATATATATATATATATATATATATATATATATATATATACAGGGCGATGTAATCGAATTCTGTACTTTGATATACATTCTCATAACATATATATATTAGTTGATGAAATCGAATTTTGTATTTTGATATATATTCTCACTCGAATTCATATATATGTGTGTGTGTGTGTGTGTCATCCACAGACAGCTGTTTTGTTGTATTACAACTCTTCAGTATGGCTGTAGACTTGATATCCATTCAAGTACTGCTAGGTAGGATCGAAACCTTTGCTTTAGACCCAGAGGCAGATGATCTACGCAGAAGTGAACTGTCAGTAGGACCGAATTGATATATTTGCTTACGCATAATTCCCCATTTGCCAGAGTACTTCATTCTGGAGTTGGAAGAGCATTATATGTATTATATAAAATGCTCTTCCAACTACATATATATATATATATATATATATATATATATATATATATATATATATATATATATATATATATATATATACATATATATATATATATATATATATATATATATATATATATATATATATATATATATATATATATATATATATATATACATATATATATTTATATATATAATGCTTTTCAAACTTCAGGAGAGATTCCAATCTCAGGATGGTAGGATATCAGTTGAATATCGAATAAGTTGAATAAGGAATGCCTCAGTAACAATGAGTTCCAACAGACTTGACAAGATCAGGTTTGATCTTTTTTCTGCTTGACTGCCTTACTAATTGCTTCATTTTTCGTGGCAACAGCCAGCTCAATTCTGTTTCGGGAAGAATTAAACTCCAGACGCTTTACCGAAGAAAAGTGTAGACTCTCCGTCCAAAAACTACGGTCTTGAAGGCATGCTAGATGCCAGCAAGACAGGCCAACGAGAACGGAGCTCTAGTTCACTATAATCAAATAGATCACAGTCGTACTCATCGATCAGGCAGTCCATTTCTTGGTTTGTGCGTTCAACTGTTGATTGATCCAGTTCATCTCACATTCTATGAAGCTGTTTGCATTTTGACATGCGAGAGCAAACTTTCTCATTCTTTACAAGTCCTTTCCAGTCGGCTTTCAGTTTTGATCCATTGTTCATCGTGCATTCGATTCAAAAGTCAAAGGGAATATCAGAAAAGGGTTTCCCTGTCATGGACTGCGAGAACAATAAGACTCATATGCATCTTGTCCTTATAGAAAGATTCCAATCAATACTCTGACGGACAATGACTATACTATTGGGTGTAAGGAAGCTTTGAGCTTTTGAGTCCAATTCTTTGTTTGCAGACTGCGAATGATCATGGGGGCATCACATCTATAGTTATGCTGTTCCCCAAATCTTTGTCTTTGAAATCTGTGACCACTCCAGCATGAAGAAAAAAATTGTGAATTCTGAGTTCATACTCACAAGCCTAAAACAACACAATATCTCTTAAGTACTTAAACATTGAAATGTCACTCCATCGGTAGGTAGTATTTATGAACCTGAAAATGATGTTAAATTCAAGTGCAACTGAATTTTCATTATGAGCACACCATGATAGTATTATGTATGCATGTAATCTGTTTTATATATACATATATATATATAATTAGATGAGCATTCAATATAGGTATTGATCGCTCATCATAGAATACATTTTGGGACAGCCTATATAAATAAGCCTTGGGTTTAAAAGAAAGTTAATGATGCGTGATATATAATAGCATCCATATACAATACGTTATAATAATACCATGTATAAAAAGAACAAACAACAGAACATGCATGTAATCCGACTGAATAAAGGAGCAAAGGTCTGTATTGAAATCAAAGTTGAAAGGGAGGAGGTGTTTGATCAAAACTGCCAAAGAACCATGACAATATAACCATTTTGCTCTTAATTCCCCCCAAACAGGCACTTCTAATAATCCTTTGGTCTTATATAATAAAGATTTGACTATATATATATATGTATACTAGGTTATTTCCCTCCGTCTTCCTCTCTTAATCCCCTCTCCCTTTTCTTATATATATATATATATATAAATATATATATATATATATATATATATATATATATATATATATATATATATATATATATATATATATATATATATATATATATATCCCTAAAACGTTGCGTTGTCATTTTGAATCACCTATCTCTGCAGAGTTTTCATCGGAATATGTGTGAAGTCTACAACAACAGCCATTGATTCGAATATTCATTACTTCTGAATGTGTTTTTCAGATTCACTTTTATGATTCGAATGTGTTTAGTTTGAAGCATTTACAATTATTGTAATTGATTTTGCAACTCGTAAATTCAATTTTCGGTTATTTTCCCGTAGATATTTTTTTCAAAAGGACGAATGAGTTTATACCAATTCGAAGATCGCACCTGTTTTTCATATCTTTTCAGTACTTTTGTCATCACGCAATTCCCCAAGCTGAATCCCATTCTGAACGCTATTCCTTTTTAATCTAATATGGATGTATTTAGTTATGTCTTTAGTAGCACCAACACACCAGCTGAATAGATAACTGTTTTTTTTGTCTCTTTAATTCAATGATTTATTATTCATGCCTCCGTCAAGTGATTTCAAACGATAAATTCATGATCATATCTTTGTTTAATAATTTATGTAAAAGAAATATCGACCAATTTTTAATATCAAAGATTTAAAAAGATGTGTCAAGTGAATTCCCCAAAGTTAATTCAAACTGGAATAGTTTCTCTGTAATCAGTCAACATAAAATAAGTCGTTTTAATATGTTCATAAAATAAATGATTGCTTTTTCCCGATGGAATTACGTAGTTTTCTAAAAACGGCTTTGTTACCGATCATTCGCAGTTAAAATCAATGTTCCTCTTCAATTATATCATTTGATTCCTCGTCAGTTTACTGTTTTAAATTATATTTTACGCTCTCTTGGTACAAGTCAGATTTGAAATTTATTTTTACGTTTTGCCGGTTCATCTTGGCAAAATGTCAAAATAAACTTGAAATCCTATTTATACTCAAAAAGGTCTTCTAATTTGTCATCTCACTCTAATATCGCAGAATCAATCAATCAATCAATCTCTCTCTCTCTCTCTCTCTCTCTCTCTCTCTATATATATATATATATATATATATATATATATATACATCATTCACATAAAATTTATGTTACATATATATATATAAAACATGACATCATTAGTATCACATACATATAATCTATTTTTATTTGATTATGCTTTCATGTATACTATTCCTTCGACCGATTATTTCCAATTATTCTTTTAAGTTATAGTACGTGGCTGTTCTTACTGGCTGTAGATCAAAAGACGGCAAGTATCCTCAATTCTCCTCCACTTTCTCCATGGTCAAAATGGTTCGAGCTTGATCTCTGAACTCCAGTTCCTCAGCACAGAAAAAATTCTAGGATTAATCATTTCCTTAGCAATGAGTTGGAGTGACTGGGGTCAAGAAGTCTCATTCTTCGAAATCAGAAACATGTAAGAGTGATGACTCTCATCCTACCCAGGCATAGGTAGACCCCCTCCCACGCTTATACGCACGCACACGAAGAGAACAGATAACATATCAAGTATTTTGCAGCTGCATGTATTTAAAAAAATATATAAGTGAGGGTTGAGTGAGTAACTTTCTTTATGAGCTGTATGATTGCCATAGTCTCCTTAACATCCTCATAAATTGATAAAAAATAATATTAAATCATTGTTTGTAACCTTTAAAGGAAACAGCTCGTTTAAAAGTCATTGTGTCAAGCTAGCACAGCGAGTTAGAAAAAACTGCAGAAGTTTTTAAACAAGTTCATTTGCTCAGTCGTCTCTGGATACGTGTGGACCTTTCAAGAAACACAAGGTCGCTGTTCACATTCAGTGGAGTGTGACAAAGATCAGTCTTTTGATCAGCTGTTCGAAAAATATGTTTGACAAAATTTTGTTGCATTACTTATGGTTCAATTCTTCCCGTCTAACAAAGAAGTATAGACAGATCAGATAACATTTACACATTGACTCAAGGTAAGTGTAATTTCTATGCATAAACAAACAAAACACAATAATTGTTGATTGATAAATACATGAATAATACTACAACTGTGTGAAAATAAACATTGCTTAATTATTACTATTATACAATCCTCGATTTCAGAATGCAATGCTCATTGAAACAAGATGCAAAAGCCAATTGGAGATTTTTATGTATTTTAACATGTTGCAACCATACTTAATTAGTATTGTAACTGAACAAAGGGTTTTGGACTGTTCGATACATAAAAATCTGGTTAAGTTAGTTCAGTCTGTTCACTTTTTTTCGGATTTGAATCGGTGTGAGATGGATGCTGATTCACATTGTATGTTTTGTCTGTCAGTGAAAAAAAAATCTGCTAATTCTTGCCAATATTGTATATCCTTGTTTATTCTTGTAGTGTACTGTGTTATGATCTCAGTTTACCAGAATGACCAATTGTTTTCAATCGTATTATAGTTCATTTTGAGATATTAACAGAGCCCATTATTTTCCAGAACGGAGACACATAAGATTATGTATTTGCTTCAAAGAATGTTTAGACTTTGCTATTTCCTAAGCTTTAAAATCGATAATGAATCTGTTTGCACTTTTGTTCCCAAATGAATGCTGAAACTACAAGCTGTTTGAAAAGGATAAGAAATATCCAGAGAGAAAAAAATAACACTGAACCTATATTACAAAAGAGAGACAATAAGAATGGTTCAAGTGTTTATTTGATTAAAAAAATGATATTGCAAGTCGTTAAAATGTTGCTGTGTTGCCCAACGGAACCTTACGGTGGCTTTGTGTTCTATTTTGAAAAAAAAAAGAAGTTCTTTTCGATTTCTATAAAATTGACTATGAATATACACTCAACTGCTTTCGGTATCCTTTAACAAGCTTATCTTTTCACGTCAATGATTACCAAAATTCATCAATAGAAAATGTATTACAATAAGAGAAAAATATAGACAAACGGCAGAACTTATTGTATGATTATTCTCAAATTAGAATTGACTTCTGATATCAATAACAGATTTAGTAGGGATAAAACTATTCTTCCATATAAGTTCTTTAGTACAAACAATGGTATGATCAGATGCGCTATTTATCTTTATTATTAAAGTTGACACATTGAATTTCACATTAGTATGAATGATGGTTTACATTGGAGATCGAGTGACATCAAGTCTCCTAATTAACCCATCACTCACCTAGAATTCTAGTTTTGCTACTGCAGTAATTGGTCTCGATTTTACCTTGGATCTTTTTTTCCTTAAGTCCTTTCTCTAGGCTTCCCAAGATCAGCCCAAGTATTTCAACAAAGATTGATACGAGTGTAGTTCTTGTAGATAACAACACAACTTTTACAAATCTCTTGCGATGTCTCGATAAATTTCATTGTTTCTTCCAACTTTAGTCCACAGCACATGTGAAATCTATTACTTGGAATGTTTATACCAATGAGGTCCGGTTTTGTAGACTGGAACTGATGATTATATTGAAATCGCAACGTCTCTGAGGATTTAGCGTTCCACATTCTCTATGACAGCATTAGCTTGTACGAACAAATCACTGTTGTTTATGCTGTTTTCACTCTTGTCTATTTTGGACTCTTTCTAGGAGAGCGCACTGCATTCATTAATTGTTTGGCCAATTGTTCCGTTCTAGTCTGCTTTTACTCGTCTCCGGTATTTCAAATATCTTGACCATGAAATCCTCAAAGCGAAGAATCACTGTAAGATGGCAAGCTTTCAGTAATGTAAGGACAAATACCAAGAACGAGAAAAATTGTATCCCTAAAAGAAGGGAATTCATCCAATGTATCCTCCCGCAAGTTATCTATGGAGCTGAAACGTAAAACCTCACAAAAGCTTAACCCTCGAACTCAGAACCATGCAATGCATACAGGAGAGAATCATGCTCAACATACAAAGTTCTCAACGGCACAGAAAAAAGGTCTGTGATCTCATAGAATCCATCAGAAAACTAAAATGGCTATGGGCAAGTCATGTTACAAGAATGTCGGACAACAATTGAAAATCATCACTCATAACCCTGGAAAATAAGATGGCATGATAATTTACACAATTTCACATTGTGCTGTCTCTATAACACCCATGATAGAGAGGTCAATTAATCAGGAAAAAGGTCTACGTTCAACAATGGACGCTAAGATATTGGTGATGATAATAATAATGATATATTCATATGACTGCTTCTTATAATGTTGTTCTTGGCTGCTTTTGGTCGCAATTGAATAATTTACGTTTGATTCTTGCAGAACATTTCGGTGGCTCTTTATCTTTACATCTTAGTTCATCCAAATCCAAATGACAAATTGCAAATTTTACTAGTGGTCTGCTCCTTACATCTTCAGATTCTCTGATTTCTCTCGAAGACAATTAGAACTGTTTTAAATTCTTCATTCATTAAATTCGTTACCTTCAATTCCACGCTTTGTTCTTTTTACAACTCTTTATATAATGTATCGGTACGCTGGCAAATGACTACCAAGAGAATCAGGAAAATGCTAGATGAAAACCAACCTCGCTTCGACCATCTCCATCCAGTCAACCAACTAAAAAGCGGCAGGTTATAGAATGCCACTAGCTGTAGCATTTGTTGACTTTAAAAAGGCCTTTGATTCAGTGAAAATCCCCCAAATCATCGACGCAACGATACAGAGAGATGTAGATCCCAGGCCAGTTGCATCATCAGGCTACAGAAAGATTAAATGCCTTTTCCACAGGAAAAAAAGAGTGAGACAAGGTGATACCACCTCACCTAAACTCTCCACAGCCTGCTTTGAGATGATCTCTGGAAACTTGGACATGAGATATTCATATTCAACCTCATATGGAAGAATCGTAAGACAACATATTATATTAGTAAAGGAGTTTTAGACGTCATAGAAACTGGCAATGGGCTGGACATGTTGCAGGAATGGCAAAAAACTGCTGGACATCACAACTCACAACATGAATTCCTAGGGATCAGGTGCGAGATGATGACCGACAGAAAGTAAAATGAAATGACAGGGTAGATGATTTCAGAAAGTATTGGCTCTGCAAGGCCCTTGATAGAGAGATCTCGCAAATTTGGGGGGATGTCTATGTCCAACGACTGACGCTAATAAACTAATGATGATGATGATGATGATGATGATGATGATGATGATGATGATTGGTATGTTGTAAGTTGTTCTTGTCAGTGTCGCCCTGTGGTCTTCTGCAATCATTTTTTCAACTGTCTTCAATTGGATGATCAATAGAAGTCTCGAAATATTTCGCTTTTTCTGTCTTGCCAGGTTTCTGCCCAATTTATCAGTTTGTTTTCCTTAACTTTCTCCATCACAATTAATTTTAACCTTCTGGATTAGACTATTTGACGGATACCCTGCAGAATGTTGAAGGTAAAAGATCAAGAACATTTCTTCTTCGTGAGGACCGCTTTCGTTTTGTCTCCGGATGAAGTCCTGTGTTCAATACTTCACAGAACATCTGGGCGCAAAAAAAAATTGAGTCCATATTCTAACACCTCCAACCCCAGCATTTTGACTTTATACTATTTTCTTTTTTTGGAGGATTTAAAAGTAAAGCAATGAACAATTTAATCATCGTTATTTAGCACCGGACATGTTTAATGCTTTTGTTTAGTTGTAGATGCAAGCATAACATTTTGTATGTGCAATAAACTTCCAGTAAAAACATACTGAACATCTTTCCTGGGAGCCCAGCACTTTAATCGACGAAAATCTTGGAATTCTTTCGAAATGTGTCAAATATTTCAGTTCCTCAAAGTCATCATCTCTCAACAAATTGTGAGGTAATCCCTTTCTTATGAAAGTGGAATATTGAATGTGACTCTGCGTTAGAATTTCCGTCACATTTTTTAGATACTTTTCCTGTTTTAAACAAGAAAGGAGCTTGCTGGTTTTTTTCATGGCGAATTCTCTGACATACAGAACCATAACTAAAAAAGAAAATGACTACACGTACGATGTTACGGTTCCATTTTCTCAATACCTAACTCCTTGACTTATCTGAATGGCAGCCTGTAATTGCATGTCAATAACTGCGATGCAGGTCTCAGATTTATTACGGAATATAATGTCTTCTTATCTACAGGTTTCCGTTGGCAAAATTGATCTTCTATCTGAAGATTATTGTGTACCGGAAAAGAAAGCCATTTTAGCAAATCATATCGGGTGAACATTCCTTTGTATTCAGCGTCAGAGGATAAGAGAAATACAGAAAGATAATACAAATTTCATGCAATGTGACGAAAGTTTGTTTTTTTTATTATCAGACAACTTCATTTGTGGCATGTCAAATTCCATGAGTTCAAAACTGCAGTGAATGCTTGACAGAGCACACGATTATTATTCTTATTACTATTTTTATTATTATTATTATTATTATTATTATTATTATTATTATTATTTGGAATCTCACACCAGTTGCCTGGTGGTAACCGCTGGAGTTTGAGTGACAGCAAGTCTCCTCAAGTCTCCAGCCCTCCTCTCCTAGTACTCATAGGTCGCAGTAATTCTACGATTTACAGTTTCACACCGGTTGCCCAGTGGTTATCGCTGAAGGCTGAGTGACAATAAGTCTCCTCAGGTCCTCAGCTAACGTCTCCTCCCTCTTTCGCATATCATGACAGAGCTACTATTCGTTGCAGTGCTTATATCTCTAGCACCTTCCTCAGTATCCGTGCAGTTCCAAGTAGCGCTGTGGTCTGTACGGTCTCTATCCTCCCCCTAATCCCGATCTCCTCCAGTCTCTCCCTCAGCGTTTTGCGGACAGTTATTATTATTATTATTATTATTATTATTATTATTATTATTATTATTATTAGCGATCATGATAATTTTAATCTAAACTGAAGATATACAATTCATCGGAAACTTTCAATTTTGTTTCTCTTTAATAATAATAATAATAATAATAATAATAATAATAATAATAATAATAATAATAAGAAGAAGAAGAAGAAGAAGAAGAAGAAGAAGAAGAAGAAGAAGAAGAAGAAGAAGAAGAAGGAGAAGAAAAAGAAGAAGAAGGAGAAGAAGAAGAAGAAGAACAACAACAGCAACAATAACAACTGCAATTTATCGACAATTTATGAAGACCCAATTCAATATTATGATACTGAAATCTTTTAATATAATGTATATCTTCATCAATCAAAATTAAACCGAAAAAAAAAAAAAATTTCCAAACGTAAATGGTGCCTTTTGCATTGGAAACGGAATATTTTCTTTCTGAAAGATTGTTTTGATGTTGAATAGAGAAAAGGAATCATTAAGAAATCAGCTGCAATATAGAAAAACATGAATGTGTAAAATTTGGAAGTTTTAAGATATCTTTAACAGAAATTTTACACAATTTATTGGATAAAGATTTGATCTGAAAATCCGAGAATTGAAATCGATTTTTGGATTTTTTAAATCCTTCAAACCTTTGAAGAAGGGCAAGATATAATTCCGTCAGATATTAGATATTTCATAATTATTATATTGAAAGAAGATAAAACTTAATCAATAATTTAGATATCTTTTCTGGATCATTCAATCATTTATGGATAAAAAAAAAAATGCTTTTCCATCGGACTGTTTAAAACATAATGGCCGATGAAATACAAGCTTTGGATACGTAGCTTCTCATTTGTCTTCTTAAACAGTACCCATTGATCGAGTCCGGTAAATTGTGCATGTGAAAAATATAGTCGAAAATCTATAGACACCATAGAATGGTCAATAGACAAGTAGTGTTTGTTAGTAATTCAACTTAATTCTATAATAAATTTTAATGAGATGAATTTAAGTGGTTTTACCCAATAAGTATAATCTATTTTTGTTTTCTTTCACCAAACGTTGAATAACTTCAAGGTTGAATTTCATATAATCACAAATACAACTTCTGAATACATGCAGGCCTTCCGCTCTATCAAAAGTTTTGTCCTTAAAAACATCTTTTAAACCGAAATAGCTCAAAGGAAAAGGGAATAAAGATTAATTCATACGGGAGATCCGTAGGCATTCCTAAAGCTAAAAATGGTGATGATGGTACGTTGTCAGAGTTTGGGTTGGTTGGAGGTATAGGTGTTTAAGGTTTTGGAGGGAGAGAGAGAAAGAGAGTGCACACTATCATTTGAACAGCTTACAGCAAAACTAACGCTTAACAGGACTTCACTCTTGGTTTCCCTTCTACAAAAAACATGGAATTGGCACAGAGGAAACTGTCGGAAAACTTTGAAGGTTTAGATTTTTTTAAAAGCCTTACAAAGATTACTTAAATTGAGCGCTCTTATTATAACTGATTCACTTTGTATTATGAAGTGGTTCACTACAAAAACTATCATAAATTATTTTTCTTTCCGCCATATAACTTTCTTGTAGTAATTTTCTTCTCAGGATCAGTTTCCATTACTTAAATTCTGTCTTTAAGTTTTTATTCAAGCTTAATCTATGCCTACTGATAGTAATATTGTTTTTCCTTCTGCTACAGCTTTCTTCACGTAATTTCCTTCACCAGCTCAGATTTCATAACGTAAATCCTACTTTTTCGTTGTTTTTACATCGGTTTGATTTACGCGAACTGATTATGATATCTTTCCCTTTTGCTATAATAAGGTCTTTTCGTAATATTCCTCTCTCGTTTATTTTTCAGATACCTAAATCCCATCTTTGAGTTTGCAATCTGCTTTTACGCCAGTTTGACTCATACCCAGTGACAACAACATTTTTCCATTTTCCAGGTTCTTCACGTAATTTCCTCTTCCAGCTCAACTTTCATTCATACCAAAAATCCATCATCAAGTTTCTATTCTTTTTTATGCTGTTTCAATTCAACCCACGGGCAATCATGGTCCTGTAGGTTCGACTCAAGCTTCGTGGTTTTTAAGTCTGGTAGGCTTTAGCTTTACTTAATCAAGCAACCTCTTCAATCAAGTAATTCATTCTATCTGGCAAACCCTTTTAATCTGGTAACTCTACTAATCAGGCAATCACTTTGAAGAATAAAGAAGAAGAAAATTGATGTTTAAGGTTAAGGTGAAGCATTACTGCGATTCACTATTTCAGGAAAACCGATTGGTTTGTCATGTGAAGTGTTAAAATAATATCAGCGGTGTTTAATGGTTTGAAATTATTGAAAACGCAATAATATTACACATGACTTGACAAAATCAATATAAAATCTAATTCAAACTCAGTCTAAAGTATTAGCAACAATTAGTTTTGCTGTCAAACTCCTACTGGGTTGACTTTATTTTCCTGAATGTTTGTTTAAGCGTGTAACTTTTGCAGCGATGAAATTTTGCATAAATGAGTAAGTTGACATTGATTTTATTTTACTAACGTAACAGAAATGACAAATTGAGATTTTTATTGAAACTAAAAAGCTTAACATGGTGAATAAAGAGGGATGGGAAAAGAGAGACCGATTATATTCTTACATCATGTGGGAGCCATCTGTCCCATGCTTAAGAGTTCAAGAGAAGATGTTCCAGGCCTCTAGTTCACATTCTTTCAATGGTAGACCGAACAAAACGAGGGAGTAGTTGATATATACATAAAATTTAGAATGTAAAACAGTATTGCCTTCTTGCTGAAAATGTTTACCGACATCGTTAGTACTTTCGCATCGCAAAAACCCCTACGGTGTAACTTAGCTTTCTGTGAAGCACCAACCCAACCGACTCTTTGGACAATGATTGAGGAAAACGATTCGCAGCTGATTGAATTTGTCAATTTCGAATGGGAAAGTTGTTGAAAAAAGAAATTTGAGTTTTTAAATAAAAAATCAAATCATATACTCACACAAACCCACTTTCTCTCTGTCACTTTTCGATTCTCATTCTCTTTGGTAACAGCAAGTGTTAATCAAGATTATTTTATTCTTTTCTCAACGAGTTTTTTTGCGAACATCCTGATACATCTCGGAAAACCTTTCCTACTGAGACAGCATCTTATTTCCAAGCACCAATCATCGATAAGTATTCTTAAAGAAAACAAGGAATGCAAAATAAATCTAATCACTTATTCATTCAAGCCAAAGTTTCACAGTTGCAAAAAGGATAACACACTGATACGATCATTCATGATAAAACTCTAATTCTGCAAGCATCAACAATATTTTATCAAATGGCTTGTTTTTGTTGACTTGAACTCCGCTTTTTAACTGTTTGTTGTCTACATCAAAGTTTAACTTAGCGTTCTGTTTTCTATTCTTTTTGTCGCAGTTATACCAGAACTGTCATGGACACAAAATTTAGAGACTGTTTCTTTTTGGCACTAATTGAAAAAACTTTTAATTACACCTTTATTATGTCATAATTCGTATCAATAATTGCAATGTCATTTTTGCATTTTTTTGAGATTGAATTGTTCGGCAAATTGTCGATCACTGTCTTTATTTCATTATTTTTTTTTCAAATTTATTGTATAATTTTTCAAACCTCGTATTTTTCTCTAATTTCTATTTATTGTCAATTTGTCCGACGGGTGGCTAGGAGACTTTAGCTGCGTGAAATCTCACAGCATGAAAAATGGTTTATAAACAATTTTTTACCATGTCTGAACTGATCAAAATTGAAATTTTAAATAATTTCTACTAGATTTTGGAGTATGAAACTTAAAGTGTATTTAGAAAAAATATGAATACTTTTTCTCACACTATTTTAACTAGCTAACTGTAATATTACACACAAGCCAAATAAAAATCAAAAGAAACATAAATAAATTCATTTTAGTCAAAATTTTATTCAAGCATCAAGACGTCTGCATGATCCATATAAATCGAAAACCATAAATGATCTCAGTGAGCATAACGTAGAAGAAGATTATCTTTGCTTCGAAGTTAATTTCTTTGTGCATTCATTCTAACTTTCTTATATTCATCTGTACTTCAGTATGCTTTCCTTTACATTACCTTTGCTACTTTAACATTGCCTTGAAATATACTACATCATTTTAGTTCTGCAACTAACATGCGTATATCTTCTTACTGACATCGCTGTTGTATACGACTAAAAACGTATATTTTTCTAACCGATTTGCTTGCATTTCTCCGTCTTTTTTTAAAATTTGAGCATCATGGAAGCAATATCTAAAAATATACAGGCTTACTATTCAGAAAGACAGGAGCATTATTTACTTTCTATTGTCAAGTGATTATCTAATTTCTCGTAATTCACAATCATGATGGTAACCTCAGCGTATTCAATTTATCAAAAGAAATATTTCTTGGAGAGATTAATTTTCTTATTGAATTACTGAGATCGCTTTCTCAACATATTGCTGATTGAAACCCCGAAGAAGCATATACGTAGTCACAGATTAATTGTGAGCGGTGGGCAACCGAAGGCGGGGGACGTGGGGGTATCCCATCCCTGGTAACACCATGTGAGTAGGTGACACCAAGATGACTGCTTAAAAGATGTTCGTATTGTATCTTTCCAAAGAAACATCTGTCCATCTACAAAATAACCCTGGAAATACCAAATAAATTTCTCTGAAATTTTGTGGAACGTTGAACAATAGGCGTATGGAGGTTCGTGACTGTTCATACGAGATATATCCAAAAAATCATGAATGAATTCCGATTAAATTTGTTGGAGGATGGGACATATGCTACAAAAGAAATTATTCTAATTCAGGACTGATCACTGCATACTTACCTCCCCTCTCTCAAAATCATATGTCCATAAGATGTAATATTGCTTAGAGGCCATGTCTGCCCACCCGATAGCAACTGAGGCTCACTATGAATTTTAATTAAATGTTGTGTAGAGTTTGACAATGGGATTTTGAAGAGATGATTCAGTTACTTCTAATGTTGGATTATAAATAGTAATAGTATCAGCAAAACAATCATTAAATTCTAGATATCCTGGAAAGGGTACAAATTCAGGAAAAGGAGTGATGCCATGAGTTATAACTCCGGGCAACACCTAACGTAGGCCAGCTACTGCTTGTAAGATACAGTCTATATATATATACCTGACCGACACATAAATCAAATTCATCTAGCACTGAACCTTCGAGAATCAGAAGATCCCATTAATCCTAAAAAGAAAGGTACATAACCAATGCATCCTCCCAATAGTCACTTATGGAACTGAAACATGGAACCCAACCAAGAGACAGATATGCAAATTGAGAACTATGTAACGGGCACATGAAAAAAAATTATGCTTGGCCTCTCATGGAGAGACTGTAAGACAGCACAGAACATCCGGGAAAAGGCACGAGTCAGGGACATCATAGAATCCATTAAAAAGCTCAAATGGCAGTGGGCTGGCCATGTTGCATGAATGGCAGACAATTGATGGACGTTGCAATTCATGACATGTATCCCCTGAGATTACATGCAGAACCGAGGCTGGCAGAATATTAGATGGAGAGACGACGACGACGACGACGACGACGATGATGATGATGATGATGATTGCAAAAATACTTGATGAGCTGTTTGGAATACGGGGCTACTTGGCCTACTGCCGGCTATGCACAGCCCTGGTGACTTCAATTAGCGAAAGAAAGAAAGAAATGAAGAAGGGGAAAAGAGAGAAGGAAGAGAAAAGAAGGAAAGGAAAGAAAAAGGAAGGAAGGAAAAGAAAGAAAGAAGAAGAATGAGTGAAAAAGGAAATGGAGAGCTATGTGTGCTACTTTTTTTGTTGATATCCAAATTGTTTCATACAATATCGATAATCATCTTGATTTTCATTCCATTTATCTAGAGAAATATCTAGATATTATTTCATTAAGCCCTCTTCCATGGCTTAAGTTAAAAGGCTATGGTTGTAGAAGAGTCAACATATTTTAAACACTAATATGCTTCTGCCAGATTTGAGTTTTACCCCCCAAGTAGCCAGTCCCATAATTAGTAATAACGATTACTATAGTCACGCAAAGGCTAGGATTTAATACTCTTAAGTGATAAAAAAACTTGCATTATTTCTAATCTGTGTTTAAGAGGGTTGTGTTGGGGGTGAATACACGTTATAATCAATGCAGAATGATACGACCCCTGAACATCCCAGTCTTTGAATTTCGTTTTGGTGTTCTCCCTCCCCAATATATCGATCCCAAAGCAAACCTGACCCACATATCCTTTGGTGAACTTCATTATTACCTTATTATCCATGGCTGTCATCTCTTGCTAGAAAAAGTTGTTCCTTCTTCAAGCTGATGCTTCCTTATCCAAACAAAGAGTCAATGAAAATCTTTATCCGACGCCACCCAGGCCCCTTCTCCTGACCCCTTTCTCTTCGCTCATTCCATCTCCCTCATTTTCATCCCTCGCTGATTACTAATTATGTTCTGAGTCGGAAGCCGCCCTTTTGACACAGGTTGACAGGGCAGCACATTGACTTTAGTGAGCCTAATCAAAGATGGCTGAGGGAACGAGTGTGGATAGTGACAAGCAGTCCAGCATGGCCTCTCTGCCCACGCACCGGCGCCCACACACAGATAAGAAAAGCATTCTTCCATGTTTTCCGAGTTGTGATCTGATGGAGTTTATGGGGTGGGGCACATTTTGTTTTGACATATTTCTACAAGGTACAGCATTTTCTGCAGTGAGGAATATTTAGGTATTTAACAATGACAAATGAAACAAAGGCATCCACGAGAATAATAATGATAGGTCTAGTTAGTCAATTATACAAAACGTACCACGAACAACGTCTTTTGACAGCATGCAGTTGAGGGGCGGTGTTCAATTGAAACATCTATTAATCGATGATCTATGAAGGTTACTTCTCCCACCTTTTATTGAGCGATAATGAGAAAAATCAATTTAAAAGAAAAGGTGCAAACTGAAAACAAATTCATCATGAACTCACATCGCAAACTGAACCCCACAATTCCACTATTTATTCATTGAAGGGCTGGTTTGATAAAGAGTATTCATTGATATCATTATCATCATCATCATCATCGTCGGTCTTTTAACGTCAATCGTTGGACATAGACCTTCCCCAACATCCGCCACGTTCCTCTATCATGGGCGTTACGGAGCAAGAATTTTCGGAATTAGTCAAGTTAATCTCTCCATCTTGTTTTTTTTCTCGGCGTCGGTTTCGCATGAGGTCTCGGGGGATCCATGTTGTGAGTTGTGATGTCCATTGATTGTCTTTCATTCTTGCAACATGACCAGTCCATTGCCATTTAAGTTTTCTAATGGATTCTATGATGTCTCTGGCCCCCGTTTTATTTCTGATATGTTGTGCTGTCTTTTGATCTCTCCATGTGAGGTTGAGCATGATCCTCTCATGCACACGTTGCATGCTTAAAGGAGTAAATGCAAAAGTTTTCAACCCTCTTGCTCGATTGATGTGGCTTGTACACGTGATGCATACGTAGCCAGCCAGTCTGACATCGAGCTAAACCAACTTGAACACTGACGAAAAAAATTGTAGATACGAGTTTTGGTGATAGTTTTTTGTGTCCATCGTTAGGCATAGACTTTCCCCAAGATTTGCAAGACTTTTCCATTATAGGTGTTGTTCACTTCTCATGCATATGATTTCTTAGGATTCAACTTGTGACCTACAATGTCCAGCGGTTGTCTGATATTACACTAACTTGATCAGCGTATTTCTGTCTGACTTTTCCAATGGTTTCAATGATATCTCCGACTCCTGTTGGTTTTCATACACGCAGTTCTATCTTTGTGATTCGCCATGCGATGCTGAACATGATTCTGCTCAGTACAAGTTGCATGGTTCTCAGTTTGAGGGTCAATATTTTGATTATGTTTCATGTGTCTTCCCCATATTTGTCTATTGGGAGGATACATCGGCTGTTGACCAATGCCTTTAGAACTGATGACATGAAAAAAAAAGCAAAAAAAAAAAAAAAAAGACAGTCACCACATGAACTGCATTGAAACGAATCTCATGGGACAAACATGATGAGGATAAATATGCAAGGGTCGCTTCTGAGAACTTTGCAGATTTAACCTTATGGAGACACAATTATTTTCGGGAAAAATGAATATAGAAGTGAGCTGAACATGAACTCTGATGACTCAAATCACTCACATACTAATATTTGCTCTAAACTCAAACATGCATCGGCATAAAATGGTTTGTAAGATGTCATTGCTTTTTAATGGCAATGAAGTAGGTAATTTGGTTGGCTTTCCTCTCTTTCTATTCAGATAAGTCTAAATATTTCCCTCTTCTGTCGTATCATAACGCCTTGAGGGAGACTATATGAATTCATGATACAAAATCAAGTTATATTCAATTGAAATTAAAACGAAATCTATCTTGGGTGGATTTGATTTTGTGACAAAGATTTGAGGGCAAGGAATCATTAAATAGTTTGATAAACATTAGTTTCTGGGATTTGCGACGAAATGTTCAATACAGTTGGGATAGGTTTCTTCAGTTTTTGAGATGGTTCCGATGGCTTGCTGGTTATGTATGTACACGTTTCGCTTACAGAAAAATTGAAAGATTGATTCTTCATGTCCAGTAAAGACGTTTTTATCTTTTTTTTAAATGAGATCAGACATGTTTCTCTAGCAATAGAACATTTTTCCTAAGCAGATGAATGTTTTGTAAATGAGCTATATCCATTAAAATTACAGCTAGTCTTTCTATGAAGATGTCAATCCTAAACAAGATGCCTTAGGAACAAAATAAGAACTTTTTGCAAAGTTGTAAATCACACGTCCTTGAAAACTGTCCCACCAGAATATGAGTTCGTCAAAGGATAGACTTGCATAGTTAGATGTGTACAGTAATTCCTGGTCAGACAATGCAATTTCTAATTGAAACGAAAAACTCCTGGAGAATATTCATGAACTTATCCGTTATTATTCACTAGCTTACAACTCTTGTTTGGCATATCATTGAACGCTATAAATCTATTGTATATACAAAATACGAAATCGTAGTCAATAATTCAACAACTGTAGCGTCGAAATTTGAAGTCACGTAAAAATAGAATTCCATCAAAACATTAAATATGGCGAGAATACATTCTATTCAGGACATCACAGGCGTTTTCATTGGGAATTTATTTGAAGGAGATTAAAAATATCCAGGAACAAATAGATTTTAGAGAATTCAAATGTTATCAATAAACCATTCAGATAAATTAATTTCCAAAATAGAAGCGTTCTAGTGAAGTGCTGATGCTAATTTTCAAGTCCGCAGATAAAATGGTATGGCCAGGAGTACTCAAACAAACAAGCACAAACATACATGAAAAAAGACACAAACACACGCACATATAAAAAGGAGAAATTTCTTCGCCTGCTTTGGTGGCTCCAGCTCTTCAACATTTATTTATTTCAATGTATATTATCATCCACACGTATCGAAATGTTGTAAACTTATTATTAGATCTCAGTTAAATCTTCCATTACAATTAATTTTAATGGAAACTTTGAATGAAAAGAAATCAGAGAATAACCCTGTGAATACCTGGTAAATCTATTGAATCATTAATCTGCCCCCAATCCATAAATCGATGAATCGATTTTTCTGCCAATTTATATCAGTATATATCTATCACTTCCATTGATTTCGGAAATAAAGTGCTCGCCGAATTTCAATAAAACAATTGTCAATTTCAATAGACAGTTATTTTCATCATCCTTTGGAAACTTTCCTCAACAGTGACATTCGGGGAGCAAAATCAATTTATCTGGTCAGATTATTGAATAAGAAATAGAGGGTAAATCACTACATCTACTTAAGTCAACGAATCCCCATGAAATCCCCAGAGGAAGAAAAACTCAAGTGCAAAACCACACTAGGTTGGCAAGCTTTTGGTAGAGCAAGTTCCAACGATAAGAATAAGGAAAATTTTACTAGTTCTAAAAAGAGATGGCTATAACCAACGCACGTTTCTGATAGTCACCTATGGAGCTGAAATATCGAACGTAGCCAAAAAGTTCAACCCTCAAACCGAGAACCATACAACGTGTACAGATGAAACTCATACTCAACATTGTATGGAGAGATCCCGACGGTACAAAATTTGAGAAAAAACTGGTATCAGAGATATCATAGAATCCATTAGAAAACTGAAATGGCAATGGGCTGGTTATGCTGCAAGAATATCGGACAACTGCTTGACAACACGACGTGGATTCTAATGGATGGTATGCGAAACTCTTCAGTAGGGAAATATGGCGGGAGGACCTAGACAAGTTCAGAAAGAAAGAGCTCCACGATACCCATGACAGAAAGGTCTGATGAATCTTGGTGAAACTGTATATCCAACGACAGACGCTAAAAGACTGATAATGACGATGATGATGATGATGATGATTATATACCTATATAATTGGTTCTTTTCAACAGTTGATAGCTAGTAAGTTTTCCAGATACCTGCAAATATTGTTCGTCCTTACAAGAAGAGGTAATAAGGCAGCACAATGTATAAGTGAAAAGTCAGAGAAATCATGAAAACCATTAGAAAACCCAAGTGGCAATCAATTGGACATGTTGCAAGAATGTCAGACAACCGCTGGCTCATAACGCTGATCCCCAGAGATCATATTCAAAATGTTTACCGATACAAAATAAGATGGCATGACAACTTAGACAGATTCGGAAAATACTAGCTCCGCAAAACCCAAGATAGAAAGGTGTAGGTAATCCTTTGGGAGGTATATGTCGAACAACGGGCGCTAAGAAAATGATAATGAAATGAAATATGTACACTTAAAGAGGCGCAGGAGTAAGTAGATTTGTTTTTCGAGCCATTAAAAATTATATTGAAAATTTTTTGAAAACCTTTCTGAGTGTACCTTTTAAAGGAAGTCAATCTTTTAAAACAAATTCATCGATTAGGTAAATACGATTTCCAAAATTGAAAATGAATGGTATTTTTCAAAAGCTTGTAGTAATGTTGAAATTTAAGTATTTGAAAATATTTGATCTCTCTGGACATCTTCGCGAATATATCGATATTTCAGTTCAAAATCAAAATCTCACTCACATCGAAGGTGACGTGCAACATCCAACAAAAACGTTGAAAGCGATTTCATTTCAAACCAGATTCATCAAGTATCCATCTAGCTCTGAGATTCGTTGAATCCAACAAATATAGACCGCTTCTTGCCATCCTGGATCGTTTACTAAAAAGGAATGGACCGAAGACACCCTGTTTTCCTACAAACTCTGTTACTACTGCAACATGATAAAATGTTTTTCCAAGATTGCGAGTAGAATGTAGTGTACACTTCGTTTAAGATCTATCTGCACACGGATAAATCTCTCATTGAAAGAAGTCTGGCTTTATAATCATTTACAGGTAACAGCAAAGTTACATTGAAATTCACGCTACGGGCCTGAAGCTGAATTTCTTTGTCTGCCCTACATTTGCCTCATACCTTGATGTATTTTCCCCAATAGTGCACTTCAAATAATAAAAGAAAAACGGTGAAAAGTTTGTATACCACGACTGCTATGTTCATCTTCGACCAGACTGAAATATTTACCAGTTTTTCTGTAATAAACTATTAGTCTACGTTGAATAGTTTGCATTGCAATTTCAGTTCTATTCAAAATGCTCCACCGTATTTTTGTCGCATAGTCATCAGTGAGGTATCATATATCTTTGTCATACTATGGTGTGACGCCACACGATTCACGAACGTAACTGTTTTTAATTTTCCCAACAACATAAAAAAAAAAATTGTCTCGCATTTCATTTTCTTTTTTCTTCTCATCTTCAGACAACTTAATTTCCTTTCTATAGAAAGCCGTGCGAGACGCTTTCTAACCCGGAATAAAGAAAGCTGAATATCAGTCTTATATTGTATAAAAACAATCAGTCTTTGGGGACTCAAATCTGCGTGAATATTAGATTACATTCAGTTGAACTTACTTAGCAGATCTTGTATTCCCTACCATGTTATGAAAACAATGCAAAATCGATTGGTCAGTAAACAAGCCCGATTGTTGCAGGGTTGAGCTCTACTTCTATTTTCATCCTTGCAGATGATGATTGCTGCAAGTTTTGCATGGCGTATATGATAAATAAATTTGTACATATATAAAACATGATGGTTTGGCTTCTATGGTAAAAGCAATCATTTTGCTCATGATTTCAGATCCCCGTAAAAAGATGTTGCTTTTATATATCAATCCGGTTCAACGAGATCGACCATTGATTACTTTACTCTCTTAAATTGGGTGGTTATCGTTCTTGGTTTAGTTGTTACAGGATCAAAAAAGAGTTAACTACAATAGAATCTCTAAATCAAATTGTTGGAACCATCATATTTGTATCATAAACTGTACCAATAACTCCTCAGAAATGCACGCATAAATATTTTACGCATACAAAAATGGTCTTCATACTCGATAATATGGGACACACAGTATCGAACTAAAGTCTGTGTTGTGAAGTCTTTTATTTAAAGATTTCTTATGCCATGGCTCATTAATGAAAACTGTTATGAAGTAATATTGGAGATCGACCAGATTATGTTTATCAAAGGACAAGATTATGTTATTGGGCTTTAGGGATGAAATTATTATCAACAGCTTGCAAGCACACGGGTACATCATTGTTTTAGACAGGTGTTCAAAAAATGAGACGGTATACTTATACTTTGACCTTAGGAGGCAACTTGTCTTTTTATCCTAGCTTTGGAACAATCTAAAAATTTCCTTGATATTTCCATGAATCAATTGGATGATATATGATCCTTGATATAAAACCTGTCATTAACATTGTAGTATTATTTCAATCATCCGTCATATTAATAAGATTCCCATCATCATCAAAACATTTGTTTAAGATATACTCTTGCAATTTCTCTCAATTCAATGCACGTGTCTTGCAGTCTAACTTTGATTTGTTTATTTACACTCTCTATTTGTTTACAATTGAATCAATGTTGAAGATATTAATTTTTTTTTGTGGAGGAGAATTGAACTCAAAAGATCACGTATTCAAGTCATATAACAAGGTTGTAAAAATCACTACCATATTTGTTTGGTCAGTAGCTTGGTACTATATGGTTGGACGCCCCTTTGGGATGTAGCTACAGGCTGCTTTCAGAACTAGTAACAGATCAAAAAAGAAGTTGGTTGTATTAGCAACATAAACAGGCATAAATGGATAAAAATGATACAAAACAAATATCATTGATAAGAACGACCTTATCGTGGTACAATATGCTGAATCGACAAAAAGTATGATAATGAAGAAGTTCATAATATTTCGTTCAATTTCTCCTTTGAATTTGACTTGAATTGACTACGTTGAAGCAGTTAGCGTATCGGTTGCAGGTCTGATTCCTGCATTTGCCTTAATCTTATTCAATTGTTTATTTTATTTATGTTTTCTCAGATGACTTATTCTTTGTGTAACAACAACGGGAAGCCCTTTTAAAGTGTCTGCAAGCAATATAGGACATCCATAATTGTTTCTGCAAGTTATATATCCATTTCTTATAATTTGAGTATATATATATATATATATATATATATATATATATATATATATATATATATGTGTGTGTGTGTGTGTGTGTGTGTGTGTGTATGTGTGTGTGTGTGTGTGTAGATTTTTAGGAAATGATACATAATCCGACATTTTATATGTATATATATATATATATATATATATATACATATATATATATATATATAGAGAGAGAGAGAGAGAGAGAGAGGGGGGGGAGAGAGGGAGAAAGAGAGAAAGGGGAGATATAGGGATTCAAAATCATATCATATCCATTATAGAAGAAAACATTATAATTACCTTTGATCCATTTATCATGTAATGGAGATAATTTCAATACTACTACTTAGGCACTATATCTGATTATCAGACTACAGCCTTCTGTAATTCATAAATAGATTGTAATTGAAAAAAAGAAAAGGTTTTAGTAACTTGTATTACATTGATATCAATCAAATTAAAAAAAATCTCTCTATTTTAGTCGAAACCACATCATCATTGCGGATATCCTTTATTTTGACGATACAATTCAACATATTCAATATTTTGTTCTCAGTCCTCTTGCAAGTGATGTTGCTTCAATCATCTTAGGCATCGAATTGTATAAGGAATGTACGTATTCAGCTGTTTTTTGTAATCCCCCAGATAGGTTGATCGCTGCTATCAAAACGTCTAAAAACGTCTTTTGATTTTTCAATTCTTCACCGAAAGCATTCTTGGGTTTTCCCGAAATGTTCAGATTATGTTTAACTCGAGCGAGTTTGTTGGTCTATTTCGAATGAGGATTTGTTATCTGCAAAACCGATTCGCAACATAACAGGGTGAATTATCTTACTGAAATATCCAATTCCCTGAGTTCGGTAGCGATTACTTGAAAGGCACCAGTTCATTTTATATAACCTATAAGTAAGTCATCGAACTCACCCGACCTTCAATGATATATAGGCCACTCTTGATTTAGAAGATATGCAACCCAAGACCATAATTGACGGAAGAAATTTAGCGTTGTGTTTTAATGTAGAGTTTGCAAATCTTTCAGATTTTTTCCCTTCAAATGTTATGGTTTCAACCGCTGGGAGCATATTGGATGGCGCATTCACCGCTGAAAATTACTTTTCTCCTATCTTTCACCGTCCACAACTTACAATTTTTTTGTTTTATTCGTTTATTTATTAGAGGTTTCTTAACCATATGAACACTTCCTAATCCAGATTATTTTAGTCATCGTCTATAAGTCGACTTGCTATATTTGTATATTATCGTTCAGTCTCAAAATGAACAAAAGGTTGGCTTTTTATAGATATCTAACAAGTCTCAGTCTAGTGTTGCACTAACTTAGACCTCAGCGTACTTTTTAAGTAAAAATGTTGCTTCATCCTTAATTCTTTTCAAAACATTGGAGACACAAAATTAACCAATCATTATGTGTGGTTCTATTTCATGCTGACACATTTTTTTAGTATCCTAAGTTTGACAACATTCCTTTTCGTTGGCGTTGAAGCACTTCGCACCAGATTATTGGTCCATGTTCATGACAATAGATTAATGATAATACCAGAAAATAAGATACTACTTATAATGTATCTTAGACTTGCTGGACGAGTCGAAAAATCTTTTTTCAATAAAAGAAACAACACGATAAAACGGATACTCCAGGTGTATGCTATTTTGGATCAGTCCATAATCAAAATCAACGGAATACAAGCTACTAAAACCCTTTTTTTCCAATGAGTATGTATTTTGTTAATTGAAATAGGCTGACGAACAGCTAATATGCCTCAGAAGTAGTGCTGAATAAACACCTTCTACGTAATAACTAGTTTAAAAGGATTAAAATAAATGATAACTTTCATGTGTTCTGTAATGGGTTTGATCTCAATTTGAATCAAATTTGTATATTTTGACATTGCCGCAAGATCAATAGACATACTTTCGAGAAATGGCAATATATATACTCAGCAGGTATTAACCACTCGCTGCTGGACAAATATATATATATATTCGATATATCGTATTTGAGATTGTACTTCGAGCTAAAAAGACCCAAAATTTTGATGCTTTTGCTCCTCTCAGGCCTCATTTTGTGATCTCAGAAGCCGAGGTGTTATTGTAATGCTAATCTCCTCGCGGCATGAGTCGTGTTTGGTTAGAGTAATCGTATGGCGATTAGGGAAAATGCGCGGAGACACGTAATGGGATGATCGAAAGGGATGCTCAGCCACAGCCATTGGCGCTTTTATTCCTGAGTCTTGCATAAAACTCCCTTGCAATCAGTTGCGCATGCGTGCTGGATCCTGCCCTCAAGGTGGATTGCTGAGAAGTAAGAATCGAACTTGCTAATGACTGCAATTTGGCTTCAGTGGAAAGCGGATACTGGACACGAACAGTAAAAGTATTCCTTGTGAAAATCCAAGAGAAAAGGAGGTTGAAAGAATATAACATGCAGAAGTGAGGAGATACGGGGTTGGCAGCCAATAAAATGAGGGGGTTCAGAGGGGTAAAATGTGTTTAGGGTCACAGCGAAATTAAATGGTTGATTGAACGGAATCGGGCCATAGTAGGAGGAGATAGAAAAACGGAGTAGAGAGCTAAGGGATATATATATGAGAGATACCAATGTGAGATGAAGGATGAAGAATGAGTGTTAAGAATATTTCTTCACAGTGAAAAGGAATAGACAGCATGGCCAATGGAAAAGACGTAAAATTTGTTACAATGAAAGAACAATCAAACAAAAGGCTGATTGAGAGCGCCCACTGTACGACAATGGTTAACAAGCTCATCTGGAAGACCAATCCTTCAAGATGCAATCATCATTATAATCATCATCATAATCAACATCATCATCATCATCATCAATCTTTTAACGCCCGTCGTTGGACATAAACCTTCCCCAGGATTCGACGCATTTCTCTATTATGGGCGTCACGGGCCTGTACTTTCTGAATTTGTCTTGCTCGTCTGTCCATATAATATTCTGCCGGCCTCAGTTGCGCATGTGATCTCGTGGGGATCCATGTTGGGAGTCACGATGTCCATCGTTTGCCTGCCATTCTTACAACATGGCCAGCCCACCGCCATTTGAGATTTTTAGTGCAATAAACGCCCTTTGAACCGGCTGTCGTTCTATTGTCACCATTTAAGGATACTCGTTCTAATTTCTTTAAATCTAATTACCAAAATTATCACCAAAACTGTTTTCAGTTCTCAATTTGGTCCGGTTCGCTGGCAAGCCATGTATGTATGTATGTATGTATGTATGTATGTATGTATGTACGTATGTATGTATTTATGTACGTATGTATGTATGTACGTATGTATGTATGTATGTACGTATGTATGTACGAATGCATGTATGTATATATGCACGTATGTATGTATGTATGTACGTATGTATGTATGTATGTACGTATATATGCATGTATGTATGTATGTTTGTATGTACGTATGTATGTATGTACGTATATATATGTATGTATGTATGTATGTACGTATGTATGTATGTACGTATGCATGCATGTATGTATGTATGTATGTATGTATGTATGTACGTATGTATGTATGCATTAACCTGGTCTGGCTTTCTGGCTGGATGGTTATGTGTGTATTTATCAGGAGTACAAACCACACCAATGAAGGTAGAGCAATGATATTTCAAATTTTTACTCTTTATAATGTACAAAAAAAAAACAATAACTTTGTTTGATTGTTGAAAATCACGCCCCTCCACCAAGTAGGGTTTTTAGTATTTTTTTCTCCTCTCTTTTGTGTCCTTTTGGAAAATTCGGACCTTCCAGTGATCATCAACCAAACAAAAAATCGAGAGAGGTAAATCATTCATTGATTTCCACCTTTTCATTTTTTTTTTTAATTCATCACATCCAACATGACATGGTGCCAAGAGATGGTGGTTGCAAGACAGTTTCAATCGAGTGATTAACCTGACTTATTTTTATATTGTTTCAATGCTACTTCCGGATTGTGCAGCAAAGGCATATTTTCAGTGTATATTCTGTAAACTTTTGGGTCCTTTAACACATAAATGAAGCATCAAAATGTAAAACTGTGATAAAAAAAAATCATTTCTGTACGCACCCCTAAATCCCCAGGCCTACCGTAATAACAGTAATCTACTGTACTGAATTTAGTCTAAACTGGATCCCTTTCATTTGTGGTATTAGATAGATATAAGTGCTTTGCAGCTTTCTCTTATAGACCATTTTACTCGCCAATAGATATTGAGCATCATCGAGTCCATCAATGTGAAAGACTAAACTGAACACGTTGCATAGTTCTCAGTTTGAGGGTCAATCTTTTGATTAAGTTCCATGTTCCACCACCGTAAGTGTCTAACAGGAGGATGCATTGATAGTACACCCCTCTTGATAGAACTAATGGGGTTTTATTTCGTACAGTCATTCGTTTCCTGTTGTGTACCTAACGCCTGTGGTCTTGTATCAGACTAAGGTGAGCGTTATACATAATAAAATGTGCCAACCATATTGCGATTTTTAACAAGATTTTCTTGTAGGGAAATACCACCACATAATAAGTTCGATTTCATTGGAAGCAACATTACTGTGGCCTTGTGCGAAACTATATTGAGCTAATCTTAAAAAATATTGAGTTTGCCTCGTCACTGCGCAACTACATAGGAACGAGAGAAAATAAAGGGAATTATACCTAACAAGACTGGTTGCTTCAGGATCAAACTCGAAGGTGAACGATACAAGGAACTTAGCTGAATTCCCCCAAAACAAAGAATTTTTGTTCTTTTCCCATTTTGGAGAGTGAATGTGTATGCCAAATTTCATTTTTTTTTTTCAAAGGCGGTTAGAACTGAGATGAGAAGATAAAAATAAAGAGGAAAAGATCATAATAAAGACAAAAAAGGGAGAAGTAATACGTTTTTACCAAAAGAAACTGATTAGCAACAACAGATTCACAGATTCAGTCTAATGTCCATACCTTTCCATTCTCTCTTTCTCTCTCTCTCTCTCTCTCTCTCTCTCTCTCTCTCTCTCTATATATATATATATATATATATATATATATATATATATATATATATCACTTTTTCTTTAAATGTCTCTCGTTTTTACTTTCTTTCTCTCTTTCTTTCTTCCTTTCGTTGATTGATGGTATTGGAATAAAATGTATATTTCTATTTTACCTTATATTCACTCCCCATCATTTAAACTTTCAACTTTTGTATTAACCTTATCTGAACCCGTCATTATTGTTAAGTTAGGAAAATAAAGTTAACTCAATAGGACTTTCGAAAATAAAATGAAGATGAGAGAAACGAAAACGGCAGGATTTTAGCAAAAGCAGCAGTAAGAGCAACAGACATAATGTCAGAAAAATATACTTCTCCATTTCACGGAACATAAAAGTGGAAGATACAAAATATAAAAGGAAGGAATATAATCTGCGGAAAATGAAGGAGAAAAGGTGGAAGGAATCTGAACTACGGAATGCGAAGAGACAAGAGAAATCCGATACAAAGAGAGAAGAAAATATCGGAAAGATAAGGGGAGATAACAACCAGAGGAAATGAGTGCTAAGTGTTGCACACGTCACATCTGGAGGGGATTCTTGGCGAACTTAATCTCTTCCTAACACCCACTTTCCTTCCAGGTGATATTGTAAGATTCTGAGCTTTTGTTTCAAGGACTGGCAAATGCCAAGTCGGATATAATGACCCGGATATCGGAATATATTTATCGTTGGAAATTCTCACGAAGCTATAATCAGCACGTGATTCTCCACATGCTCAATTCTGACTTGATCCCGTAAAAGGCTACTTTTGGACTGGACTGGACTGGATTTTCTGATTTCTCCTTCTCCCTGACTGAACTGCTTTTGTAGTATGTAATGACAGGGGTTGTTGCGCACGTGATGAGATATCTATAGCAAAATTATTGTTTTTTTATGATATTTATGATAAAGTTATTAGCTTTATAACGGCACTCTAATATCAGGAATATACTTATACATTTTGGATAATAGCAATTTTTTCTTCTTTCGTCATCTGTGTATAACTGTGCCATAAAAGCTCCAGAATTGGAGCGGGCTTTCATTACTTGTTGGTATAGAAAAGTGACACAGCGGTGAATTCACCATCGAAATGATATGACAGGTAGCAGACACCCACTATTAACGAATGTATTTTTCACTAAATTTCTAATAAAGAATGAGAAATGTTTTTCACCAAATCCAGTTAATTATTTATCAAATTAACTGATTTCCATCGAATCCTAATTAAATGAATGCTACGGTATTTTCGGAAGATCTTCTGTTGATGCATTTGAATTTTTCTTCAAGCAGATATTAATCATGGCGTAAACCAATAAATTTTGAATGAAAAAATTGACATGATTTAATATTGAATTAAATACTGTCTGAAACCTGCTTTCAGTAACCAGAAGCAATCATTACTTTTATGACAAATATATGCTATTTTATTACGATTGAAACAAGAATGAAGACTTCGAAGGAGATATGATATATGAATAGATGCATTATTCATTGGAGCGACCAGTTTGTTTTTTTAATAAAAATAAAAATTAAAAAATCATCCGTTGTATTGATCATTCCTACAAAGTAGAGACATTATAGCCTTAAACTTTCTTTTTGTAAATAACCTTTTTATATACCATTTTATTCAGACACGGTTTGTGCTTCAGCGAACTAAACACGAAAGTTATATCTAGTGCAGACACTTTTATACTTTTGGCAAGAGTCTGCCTCTTGGTCTGAAGCAAAGGTTTCGATCCTACCTCGTGGTACTGGAAGAGATGTTGGATAGTCTATACCCACACTGAAAAGTTGTAAGACAACGAAACAGCTGTTTGTGGATGAAACAATTAATAATTAATATATATATATATATATATATATATATATATATATATATATATATATATATATATATATATATATATATATATATATGTATGTATATATATATATATATATATATATATATATATATATATATATATATATATATATATCATAGGGGACGAAATACCTATGAAATACGATCCCCCATTCCATGCCCATCTTTTGCAACGTGTTAAACATGGAGAGATCTCACTTATTCAAATAGAAAACCAATCCACTGTTTCATTTGCAAAAAAACTTCAAATCAATTTAGCAGCTGCTTAAATAATATCTTCAATTTTCATACAATTTTATTCAGACGTATTTTTGGGTTAGGCATGTAAAATATGAGAAGTTCGGCTCGAATACTAACTTAGACTTGAACTAAAACAGAGCAAAATTAATGTTTGCTTAATGCATTTCAATGTTAAGTTGTAGGAGTATGGATTAGACAGACGGGAAATGTTTCTTGCCTTTGAAGTAAGAATTCTAAACTCTGTCTTGAGAATCAAATGTTTGCATTGGTTCAATATTTTTAATTATAGTTCCCAACCAACAAATGCCTCCGAAATATAGTTGATGATATTGACAACCCTTACTGGGTTAAGATATATATATATATATATATATATATATATATATATATATATATATATATATATATATATATATATATATATATATATATATATATATATATATATTCAAATTTGAATCCTATTCAAGTCACTCAGCGTAAACCGACACATGAACGTTGACCACATGCTCTTTTTGGAGGGATCAATTAAGAAATAGGGAATTCAGGAAATCAATGGATAATTCAGTTCTGTCGTCTCTTGTAGGGTAATGTCTGGATTATCAATAAAAGAAAGGGGTGTGCTCGACACAAAATAAGGGATTGATATGCATAAATTTACATCGTAAATTTAACTCCAAACTGAAAAAAACTTGTTTGAGGGGGATTAAAAGAAAAAGTTCTTTTCTAGGACATGATAAAGAGTGAAAGCTGAAAGTTTCAGCCTTCTATTTCCATTGGTACGGAGTATGTTCATTTTTGAGACCCAAGCACGCAGTAGTTTCTGCAGCTTGTAAAAGTTATACATTGTAACCAACGAAACAAATGAACGCACAACCGTCTGTTGTCTTTACATATATATATATATATATATATATGTTTAGATGTATATATATATATATATATATATATATATATATATATATGTTTAGATGTATATATATATATATATATATATATATATATATGATTATTGTGTCATCCACAGGCAGCTGTCTCGTTGTATTACAGCTCTTCAGTGTGGCTATAAACTTCCCATAATCCCATCAAGTACCACGAGAGGCCGATATCCTACCTCTGAGCTATGGAAATGGACGGTCAGTAAGGCTGAATTTAGGCGATATATCTATTAAAGGTTAGATTCCCCGTCCACCAAAGTGCTCTATTCCTCTGGAAAAGCATTGCATAAGCTCACAATGAACAGGTTACCTCACTTAAAGAGTGATCAACCCTGAATAGAGGAGTGTTAATTATTGTGTCATCCACAGACAGCTGTTTCGTTGTATTACAACTTTTCAGTGTGGTTGTAGACTATATATATATATATATATATATATATATATATATATATATATATATATATAGTTAGCATGTGTGTATGTGTGGGCATGTTGCTGATAAATGAGTACACAATACCACTTTTTTTATGAAAAGTTGAGTTTTTTCACTACCAAACATTCTTGGAATCGGAGCATTAAACAATTAAAACTTATAATATCAGGTACTATTTACGACTATAATGTTAAGCACTAAAACTCTGTTTCAAAGACTATTTCCGATTCTGTAAAATTAGTCCATGAATAATACGTGATAATATCTCTGTGTTGAATTTATAATGCAACACCAGAAATAATAACGATACCCTACTATACTTGGTAACTGTGGTGGAATCATTTATGGGACATACCATATATATATATATATATATATATATATATATATATATATATATATATAGAGAGAGAGAGAGAGAGAGAGAGAGAGAGAGATAGAGATAGATAGATAGATAGATAGATAGATAGATTTTTGTGTGTGTGTTCAGTGAAACGAATGTCATGTGCAACAAACATTCTATCTTTTGTTGTGATAAAGGGCGGGTTATTATTTGTAAAGAAAGACACAATCTATTTTCTTTTTTTCGAAATTTCTTAGTTGATTTAGCCAGAAATGATTTTAATCTACTCTGACTCCGGTCGACCTTTGTCCTCGGATGCCATTACCGCACGAAATCCATCCTTTATGTACCCAGGACAAACGTGGGTTTTTCAAAAGAGAACACTACAGATCCCAACATTAGGAGGACAATGTTCTACAGAACACTTTCATTTGGGATGGTCAATTCGGCAGGGCGGACAAGTGAGAATGAAATAAAGCCGATTCTTATGAATCACAGTTGAATGTGTCAGCGGCAGATCCGGGATACCCTGGAAGCTTTTTGCTTAATTAGATGAAAGTGGTCGAATTGTGTCCAAGGTTAGATCGGTCAGTTTAATCCTGTTTAAACATGGTTTGTTCGTTCATCTCGAACTATCGTGTTAATAGCCCTAGCCGCAACCATTTGGTCTAAAGTAGCTCTGAGATGCGTTGTCCAGGTTTAAACAAACTCGGAATCCATTATTCCTAAGAGGTGAACAGTCCAGTAGCTAACATCGATACGAACGTTCCGATCAGCATAATTGGCGTCAACATCATTTGACATTATTACACTAACAACAAAAACAAAGATTTTAAAGGAATTCGCCATTTTTATCCTGAATTACGGTTTTTTTGTCTTAGCTCATTTGGATAAATATCATCCAAAAAAAAAAAAAAAAGAACTATCAGTCCTTCTCTATTTATCCACTCTTTCTCTCTTTATCTACCAGTATCGCTCACATTCTGTCTCTATCACTTTCACTCTCTCTCTGTCTCTATCTATCACCTGCATTCTAGCTATCTCATATATATATATATATATATATATATATATATATATATATATATATATATATATATATATATATATATATATATATATATAATATGTATAATAGGTAATAGATCTCATTGTCTGACCATGTAAATAAGGAAAGAGTTTAAGGAAGTAATTTTGCTCGAGCAGTAGTGAGCAAAACAACAGCGATGTTCAGAAGATAAAGGGATATACCCCTGGCGAACATTGAACCTCTCCCCATTACCAAGGGAACAATTATGTAGCCCTTAGTAAGTGCTAACCGACTGATGGCAGATAGGCTGGAATAACACCCCTATGACACCCTCAAAAGTAGAAGAAATCCAGTAAAAAATCACACGAAGATGGCAAGCCTTTAATAGAGCAAACTCAACCTTCAAAAATAAGAAGATCCCATTAATTCTAAAAAAAAGGGTATATAACAAATGCAACTTCCCTATCATCACTTATGGAGCTGAAACATGGAACCTAACTAAGAGACAGATCCGCAAATTGAGAACTATGCAACGTGCACATGAAAAAATTATGCTAGGCCTCACATGGAGAGACCACAAGACAGCGCAGTAGATCCTAGAAGAAACAAGCGTCAAAATTTCAAATGGCAGTGGGCTTGCCATGTTGCAAGAATAGCCGACAGCCGATGGACATCACGACTCACGACATTGATCCCCAGAGATCACATCCAGAACCGAGGCAGGCAGAGTATAGAATGGAGAGACAAGCAAGACAAATTCAAACACAACTGGCTCCGCGACGCCCATGATAGAGAAGTGAGGCTAATCCTGCGGAAGGTGTATGGCCAACAACGGACGTTAAAAGACTGATGATGATGCTGATGATGATGATGAATTACCGGCAGTTTTTTTATGCGTTTAGTTTGTCTCAGAACTACGGGTTTTACTTATTAGTTTTAGTTATAGGAACGATGATATATACGTAGAAATATCCGAAAATCGAATTGCCAAGAACATAAATGAATGGAGAAAATGACCGCCGTGCAGGAGATTTCGATAGTTACCTTTTCCATGGCACTCATTTTCTCTACGTATTTACATGCCTGGCTGTTCGATTTGCTACTCAGTTAACACCGGTGCCGGACGAAATATGATTTCAAGTACATTTATCATTTGTGTGCGTTTGTGTGTCATATTTGGATACTGCACGGTGAATATATCATTTGGCCTTGACGACGTACATGAATAAACAATCATTAATTTAAAAAAAATAGACTACTGCATTAATCTAACCAGCAACCGAGAAGGGTAGCCCCCTTTATAGAGCGTTGCTCTCACCATTATATTGTGTATCATTCCTGAACATTCCATTGAACATTGTAGAGAAATTGTCTGGTCATATAGGTACGGCATAGGGGTAAATGTGAAAAAAAATGTTGATCAACCCCATAAATCAATACTAAAACTTCCCCATAAACTTTACTGAAATTTATTGAGAACTATCGAAAATATTGTGTGAACAGGACAGGTGTGTACATAAGTGAATACGTATACCTCTTTTGTAATAGCTGTAGTGATGTACGGCAAATCTTAAAAGATTGCGGGACCATATCGAAAATTTACAATAATCTTACTTGGCTTATATTCTCCCGTCCCACAAAACGTCACGTAATCATCTAGAACTTTTAAAGGATATTGTGTGGACACTCTGGTACTTGTGATAACATACACCTTTTCCAACTTAGTTGGTAGAGGTGAACTATAGAGGGATTTTGATGAAGACAATTGTTCCAACAAAAAAAAATGAAAATGGTGCTAAAATGAATTCTATCAAGATTCATTGTTTTCTGATCACCGATTCCATAGGAGGAGATAGGTTTTTGCTTCCAACTCTGCTGGTTTATTGATGGATTAGGCTTATCAACGTTGTATTGTTCAATCTCGTCTTATTGTCGAGTGCCACTTGAACGTTGCACTGTTCCCAATCAGTGTGTCTTGTTAAACAGAGCTTACAGCAATGCCGTGAGGGCTTCCTGCTTCGCGTTCTGTGCATGAGCTAATGGACAAAATGGCAAACCGCTAGCCTCTTTGGCCCTAACTGAGAGCGTGACTCCTCAACAAAAGTCAAAACTTTTAAACCTGATGGAGAGGAAGGAGGAATTTATGAGGAAGACTCCAGCTTGAAGTGTAGGCTCATAATATTCACCTACCTATGCTTGTTATCATCGATATTATTAGAAAACTATTGTTATCATCACGAACATCTTTCCCCATCTTCATTTTCTTCTTCTGGTAACTTTTTTCCTTATCTTTTTTTTAATGTTAGTTTTTCCTTTTTTAAACTTTTTTCTTCTTCCTCCTGTCTTTTTTCCCCCTACTTCCTTCTCATTTTTTCTTTTCTTTGGTTTCTTTTAACACTATATATATCTTGATCATTATAACAAATGTGGTTCCAATATCGAATGAACGGATACTAATATATCTTCTAAACTATACAGTATTACCAAATCACTTGATTTATAGAGAGAGTAATGGTGATAATCATGAAGTTCATGTATATATGTATATATATATATATATATATATATATATATATATATATATATATATATATATATATATATATATATATATATATATATATATACACCAAAAATAATGAAGAAATGCCGGAAAATTAACGAATATTGCTGTCAATTTTTTCCAAACTTGTCTACAAGATTCCTATAGTTGGTCTACCTTACAACAACCTCTATACTTACTACTATTACAACCACTACTACAACAGCAATAACAATGTCAAAAACAATAATAATAGAGGTAATAGTAATATAATTATTAGTAGTAATAACAATGATAATGATAGAAATTAAGCAAGTTTTTGAAAAAGAAATTATGAAATTATAAAGTTTTTTGATATTCCAAGTATTTCTATCAGTCAGTAGATGAATTGAAGTATTCCGAAAACGCCGACTGAATTCAAATCTCCAACAAGAGAAAGTAGCGTTGTTGTTGTTAATAATAATAATAATAATAATAATAATAATAATAATAATAATAATAATAATAATAATAATAATAATATTCGCACCTTTGGTTGCAATATTTCGAAGCAGTGCGTAATATAGCCTTAAGGTCTCATCAGCGATAATTCTACTTAATTGAATCGTTTGACAGGAGTTCGTCGTAGCTACCGGCAAATTCTTTAACTTGTCGAACCAAAATCCAGAACTAGAAAACATTCTCGTAAATCGGAATAAGTCAAACTATTTATCGCCCTGAAAGTAATCAAAAGTATTATTAAAGAACTCTTTCTGAAACTGCCTCGAAACTTTGTGTCGCAATCATATGTACGTTTCCCAAAAGTGGACGACCATGGGGTGAGATACACTTCGAGGATACAAAAAAGCTTCCTGTATTAAAAGGCGAGAAACGGAAGTTTTGGCACTCAATGTCAACGAAGTATTTATCAGAATCGTCAATGATCCGCCCCAGGCAGGTACTGAGTGTCTGAAAATATTCATTTAATTTTCTTCTGTCATGTCCCCAAGTAATTGAACTTTGACACTTGATTTGACTGATGACAAAGCTCGAAATTTTTTCCACGCATAATTATTAAAAAATTTACATGCAGAGAAATTATCATATGCCAAAATTGTATGTTCTGTTAAATCGTCTTTGGTATCTGCAGAATTTTTCTGTTTGCATGCCATATCGCAGAGCGTCGCTTAAGTATGCACTGTTTAAATTCAGATTTTATAATGCCAAATTAAGGACTCATTGATATCATTGTTACCCTAACCACAGTCATAAACAGCCTTGTAACATGGCACTAATCTTTATGAAATCGTTGACAAACAATCTTTGATAGACATAAAATTTCACTGTTCAACAATCGCTGTAATACAGAATTGAATAAAGGACAAAAACATCAGAAAAGGCAAAACAAATAACAATCAAACAAAAAACGCAAGCAATAAACACAACAATCTAATGATTCCTTCTCCTGTAATGATGGTTAACGGATCAATAAAGCTCTGTGCTGTGTTTTGAACCCTTCTCTGATACCGTTAAACACTTTATTATAATACAAGGTCATAGGTTATTTATATATCTCCCTGAAAAAGATTTATTTTTACTAAGCTTAGATTGGTTCAGCACGAGAACGGTAGAGGGAACAGCTCATCAAAGTAGAAATCACCAGCAGGCTAAAGGAACTTGTCGTATATTCTTATTCCGTTAGCTGAGTAATGAAAAGTATTTTTGATAAACTCGCTCTGAAACTGCCTCAAAACTTTGTTTCACAATCATAAATACGTTTTCTAAAAGAGGACGACCATGATGAAAGATACAAAAAAAGTTTCCTGCATTAAAACGGAGAATCAGAAGTTTGGGACTGAAAGAGATTTATATACTAAGCTTATATCAGTTCAGCACGAGGACAGTAGAGAAAACAGCATTTCAGAGTAGAAATCACCAGCAGGCTATACGAACATGTCGTATATTGGTATTTCGTTAGCCTAATACGACACATGAGAGATGGGAAGAGTGGAGGTTGGTAGATTGCGTCGTGACAAATTTCTAAATGTGTTGGTTTTCTCTGAGAATCAACAATGGCAAACCCTCTTTTTGAGGGTCGAAGTTCGACCTCTGTCACCAACGTGGAATACGCAATTATCTCGGCCACACAGCATCACAAATTTCTATACTCTACATTAGGATACAGAGACTTACTTTACACACGTATACATGCATGTTTTTATACACACACACACACACACACACACACACACACACACACACATATATATATATATATACATATGTATAGAGAGAAAGAGAGAACGAGATATGCAGAAACAGAGATGTATAGAAATGGAGAGATGAATAGACAGAGATGGGTATATAGATATATTTTAGATAGAGAAAGAGAATGATGGAGAGAGAATGATATTGAGAGATAAAAGATAGATAAACAGAGAGAAAGGAGAGAGAGGGAGATATGCTGGCAACAAAATGGAATAAGGAACATGTTTTCAACTCACTAAAAGTTTGTTCTGTTTCTCAGATACGATTAAGTACTTCGATATATTTATGTAAATTCTTCGTAAGATACCAGACCAAATTTAATGATGAAAAACTTCCGCTAGTTAGTCACATGACCGAATTAATCTTTAACTTCTAAAGAAAGACAGCGTAATGGAATCATATCTTGACTCTTTTTGATATCGTAGATAAAAAGTTTACTTTCAAATATTGCTATTAAAAGAAATTAAGAATGTTGTATATTTCTTGTTTTTTTTCAAATTCCATTTCATATTTTCATAATTGCTGCAAGGATATCGAGTAATTCATCAATTTGTGAGGTATTTCTAATTAAAGAAGCATTTTTTTTCAAATATTCTTATCTATATCTTACAAAATGGCAATTCATTCAAGCTTTTAATGCACGCATATGCAAATTCAGACATAAGATCCAATTTGAATCTTCAGAAAAGTATAAAAAGAATATAAATGGCAACGATGAAATATGTGTCGCCAATTCTTTAGTCAAAATTTTGTTTCGGTAAAATAATTTTGAAGCTACAAGACTTGCATTTTATACTAAGCATGTGTAAGAACTCAAAAAAGAAAGTTACTGGCAATTTAAATTGTTATTCTCAACTGAGAGAGGGGACTTTTTTTTTCTTTTCGTTTTGTGTTCAAGTTTCATATTCAAAACCTAAAATCTGTTTACATTGTGTAGAAAGCTTCTCTATTGCATACAAGTTCTCTCCTTGTAGTGTTGTTAGTTTGAAAACATGTTTTTTTCTCCGAGTTGTATTACGTTTCCTTTGTTTTCTCTTCCTTAAAAACGTCGGAGGCAGCATCGATCTCTACTCTGTTCACACTGCCCAAAGAGTTCAAAAAGTCTAACCGATATTTCTGAACAAACATTTGACCCCCAACCCGTATCCTCGGCGGCATGGCTATCGACTTAGAGTCAAATTTTTTTCTCCGTTTTACGATGGAGAAATCAACTATCTTCCCGTGACCTGTGCAGAGAGTTCGCGTCTGACAATGGGTACAAAACAAGAGTCACCTCTACTAGCTGATCCGGGAGGTTTATGACTGATGCGAATAAAACTACCCGAAGATTTGGGGATTCAAAGTCTAAGACTATGGCTATTGCTACTTCAGCATTTTTCTGGAGAAAATAGACATTCATTCACAAATTAAAAGCAGTGTTGTGTTTTATGTCTTCATCAGTGACTTACACTGACACCAAACAATTTTTATCATGGAAATATAAAGAGTATTGATAACTGTTTACCCACAACAAGCCAGTTTAATGACTGTTGTCGGGTTCGGGTTATTCATGTGTGCTGACAATATGTACCGATCAGTTTATTTATCTATACGGACTTTGCTTAGCCCTAACTGTTCATAGTGAGATCTTGAATTTTTTCGTTATGGATTTTTACCCTCTTATATATGTTAAGGAGGTTAAATTGAAATTACTGATGAAAGTATATCAAATTGATCCTCAAGCAATATATGTTTTGTTTCTTTATTTTTTTTCAAATTTATATATCGTAGATATCACTGCAAAAAAAAACTCGAGGAAAGTAACTTATTATTCGATCACCTTTTTTCCAAAGGATCACCTCATGTGATTAACCTGACCCCTTTTTTCATGAATGTATGATTCAAATCGCACTGGGTCATCAAGATAACTTGATTTTACGGTCAGCATTCTCGATTTACGAGGTAAAAGGCAGAATAAATGAGAGGCGACGATTCATAATGTCCTTTGGAATACGAGTTAACTTAGGTTCCATGGGACAAAAGTTTTTTTCGTAAACATATATCAAGAAACGTTTTTATCAATAGAACGTACCGATATATATGCACATTCTGAGAGCCTGAAAATCTAAGCATGCTTGCTATGCTAGTATAGAAAGTTTAATCTCAGTGAGTGCCAAAGAACTGTGATTTGTTTAAGACTAGGGTAAGCATAGTAAATATCTACAAGGCCTTCAGGGGTGCTCTCGATTCATAGTAAGAGCCAACATTTCGAATGCTCACTTTCAGGGTGAGCGGGTTCTCACAAGTTAATTGAACACACTTTTCATAGCATATTGAATCTGGCACCAAACTGAACTATACTTACTAAACATCAATTGACTGTTATTCTTGGGGTGCAAAGATCAATTGCTTGGGAACAAAATATAATAATTTCAATTACATCCTGATCTGTTTTTTTCAACGTCTCTCTCTGTTTAGCTAGTTCTCTATACAGATGGTTTGCCAGTGCTTGTGATTTTCACCCTCAAAAATGCCCCTATCTGATGGTTCAACTTTAAACTAATCTGCAGTTAAAAAGAAAAATCGAACAGAATCTTGAAAAAAGTCACCTTTTCCATTATCCCATGTTTATCCGATCCTCAATCAGCAGAATCACTATTTATGTGTATTCTTTTCATGAGAATCACAGGTTGTAGCAAGTAATACCTCCCCCAATTTTAGTTGTCCTCGCAGAAAACAGTAACAACTTTCTTGACGTAACCAATGTATCACCATATTATAAGCATTCAGCACGAAATTCAATAATCCTCGTCTTTTTGTGTAATTACACTCTAGTCTTTTAAATGATCCCCTAAAAAGTATTTATCAGTTAATTGGAAATAATACTCTAAAATGCGAAGGGAAATAAAAAGTGAAAGACTGAGGTTTTGGTTATCGCAGGCTTGACTGATAAACGAATGATCCCTGCGTAGTTATAGCATAATTCTTTGAGTGAGTCAAAGTAACGATGGACAAGAAAAAAACCAGTCTAATTTAGCATTATATGTACGATTTACATTGACCATTTTGCATGAAATCTGAACATTTCGGAATGTTCATAAACAAATAGGCTAAAATCCTTCTGTCTGGTTCTATGGGTAAGAGCAAAAAATATGGTGGTCATAGCTCTATCTGTTTCCGTTATGCAACAATAGACGACCGGATAAATAGTCGGTGTAGATAGACTGATGAAAAATCAAGGAGAGAAGAAGGATGAAATTAGGCAGTAAAGCAGTGAAGAATATTGCAGAGGAAGAGGGAAAAGAAAGAATGGATATATATTTTAAAAAATAAAATAAAAAGAGAATGAAAAGAGAGGAAAACATAAACGAATTCGGAAGAGGAAAGTCGATAAAAAAAAGGGAAAAAATGATTCAAGATAACGAGAAAGATGACAGAAATATTGAATTTCAATTCAATCGAACACCATTATTCCTACCTTATGTTGCGATGAGAGATCGAATTACAAATCTTAAATATGGACTCCACTGAAGCCTGGAAACATTTTCTCTGATTTTTAAACATTAATAATAAAACTGGGAGTATAGTGTTACGAATAAAATAATTGTAAAAGCATATACAATCGTTCTTGAATATAGACGGGAGATGGGATGGATTCATGCCATACCCAAAGGCTAAGTGAACACAGATTGTCCCAGCTGGAGTTTAAATTTGTCTTGACGATTTCATTATTTTCAGTGCTTCTAAACGCTTGGCTACCAGCATCTCAAAAAGAGTTTATTTCCACTCTCGGTAAACTTAGTCTGAACTATCATCAACTGCATGATACAGCATGAACTAAACACTAAACGTCCATCGAAGAGAAAAGTTATTAAGTTTTTCCTTGCACAACTTTTCGTGCCTACAATATATATGACTTTGTCACAGAATGATAGAAAAAATGTTTCTGTTTAAAATGAGGCTAACAGGAGGGGCATCAAGTGGTGGAAGCACGAACAAAAGCAAGTGATTCAACCTGTCCCCGTGCCCAACGAGCCCCGTTTTACTCTTAACATTTCGCTATTGAGGCTTCATCAGAAATAATGTTTCAAAAATAGCGTTCTGCTCACATTCAGTAATCACGCCAATCAGGTATATTTAGGTCCTGTTCTGTGGTGGTTATGATACGATGTCCCTTTGAAATCTTTTGTATTGTCAAAATAATTTTATTTTACCTTTTCCGTTGTATATATATATATATATATATATATGTGTGTGTGTGTGTGTGTGTGTGTGTGTGTTGATAAAAGTGACAATTAGAAGGCGGAGAAAAAAACTCGAGAGATATGTGTTACATCTCGATTTTTTAATCATTATCCCATGGGTTTATTTGGATGCATTTCGACGAGGGTCAGCCATTTTTTTCAGGGAACATTTTTCTTCGGTTTGCATGGAGAGAAAAAAAAGCTTTTTATATGTTTGATGCTGGAGAAAAGAACGTGCATATATGTGTGTTGTTTGGTTTTTCAGTAGGAGCAAGAAGGGGGGTAATTGTATCTGTGTAAATGAGGGTAGCATTTGGTCCAAGATGAGATTGGTCTGTGACAGGGTCAGAGGTGTCTGTTTCCTGTTTCTGTGGGTTTACAGCTTTTCACAGATAGAAGAAAGACACTGAAGGACTAGACTGTCCATTTCTAATGGAAATCGCATTTTATTATTGTTATCATAGGATGGAGAGTTGGTATTTAGCAATAAATAGATAGGTGTTGATATATGTAGGCACAATGAAAGTGGATGTGTTGTTTTTTGTTAATGGTTGGTGAGAACTTCTCTTACTTTTCTTAGAGGAATGGTAATTGTGTGATTGTACCGTTTTCGAGTTGACAGTCGCTTGTTCGCCAATAACTTTTTATGTAAGTGTTGTAATGTATTGTATCTATGTGATTATGTTTTGAAATCAAAAGGAATTTCAATCGGAAAGTGACCATACATGCTGTTTCGTTGTATTACAACTCTTCAGTGTGGCTATAGACTATCCAATATTCCTTCCAGTACCGCAAGGTAGTGTCAACCTTCAGACAGGAAGGCTGACATTCTTTCCCTGCTTTATTCAGAAAAGAACGGTAACTAGAACTGAATTTAAGCGATATATTTACTTACGCACAATTCTCTATCCACCAGAGTGCTCCATATCAGAGTTGAAAGAGCGTTGCTATAATAGCTTGTAATTGACGATTTGCCCCACCTAAAGAATGCTCAACACTGAAGAGGGGAGCGTTAATTATAATAATGATTAATAATTCTCAATTAGACCCTTCCCAATATTAACAGACTTTACTGTCATCTGATTATATTATAATCTCAAGGTATTAAACTGGTTGAATTCGGATAATGATTTGAAGTATCTTAATCTAATAATTTGTTTCCTTACTGAGCTTATTTCACAGAGTATGTGCTATCAATGTCTTTATGATGGATAACAAATATCCAAATGATTAAAAGAAAGATTTTGGGTGTTCCTTCTCTTATTTTGATAATAAAGCTGCATCGTTATTGACTTGCTGCATTCTGAAATTTCTTCACAAGGAAAAATACTCAAAAAATTATTTTTAAAAAAATACGAGTCTCACTAATATCCTACCTGGGTGAACTTACCAGTAGATGTTGAAATGGGATTTTTCAACCAAATTCATTGAACAAACAATTAGAGAATTGGTTTCATCGTGGGATATCTTGTGAATAATAATAATAATCAGGATTTTTATGGATAAAATTTTTGGAGAGAGAAACAAGACATGTTTGTTTGATTGCTAGATAAACACACACACACACACACACACATATATATATGTATATATATATGTGTGTGTATATATATATATGTGTGTATATATATATATATATATATATATATATATATATATATATATATATATATATATATGCAGTCTGAGTGTCAGTTCAACGTTTTCAATCTACAGAAATACACATGCTCATCAATTATATCCTACTTTTCTTCTCAGAGGTGGCTTATTCATCGCTGGCTGATTTTTATTTAGCATCTCATTCAATCTATGTATTCAATATATACTAAGAGCGAAAAAGGAACTGAAAGACTGGAGTATATACATATGTGTACAGATATTTACTTGTATATTGTACATGTAGAGAAGGAAGGCAAGTGATTTAGTTGTTGGCAATTAAAATGTCGCTTATTCTACATATAAAAATGCCCCTTCCATGACTGGCCATAGCTAGCCATTTGTACCTAGCTTGACTGATTGGTCATTTGTTTACTGTCAAGTGAAATGCCATCAACCTTTTGTTGCAGAAAAGTTACACGGCAAACTTGTGGCCCTCATGATTTCCTTGATTTCCCCTGACGACATCTCTTTCCCTATCAGAAACGACTTCTATATTCTCATTTCATGGCTTTCCTCCGCTAACACATTTGTTCATTGTCTTGCTTTCTGCACAGACGTGTTGTTCAACTCATCAGCAGTCTTAGTCCTCGTTTTTTGTCAGCGTTTTCAGTCTACAAAAAAGATGAGTATTTTGCTTCCATAAGATGGTACCTTAATGACTGATTTGAATTTTGGAACTTATCTCACATATTCAACGTTTTATAGTTATTGTGTAGCAATGATTATTTGATTGTTTATAGCAAAAAAAAAAAAACCCAACGAATGTTTACTTTACATTATATCATTCAATGTTATATCTTATTGAAGATGTAAAAGTTAAAAGTGCAGATGACAAGATGACAAAATGTGTGCCTAATCTACCTCTACGCTCCCTTGGTCAAACTTAAGGTGTTACCCATGAGATAAATCTCCATATCATGAACTTTGTCGAACTTTAATGTGACTTTTTGTCACTAGCTTTAGGATTGTACGGACTGAATCTTCCAGCATCTAATGGCATGGGGATAGATGTTGACGGTGCACTGTTCTGGCGGCACCAGAGATGGAACAAAAGAGATGAGACTCAAGTCAAGATTCTGTCCGACCCGTTTTCTGTCTACTTTGGTCTACTCTCGTTTTGGCTGCTGTTCTCGTAAAACTGCTTCACTCGTCTTTTACTCGGGTGACCAACCTTTGGTCTTCGTTTTACAGACAGGAGTCCCTTTTCTACTAGGATGACTTGTGCTAAATTGACTTACCCCTTTTTTTCACCTGATACCGGAACTAAATGATCATTCACCCTTTCTCTTCTATATCCCTCCTGTTTTATTTCTCATGCCACCAAACTGTCCATCTTTTTTACTTCCACTCTTAGAACCTTTACCCATCGTCCCTTTTTTTATCAACCCCTTTTCACTTTTTTTTTCCAAATATATTTTTTAATCAAGGGGCTCTGACTGGCTATCTACCTGCGGGGGTTCCGAGCAGCCACGTTTTATCTTGTCAAATAAATTTACTTGGGATATTTCTATCATCCTTTTGGGCGTCAGAAGAGGGTTACTCTGTAACTCATTTTATCTTTGACCTAGTAGCTAAGAACACTTCACATATACATGCAAAAAAGTATTTTCACCAAAAATGAATTATATTTGAAGAAATGAAATAAGGTATTTAAGAATGAAATGAAATATTAGATTAAAGAGTTCTCATCAGCACTCATATTATATCAAATACCCCCGTGGTC
>OY735221.1:40862954-41040454 GCA_963457665.1 Thysanoteuthis rhombus
CAGAATGTAGGGACATGTTCACCCCCAGGGAAAAGTAAATAAATGAATAAATATTTGATCAGAATAATTAGATGCCCAGGGAAATCAATTTTTTTTTTTTGTTAAATTAGGAAATAGTAATTAGAATATTATGATATTCCCCGGTGTTATTAATAGAAAAATCAGTCTGGGTTTGAAACTAACGGCATTTTTGCATTGTTATCATTATTATTGGAAACAGTCAACCAAAACTGTCACCAAAAACTGTCAACACAGATTTCTTCAGTTTTCAATTTGTATGTATGTAGAAAAATTGCAGTCGACAGATGGACATCACGACTCATAACACGGATCCCCTAGGATCCCAAGCGCAACCAAGGCCGGTAAAATACAAGATGGAGAGACGAGCTAGACAAGTTCAGAGAGTATTCGCTCCGCGACACCCATGGTAGAGGAAATGTGGTGAATCCCAGGGCAGGTCCATGTCCAACGACGGATGATAAAAGACTGGAGATGATGATGATGATGATGTATGTTCATGCATATAGGCTACACGAATGTAGCAATACGGCTGAAGATTTAAAGTCTTTTTGTTTTGGTTTTTAGTTTTTTTTAATCCTCACCCCGACTAAATAGGCTTTCAACAGTAGTTCAATTTGCAATACTGGTCCCTAAATCGTGTCCCAGGAGCATTCAGGCTTTTTTTTCTCGGAAATTCCAGACTTTCCAGGTGATCACAAAACAATAAATGACGAGAGAAATAAGTTTTCCATTGATCATCCCTTTTTTCCTATTTCTTGATCACCCGAACACGGTACGCAGTTAAAAGACATTGGCTACCTGACGGTTTCTATTGAGTGACTAAATAGACTTGTTGTTATTATTTGTTCGTTCTGTTATCAACAGCAATGGAGGGAATACGCTGAAATTGAAAGTGAAGCCTATTCGACCAGTGCAGCAAAATCAATTAGTGGATGTACCAAACAATGTTTGAGTCATGATGTCGTGACTGCTGCGTGGAAGTTGACATGTTTAGAGATTAGGAAAAATTAATCTCGGCAGGTTTCATTAGAGGTTAATTATGACTGTTCGCATCAATATTAACACAGGGGTATTCGTGTCAGGTGCATTGAAGTAGATGCCAGAAAAACAAACACAATAGAAGGCAAGTGTATAAAAATGCATTTGCTTTGATGTGTGGTCGAAAAGTATTTCTGCTAAATAATATATATATATATATATATATATATATATATATATATATATATATATATATGTATATATGTATATATGTGTGTGTGTGTGTGTATATATATATATTTATATATATATATATATATATGTATATATATATGTATATATTTATATATATATATACATATACATATATATATATACATATATATATATATATGTGTGTGTGTGTGTGTGTGTGTTAATGAATAGCTTTGGTTTGTGAGTAAAGATTGCTGGCAGAGATTTCTGCAGTAGGCCCACAAAGGGCGGTACCTGTGTACGGGCCAACCCAACCCTTTAAACCAAGGTTCAGCATCTTATGGTTCACTGAGGTTCACATGATTGAGGTTCACATGATTCAAAGTTCGTAGGTTTGACAAGAGTGTCTTCCTCCTTGCAAATGCGAACTAGCTATGGGGGGTATGTTGCCCTTTTGCGAGAATATTCCAAAAATAGGGCTGACCAGTGGTTGGACCACAGGACGTAAACAATCTGCAGCTGGTTATAGAGTTTAACTCCCTTTTTAAAGAAATTCAGGGTAGTACGAACGTCAGCAATTTTAAGCACAGAACTTCATACCCCGAAAAAAAAAAATTAAAAATGAAAAGATTCAGATATTTCTTACCAGATTCAACTAATTCGACTAATTCAAGATTTTTCTCCCCTTTCAAAACCTGTACTACTTAGGTGTTCTTATACTAGAGGCAACAATTGTTTAGTTTGAGGGTAAATTATTTGATTAGTTGTATATTTAGTTTTATCATGGTCTTGTTTTGTGTTTTTTCTTCAAAGAATGTCTCAGACTTTGCTCTAATGGATTCTCAAGAACAGAGGTCCCATTGTCACTTTTCATTATTCAAAGTCTGAAAAAAATACATTTCACTCGTTAAAAAAAAAGTCAGGAAAATTACTGCTAAAATTAAAGAAACTATGAACTCAATCCCGATGTCGATTCGTACTACTTAATCCTAGCCTTACCTTAGATGATTGGCTTATAATAAATGGAAATACGTTGTTACTTCCGAATATATATATATATATATATATATATATATATATATATATATATATATATATTCTAGAAGGCTTTGCAGTATTAAACTCTGAATGCATTGATAAAACATCATTTGCGACACATATTTCCCGAAATCTGTTATAATATTTAATGAATTTTTTTTTGGGGGGGGGTGTATTTTTTAATGTGCATGACATGGTAATACGTGGGGAAAAAAGTGGCGTTACATGTCACCCCTGCAGTATTGATTAAACATTACCCTTTTTTCCAACTACATCGTCCATATATAGCTTTTGAACAGGCATCACTTTTGTAGGCTACCCCCCAAACGTATTTAATGATGAAGGATCACTTGGTAAATAAAACACTTGACCCGTTGTTCGTGTCATTCCTATTGAGTGTTCACCCATCCGAATGAAAAAATCTGCTGTTATGGTTTCTATCTCAAACTGAAGGCGCCCCAATATCATCTTCAAAATATTATTACACAGAAAAAATACCTTCAAGTTGATTTTCTACAAGCATATTCAATCGAAGAATTTGACAATTTTCCTCACTTACCATAAAGTGTATTTTCCCATATTGTACACCTTCTACCTTCGATCGATTTGTTTTTCATCAAATTATCAAATAAAGTATTCTTATATACTCGGTTGGAACGAAACCAAACAATTTCCAAGTTCTCGATCTATAACAATAAAGATAAACGATGATAGTTTTAAAATAAAATTGAATGTGTGTTATGGTCGATTATTTGCATGAAGTATGCAAATAATCTGAAATGCCCTCATACTCACTCAATTGAACTAGTTTGACTCTATGGTTTGTGCTGTGTAAGAAGTAATATATTGCAGAACATCTACAGTGTCAAATCGCTGGGAATAATCAGGTGTCAATATTTGTAGATCAATGCATTGGCAAATCATCAAGAAATATTGAAATGTTACTATAAAAAAAGTAAATGGTAAAACAAAAATCACTGGATAAAAACGTTAGAAATCATTAAAATTATTTGGGGCACTATATATATGTATTTGTTTAATTTTCTTTCAAGAGTATATCTCTAAATACATCATTTCAATTTTTACAGTCTTTTTTTTATGAGAATTTCGGGAAATGAGTGGCCAACCTTATGCTAATCCCTTTGAAAATTAGAAATGATATCTGATCACCTTAAATGACCTCTGAGGCTGACCTTACATGGCTCATTACATTTGCTAGTAACATTTCTTTGCCAGATATTAGGTTCCCAGTAACAAATCTGCGTCTCACAATGCTCCTATTGGTTTGGAATTATTGTAAAAGACCTCTAAAGGGCATCGAATGACCTCCAAATTCAACCTTACATAGCCCATGTCCTCTGTAGACAAAAGATGTGCCCTTAGGTCAAATTTCAGTTTCGTAGATGCAAAATCAAGCTAAGGTTACTGGGGGGAGGGTCAGGATCTAATATAGCATCATAATCACATCGTAAATAAAGACATAACAAATCACTCATCATATGTCTTTCGTTTAATATGTACCGCTGCGCAAAATTTATGTTCCCTATATGCAAAAGTGTGGTCTACAAAATGGAACAGACACACAAACCGATTTCGAGTTAGATATAGGTATAGATACACAATTTTTTACCCCAAATCAGCTAGTCCGATTATACGTACTCGGCACTCCCTCCAATTCTAAGGGAACATTTTGCATAAATAAACGCAACAGCTCAAGTCCCTTTTAGAGTGTGTCATCTTTGCATGTGTAACGAGCTGAAATATTTATAAAATAGTTGTTTTGAGAACTGAAAATATATATTATGCCAAATTTCATGCGAAAAATGATAATTTATTGGTGCTGCATCTTGATTCGGATGAATAGAGCATTGGTCCAAATAAACTTAGTAAATAAGCGATGAATACATACGTCTTGATCGATTCTCACGAGATCATTCCTATCGTTCGATGGTTTCTTATAACCTTTGGTCCCATTGAATGAAATCCACACTATATATATATACACACACACACACACACACACACACATATATATATATATATATATATATATATATATATATATATATATATATATATATATATATATATATGAGAATAGCTAGAATGCAGGTGATAGATAAAGAGAGAAAGTGGAAGTGATAGAGACAGAATGTGAGCGATAGTGGTAGATAAAGAGAGAAAGAGTGGATGAATACAAAAGGACAAATAGTTCATTTTTTTTTTTTTTGCATAATATTTATCCAAATGAGCTAAGACGAAAAAACCGTAATTCAGGATAAAAATGGCGAATTCTTTTAAAATCTTTGTTTTAGTTGTTAGTGTAACAATGTGAAATGATGTTGACACCAATTATGCTGATTGGAACATTCGTATCGATGTTAGCTACTAGACTGTTCACCTCTTAGGAATAATGGATTCCAATGGATATATATATATATATATATATATATATATATATATATATATATATATATATATATATGAAAAAAGAGACATTTTGCCTCTGATCACTTGTTTCGAAAGTTAAAAACGAGAACATTTCAAGAAGATCCTGATTCATTACAATGGAGATCATAAGGCATTCATTCAGCCATGGTTCTGGTTCTGAGCGGCTAATATCTGGAAAAAGTATTTTGATAAAATAAGCACATGTTTTTCATCCTTCTAAAATACTTACCCCGAATGATTAGAGAGATTGTAAAGGTGAACTCGTCATTTGAAAGATTAGCTAAAGTAGTAACTCAGTTTGAATCACCTCAACTCAAAATCGTCGATGAACAAAGCAATCTAATGCAATGAAAGCAGATGTTGTTTTTGTGGGGTACTTATGCACAGTTTTTTTGGATAAACAAATATTTATTTATATAAAAAGCACTGTTGAATATTTATTCGATCGTAATCATTTCAAATGTACGTATTCCGAACAGGTCATATCAGTGTATTCATCCCAATCAATTTATAAATATCAAATGCAGCCGTTTTTATCTTATATCTAGCTCAGTTCATATTCATCAGCATATTTATCAATGGTGATAAGTGATCGTCTTCACTAACCTGTTGCTATCGATGTATCTATCCATCCAGAAATTTTGTATTTCTCTTTCTCCCTATATCTATTATTCTAATGCATACACACACAGAGGTCATATATGTGTGTGTGTGTGTGTGTGTGTGTATTTATTCATATATATACATATATATATATATATATATATATATATATATATATATATATATATATATATATATATATTTATATATATATATACATACATACATTGATACATATATATATATATATTGATATACATGAATTGATATATACATATTGATATATATGTATTGTTGCATATATATATAGATATATATATGTATATTGATATGTATAATTGATATATATATATTGATATATAGATATGTGTGTACATATAAATGAATTTATATACATATGTATTGATTTATATTTATACATCTTGTATATATCTATGTATCAATATATGTATATGTATATATTTGTGTATATATATATATACTCAACTCGCATGGCTGCATGCTGATTATGCCATTGAACAATGAATGGAAGGGGAAAGTGAGTTATGTTTTGCAAGAAACTGTTGGGGATGACATTTCTGTTTACCAGTTCGAAATAACTTCGCTTCCCCAAAGAGGAAGAAGAAAAGAAAAAACAAAAACAAAACAACGAGAAAACAGCCCTGATCATGAGAGGCTGATCCAGATGAATGGAAATGCCATAGGACAAAACTTCTATGAAATCCACGCCAAAGGAAGAGTCCAAAAGGTGCTGCAAATTGATTTTCTGCCATGAAATCCCGGCCGATAGAAGTTTCTTTTCTCTTGCTTTACCTTAAAATACACATAAACACACACACAATCCCTAAAATAAGAGCTAAGCGAACGATTAAAAGTATTTGGTGTGAGTTAAACTGGTTGCTTAACATCTGATATGGGTCTTTAAAAAGTGAGACTGTTTTTTCCCTTTTTGCATCTTCTTTTGGTCATCTTCATTAAAACCAATATTTCAATGACCAACATTAGACAATGATCTTCCCCAATGACTTTGCTTGACCTCCCTATCGTGCAATCCTCTTTGCAAACATATATGAAACCTACTTTACTGATTGATTTTTTATCTAATCGCTAGGAATTCACGTTGAGATTGGGGATATCAGTAATTTACTGACATTTTTGTTACATGGTGTGGTTATAGCAATTTGAGATTCCTAATGTTTTTCTTTATATCACCGACTTTTGGTTCTCTTTTATATTATGTGCTGTCTTGCGATCTCTGTGTGGAAGTAAACATCATCTTCTCCTGGGTATGGTTTCTGGATCTTAGGTTGAGAAACAATCCTTTGGTTAGTTGACATGGCATCTTCTTGTTGTTGAATTTTAAGTTTGCTCAACCAAAAACTTACAAACGTAGTGTGATTCTTTGTTTAATTTCTTTTCTTGAGATTTCATAGGAATGCTCAGTAGATGTAGTGGTTTACTTTCTCTAATCAGCGTTTACAATTGTAATTGTTGTGTCTTGACCCTTAAATGATTGGTTTTATACTATTTTCACTAAAGCTCCTGATTTGACCAACTTTCTTACTTACTCCATTCTGTTTCAATAACATCGTCTGCAGCTCATAGAGGTTCCCGACAAAGAGGAGTATTATTGGAGTAGTGCAATCATCATGCAACTATAAAAAACACAAAAGATCATGGCAACTATATGTCAATCAGCCTACTACACGACATATAGTAACATTTAACCAAGTGATCCCCGACATAATTACCAAGACCTTTGGTGAAAACCGACAACTAAGACAGGCTAGCTTCCATAGGGGCTACTGAACCATTGACCATTTTTATTGCGTAAACAAATCCAAAGAGAATACAACAGAACACAAAATGCCACTTGCTGTAGCATTTGATGACTTCAAGAAGGCCTTCGATTCACTGGTAATATTTAAAGTCATCGATTCAATTATATAAATTCCGTCTATGTCAGGGTACTGCAACATATCTACCAACGGAGTAGATCCTTTGACAAACTACATACAATCTTAGAGCACTTTCAACTCGGGGAAAAAAGAGTAAGACAAAGTGACATCAGATCGCCTAAACTCTTCCGAGCTTACCTCGATATGATCTTTCGAAACATAGATCAGACAAATGAAAGAATCCGGATAGATTGGGAATACCTACATAATCTCAGGTATGCATTTATATTACTCTGAATGTATTTGTTTATCAGTCTCAAAAATGCTGAAATCTTTTGAACAATCATTTTATTTGCAGAAAAAAATGCTTTTGCATACAGATGCATTAGAAGCATTTTTTTCTATATGAACTATAATTTAAAATAACAATACTCATTTTTTGCAAAAAGAGATCCTCCAAAATTCTTATTGATTTTCATCGGCATTTAATAGACTAATCAGAATATACACTGCAATATATATAAGCTTTCTCAAACCAATATTTCATATATATATATATATATATATATATATATATATATATATATATATATATATATATATATATATATATGCTCATAAAAACTGCGTAACTTTTTTATAGAGTGGTGAACAAGCTTGTGTAAAACTTATTCTCTTTCTACTAAGAATAATCTACCCAGTATATTCTGTCTGGTTAAACAAATGACATACAGTTTATTATTTGGTAATTCATAATTTGTTTATTTAAATGTTTGTGGTTTATGAGACGTGATACTGATTGATAACATCTGACTCTTGGTCATGATTGTTTATGCATTTTCCAATCAAAACTGAGGGTGGTGTCGGGCAAAGGCAAAATACTATTATTCCAAATGTCAATGATGAAGTTATCCAGACTCAGCTCATTGGGAAGTTTGAGTAATTTTACATTTTTATTACCATATCCTCGTCACGTCTGTGTGAAGCTAAACTAATCATATTCTAGACTAGATGAAATGACCATCTATAACAGGTTAAGTACTAAAAGAGTAAAAGAAAGGGGTGGAGTTTTCAGATTCATCGAAAAAGTCTTTAAGTATTGACACCATCAAAGGGATAGGTCTCCCATCTCTTTTGACCCCTTAACGTGGGAAGAATGTCTTCCTTCATTTTTGACTCTTCAAACGGAGGGTGAAATCTACCACTTTCAATCCTTTAAATAAGAGGGGAAAGTTACCCTTCATTTTTGGCATCGTAAAAGAAATAAAGTTTCCCTTCACTTTGGCCCCTAAATGGAGATACACTTTTCCTGTTTCCATCGATAATATATAGAACTGAATACGTTCGAAGATATTCCTCTCTAGTATAAGAATATGGTAGATATACTATCTGATTAGATTATTTGGTCAGGGACGTGATATCTCAACTATAACAACTTGTATGCCTACCTAAGGTCGAATATCTAAGCTAATGATTAAATAATTTGATCTTTTTATTAGCATATTTCAAGTGTTAAAATTATTAACAGAAGTGGAGAAAGTGATAATAAATCCCTAAATATTTGGTTAAGTATATGATATTTCAGCTAAACAACTTGAACCCAAGGCCAGGTACCCAAACTAATGAGAATATAATCTAATTGTGCAATTAGAATATTTTACCTGATGAAATGATTAGAAGATGAGAAAGATATAATAAATCGGTAAATATTTGGTTGAGTATATGATATCTCAACTAAACAACTTCGCTGATGATAACATAATTTAATTCATAATTAGCGTATCTACTGATAAAATTACCAACAGATGGTATGGAAAGTAATGGAAAATAACTGAATAACGGGAAGCAAGAATCATCGATATTATGGATTGTGCATTGTTTGAATAAAAATGCTGGACAATTTTTCATAGTCTGACAATGTCCTTTCTCACCAATTCAAGTCCGATCAGTCAATTAGCACTTGAAATGAACTGCAGAATCCGACGAAAAAAAAGTTCTAGTTAGACTGGTGTTCTAATCACGTTCTGAAACGACAAAACTTAGCCCACCAGCCAAGTTGGCTACAGATTCTTCTCGCTTTGCTCGTGTGTGTGTGTGAGTGTGTGTGTGTCCAGGCGTTCGTAGTCCCATTTGATTGGAGGCTACAGTCTAAAAAATCTACATGAATACCCTGCAAGGCACCATCAAGTTTTTTGCCTTTTCCAAAACCTCTAAAAGTCATTTTTTTGACAGACAAGGCTCAATTCCTATGCTGGTATTTTTTCTGGTGATTTTAGACAAAAGATCAAAAGACAAAGGATTATTATTGGTAATTTTAGATAATTAGCTGTTGTGCACACTCGGGTCACGGTGATTCACTCACGTGAGGATAGTGAATTACCGTAGCCATCAAACAGTACAATACCTTTTCTATATGTGCGTCTATGTGTTTATGTGTGCGGATGTTCATGTGTTTTTATTTTTCAGTGCTCCTGGCTATACTGTTTTGCCAACAGACTTGTGGATTGGCATCAATATCCGTCTAGTATCCCTTTTTTTTTAATCCTTGGAAAAAGCTTTCTTAACCTTGTAGGAAACTTAAATCGACGGGATTATCAATGATATCAATATTCTCAAGAATGTAGATGTTTGTAGATGTTATTTTGTTATATTTCAAGTTTTGCTTTTTTTGTTTGTTTTTTTGTTTTTCTAAAGGGAAACGCTAGTCATGCCAATGATGAAATTTTTATGGCCACATTCATCCCTCGGTGAAATTAGTTTTACATGGCAACTAACTTCGACTCTGGGGTTGCTCAATTATTGACAATGATGGAGAGTTTTTATGTGCACTTATTTTCAGTAAGAAAGCACTATTGCCGCGTGTGTGGATGTTAAGACCAAATAACGTTCAGCAACAACCTATACTTATTTAAGTCAATTTGTTCTCATAATTGACTCTAAAGTCCATGGCATCAATCGATGTAAATAAAGACAAATACAGGTTCTACACCAAGTGTAAACCTAAGCTTGAACTTCAAGCTCTTCTTATGCAGCAATATTTGTTCTCGCGCTGTTTCAGCTCTACGTGTTGCCAATTGGAAACGCCAACATAAATCACACACATCATTTGAATACTAATGCCATAATATGCCCGCTAACGCGTAGACCCGGAGTAATTTAGGCGAGGCTTCGATGACATTGTTATTTGTCACCCCGACGTTTTCAGCAAGATCAGTGCTGGGTTCGCCAGAAGGATAGGGTTGGCTTGGGAACTAACAGGAAAGTCTATTAGACGAGGTGTTAAGCCAGATTTAATTGAATGACGAATTCCTTTTCGTGTGCCATCGGAGCGACAGGTCGGCTTTGAAAGCAGTTTCAGCGTGAACTGGTTGATGTGATTCCCAAATCGACAGATTTGCCATTCTTGTTTATGGATGGAGCTAATGACTTGCTCAACACAAGATCGACTTAATCACTTCCTTTCATCGAACACTGCTGGTTGTAAAAGATTGCCACTCGAGGTATCTGTGCGTATTAGTTTCGGCAGTAATAGACACAAGAGGTAGTCATCTCTCTCTCTCTCTCTCTTCGAGTGTCCCGGCATATCTTTGCAGATTTGTGGTCGAAGTGTCCGTACTTGTATACGCGGCATCCATCTCAATTGTTGAATGGAACTTTGATGAAATACCGGAGAGATGGGCTCCATGGTGACGTTGCATAGAAATGATGAAAATTCACTTAGCGTTACCTGCTGAGTGCGTAAATTCTCTTCCGTCCATCGGTGTCCTAGTCACACATTTCAGAGTTTAATGAATCACCGCAAAACATTGAACTTTTCTCTTCAAAACTTTCCGAAATAATCTCAGAAAGTTATCTCAGAATGTTGTCTTAGCGAATGAATTCAATTTTAACGTACTTGTATCCTGCGACAAGACTTTGTATAATTCTCTTGCTCGTTTCAGTCTGTCTGACACAAAGTCCAATCAGTATATCCCTGCACCAACTATCTATCAAGAGACCATAAACTTTTGAAAATAAAAATCCAAGACCTAAGCTTATATTCGCGCTCAGATAACAACCATTTGTGCTGGCGGGAAAGAATTCAAGTACTACCACCAGAGGGCCCTAATTTGAAAAAATGTAATTAAAAAATCTACTTCACAGCTGTTCTCCAGTGAACAATAATAATCGTAAAATGTTATTAAATTTAAAATGTCTACAGTATTCAAAATCCTTAATAGAGAGTTGTCACTTGAATCTCATTAAGAAAAAAAAGGAAATTGCGAATTCAAATCAAATCCTAAGATTTTTCTCTGACCGACATCGGTCTCTCTGTGAACACGTCCGACCCTCTATATTTTGTCCGAACACATGCCTTGTGTCAGTCCATATCTCTTGCTTGCATCCATTTAGCAAACAATTTTATTGAAAGACACGAAAAGATCTATTTTTTTATCCAAAATTATGAAAGGATAGTCGCATCATTTCATCTTATTTGATTGTATAGTCTTTCCTTTTACAGAAATTAGTCTTCTCCGTCAAAAGATCACAACTTCTGAAAATCCAGCCATCTTACTTTTCCAAATTACTTCTCTTCTTCAAAGCAAAATATTGAATCAAGAGAAAATACCCATTTGGTCATCCTGTGATCGAGAAAGTGTGTTTTTAATTATTTTGGTAAAGGATATGGTAAGAGCATTGTTGATTGTTATATGTTAGACTAGACTCATACTCTTGAAATTTCTGTTTGGACAAGTTTCTGCTCAATTCCTGGTGCCAACTTTGCGCTGTTGTATGTTAGATATCTTGAATGAATATATATTTAGTCACTTGCTGTGTAACCACAGTTGGCTTAGATCAAAGGGAGATAACGTTATCAAGCACAATGTAACCGTTCCCATTAGAAGTATTCGATAACAAAACTGCCCCGACAAAGGAAACCTCAGTTTCTTATTCATCAGTATTTTTTATTCGGCTAGAAAGATAGTTTTCTCTTAATAAACTTGAGCTGCATAAGTCAGATCCTGAGAAAAAATAAAAGATATGTAACTGATATATATGACGGTATTCAAAGTAGTACCTGTTCATTGTACATAGTTTTGAAATCGGCCATTGAATTCCAAAGCATTTTTCAATTTCAGCATGTTGACTGTTGTCTAAATTAGACAAGTATGGAGCTCAATCAGATGCAGCTTCTGTTATTTAACAGGGACAAGGTATGGAATTAACAGGAAAATGTAAGGAAACCACTCAGATCATACATTAAAAGCCTTGCTATTATTTGGAAAAAATGTCCATCCGTTCATCCCCACCATATTCAGATGGTATACCATGGAGAAGCCCTAGAATGGATTGGTCGAAACGTTGTGTTCACGACACCAACAGCAAAAGTTTAAACGTCCGAAGAAAACTCTTTGAATTAGCCTCTTCATGTTATTTTATGAATTGTTATTTTGGTAAACCCAGCATTTTCAGATACATTCCCAATGTTAAAGGGTTTTTCGGGTCTGCATTAGAAACTGTCAACCAAACCTGTCACAAGAATGGACAACATAAGTTTCTTCAGTTTCCCTGTTAGTCGGCCTAGTATGTATGTGTCACTGATACAGACCGCTACAATGCTGAGTATTCAAGTTTTCATCCCTGTATTATGTCTGCAAAAACGTTTCGTTTACTCAGAGTTCAGTTTACAATGTAATTCTATGCTATCAGTTCTTTAGTTTGTGTCGAGCAGTATTTATGCTTTTTATTTGAAACATATATAAAGATATACTTATAACATATACCGATTGTTATTCAACGTTAGTTATCGGATCTCTTTGTTCAAAATGCTTGTTTAGAGTCTCTCTACGGAAATCCCTCTTTAAAGGTAAAAGTTGCAACATTTCAAACATGGGAAAAATTGAATTTTTTGTCAATCATATATTGTACTTGTGTCGACCTTTTTTTGTCTTTTTTTTTTTCTTTTTTTTTTTGAGAAACTGGAACTTTAAAAAAAATACCCTTAAAATAAATTTTTTTGGTGACTTGATATTGGCATAATTTAGTAGAGGTAAGAGTAGAACCTTATACATTCTTTAAAAAGCGATTTTCTTTTAAATTCAGTTTTAGCAGCCAAGAAAAAATATCAACATGGATAAAGTATATGAGCATTAGTTTAGGTCAACGAATTCCATTCTTGAAATTACACTTTGTAATACTGCAACACTTATATTCAAATAAGGGAATATGATACCGTGTAGCGGTTTGAGGTGAGCGAAACAATCATTATAAATCACTGTAAACATAAGTAATTACAAAAATTCCGTTAAATAAGACTTGAATAAATTAATCAGTAATGTTTCAAGTTCTCAACCTCCAAAACTTTAACTGGGCAATATTATGAAACTGACAGGTTTAAATTATAACAACTCATTCGAGGAGTTGTAATATAGGCCATTCTTTAAGATGAGGGGTCCACGGAAACGGAATCTATACTGGCACCCGGAAAGTATTTGCACTCAATATTCTAATCTATAATGTAATTGATTCAGTGGGTCTTTTGAAATTCATATATTTTCACAAATTGGGTTTATGCTAAGGTTGCCTATAAACACTCCCAACAAGGTATTAATCAAATTATATTATCTGAATTGAATCATACTAATCATATGAATTGAATTGTATTAAATGAATATGCCTCTAAATTAAATCAACAAAGACGGAGGAGGGAATGTCTACTTGCAAAAATTACTCAGAATTCCTGATGATGTGATATTTCTTAGCCTCAAGAAGAATCTTTCATTGAAGATACTTTAAACAAGCATTTTAATTTTCGAAACAATTTTTCTTTCTGAAATGATAATGATTTTATTATCATTACTAGGTCGGTCTACAAATTGCTTAATTCTATTAACATGATTTACGACATCTCTATATACTTACTTCCAATTTGGTTGGAGAGCCTAATTGGCCCTTCGATTGCCGTATTACAGATATCAGGCGTACACATCACGTTTGCGTTATTGCATATTAAAACGATACTAAACGCTGAAGGGCCATTCCTGAAACAACTAAAGTCTCTTTATCATGCTATGAAATCCAGAAGCACCTGTTTTGCCAACACTTAACAGCCTCTTTCCCTAGATTTATGGTCCAGCTTGTCTTGCTACTTTTTTCTTTCTCATAATTCAGCGTTAGAAATTACGACGCCTTTTGTTTGCTTTCTACTTGTATTTTTACATTTTATTGCTGACACGCTAACCTTATAGCAAATGCATTTTTATATCCCTGGACTGACGCGTGATTCGAATACGCCACCATCAGCTACCATAGCAATGTCAACTAAACGGACAAGTACTGATTTTGAATCAGGTATTTGAACAGGTACACGAGGAAAGGAGTTCCAACCGACATAACGTTGCTATAATAACAAATTGAATATTTTGAAAACATCTTTGTTGCCAGTGTTAACTTACCGGCTAGTAAACTCGTGTTGCAGACCAATTTGCAAGGATAGTTAGTTTGGTCCTGACTTGGTACTGCACTAATTTGACTTTGCGTCAAAACAGACTAAGTTTTTGGTGCCTGTAATAACGTGATAATAAACGGGCTAGTCTCATAAATTAATTTGCTCGATTTATAAGTTTGGCTCATGCTGGTTGCTCAGCTATCATTGTCTTATGTCAGACTAAGCTGAGCCTAGAATATTACCCAAGTGTTTCAGCAATCCAGGCCTCTACAAGAGCGATATGGCTAACAAGCTTGTCTGGTCAATTCCATCGTGTTGTGTGTCCGATCCTGACTGGGGTGCCTGTTATTATATTCTTGTGTCACACTAAGGTAAGCTCCGGGAGACAGATGATCGTTGAATGTATCACTTCTCACAATATTGGTGGGGTGGTGATCGCTAAAAGAGGTGAAATTTTTAAAAAAAATTAATGAAAATAAGTACAAGCGGAGCTACGTATGAAATGATTGGATCAATCTTGCATACAGATACAGTGTAGCCCCCAGCCACCAAAAAATATTCTGGGAAGAGATTTTCGAAAGACAAAAAACAGTTTTTTTATGAATAACAAGAAGTGAGAGTCTAAATTTTAGCTACATTTGTGTACTCTATACGCATGATACATACGTACATATAGTCAGCCGGACTCTTGGTTTATTTCATGATTCTATAAGTTTGTCTTAGTACAGTTATTAAAGCTCTTATCGAGATTGAAGCACGTTGCCTTGGTTTCGATGTCTCTTTTTTTTATCTGCTGTTTTTTACTTAATAATTCAGTTTGTTTTTGCTCTTCTTATACACGTATGTAAATAACTGAAGCATCACCCTTTCAATGCCTATGTTATCATATATGGTTGATTTCATCGGATAAACAGTTTTCCAGTTTGTTGCTAGGCTTTTGGAGACGATTCCAAGTGCGTCAACGATGACCAGCTCAATCGTCGTTCAATAATTGTTTCAATCCTCTAGAGTTCTAGATATGTGTTCAGCTTTTGTATCTTTTTTCCAGTTTAACTGTGGTCTGCTAAAACAGCAGTATCCAATACCTGACTTTTTTTTCACAAAGTATACGATAAATACTAATACAATTCGTCATATTCTGCATAATATCAGTTCACTGGCTTAAAATACTCTCAAGTCGTACCGCGTCAATATTCGTGAAACTTAGTCATCAGCGGCCAACAAACTAAATAAGTGAATCGATAGATCGAAGTAAATAAATCTAGATTTACAAAAAACGATGATAACATAATTTGACAGGTCTGGTTAGTTACTCAATAGAAACCGTCAAATAACCAACATCAGTCCATCGTGTTGGAGGTGATCAGTGAAAAAAAAGAAAAAGAATCAATTAATTCTCTCGCCTTTTCCTGGTCAGTGATCAGTAAAACACCTGAATATCCAAAATACAAGCATGAATGCTACCAGGCATAAACTAAGGGATTAGTTTAGCTTGAATTTGATTTGCAGGTTTAACTCCCTAACATTTTTTTCTTTCTGAATATAAAGGGTGAATGTTGAGAATTTAAGCTCTCTGGCTTCATTGGCGTGGCTTGTACGCATACACGTATATAGCCAGCCAGACCAACTTAAAAACTGAAGAAACCTATTCGGACTGATTTGGTGACATTTTTTGAGGTTGTTTAACAAAGATGTTGAAATTATGTGACGTATATTTGATATTTAGTCTGACCAATGACGTCTATAAATAGTTTGAGATCTATTCATTTTCACGAAACATTTAATCCATTATAGAATTTATGCTCAAAAAACAGACATTCTACGCTATTCTCAAAAAAACTCATATAGAGCACAATTTCACAAATAAAAAGTACTGTCTTGTTATGTATTCTCTCGGTTGATCCCTGATTTGAAACATTGTATTAGAAATTGTCAACCAAAACTGTCACAAAAAATAGAGATTTCTTCAGTCCCTCAATATATTTCTATGAAGATTCAATTTTCAATGTAAGTTTATGCTTAACTGTTCCCTTAATTCTCCAGTATTCACGCTTGTTTAGACTTCAGACCTTTTTTTGTCACCACTGCCCAACAAAAGGTGAGAGAAGTAACATAAACATTTTTCAACATTTAAACTGTTTGAATTGATCACCTCCGACACTGCATGCTGTCTAATCATGTTGGTCACTTGACATTTTCTAATGCATGATTAACTACTCCTGTTTAACAATTTGCTAGTCCTGTAAAGCTGCACGATGTTTATCGTGAAAAATGCTGCTTATGAGGAGCGTATCTCAATATCGATGAAAGATTGGATATGTTCAGGTTTTAAATGACCACAGCAATCTTTCATCTTGCTATAAAATTATATTTTCACTTTTACTTCATAGACACCAACGTTTCTTAACCTTTAAGTAATGTAAGGTACAAAAATGATCGTGCACACTCTAGAAACATAAGTCAATCTACTATACCTCGATATATGATATTGTTAAGTCACCGTAAAAAGATATGAGCATAAAAATTGTCATTCCTAAGTCTAAGACTTTTTGTTTTTCTACTGCAAGAATTACTTGAACAAAAAGAATCTTCTCCAAATCTAAAGAAGTAGACTCTTCACTCGTGATCCTGTCTCGTTGAACCAAACTGATGTGTGAAACCAACATTCCCCTACCGTGACTTAAAATCGCAGCTGCCTGATAAGTAAACCGTTGCCTTACCGATCAGGCTGAATAGACCGGTCATGCATATCTCCAAAAATCCATGTTAGAAATACTCAAAAGGCTTATTTCATCCTCATAAATTGATCTATTCATCAAATTAATTTTTCTCAACCGTGGTTAGTGATTAAAACCTTGTGATTGATATTGGCTCTTTTAACGACTCAGTAAAACGAAAAAGTCTTACATATCCCCGAAAGCTTATTCCACAGAGATGCAAATAGTTCGTTTTATTTCAATCAAAGAATTCATTCATGCAAATTTTTTTTCTTATAATTTCCGTCGTGTTATACGTACAATAAGTTGTAGTAAACATCACCAAGAATTAGAATAACAGTGAAATACGACCCTTTATTATCTAGGGCCATTTAAAATTGATGTTTGAGCTTTAATCAATACTGCATAAAGCCAAATGAGAGAGAGCAATGAAAGTAGGAAGATTATATCACGCCAATGTCCACTGTGAATACAGCATTATTACTTTGAAAATCAATATTGGAAATTTTGACTTTGTATCTAGGCTGGAGTATTGATATCCGGAATCAGTTAGAAAATTGCATGGCAGACTCCCATATTATTCAGTTGAAAAAGTAAATGGGAGTGAAACGAGTCCACAAAAAGGGTATTACCATTAACAATATGGGTAACAAAGGAATATCACACCGATCCAGCGGTTGGTGATTTTTAAATTAAGATTTTTTAATCCTCCAAAAAGTCATATATGGAACTGAAGCATGAAACCTAACCAAGGGACGGACCCGTAAACTGAAAAAAAATGCAACGTGCACATAAAATGATTATCCTAAACCTCACATAAAGAGGTCACAAAACTGCACAATATATGTGGGAGAATACAAGGGTCAGGGACATCACAGAGCCCATTAAAAATATAAAATAGCAATGGGTTGGCTATGTTGCTAGAATGGTAGACAACCGGTGGACACCATAACTCACGACATGGATCCCCAGAGATCACATCCAGAACCAAAGCAAGCAGAGTATAAGATGGAGAGACAAGCAAGACAAATTCAGAAAGTACTGGCTCTGCAACGCCCATGATAGAGGAGTGTGGCGAATCCTGGGGAAGGTTTATGTCCAACGACGGACCTTAAAAGACTGATGATGAAATGATTTATATTGATGTATGATTCGAGATCTTGAAATTGTTCTGCTTGGAAGGAATACTTGGTGCAATGTCGGCATCAATTATGATTTTTAGGTTATTTTGAAAACACATATGCGTATTTTCCAGACAATCATTGGACTGCATTCGAATCATTGTTGGTTTTACCATTACAATTCAGCTGTAGTATTCATCCGTCTCCCCCATGAAAGGCAGTGATAAAACCAACACAAATTAGAAAAACCAGTCCAACCAGCACGTAGACTAATCAGAGTGACCAATCACTGAATTTCAGACAATATCTATTCTTTAGAGCTAATTAACTCGATTTGCATCAATGATGAAGGTATTTCAAAATCACAGAGAGTTAATGTTTACGTGATTAATTTCATTACTGGGGTCTTGTTTTTCTCTTTCATTACAATGGAAAGTTGGTTCTTATTTAATTAATACCTGATTATTTTTTCCTGAGTCTCCAATATTAAGTATTCTGATTGTTCCACGCATTTTTTAGACTAGCACCTTTATCTTTGCTGCCTACAACACAATGTTCTGACTAATATATCAAGCGCCTGTTACCTTTATAAGACCAAAATTTGAATCGTTCAAAAAAAAGTCTTTTTGTCCTGTTAAACTGGGTTATTGTATAAGTTAGATTAAAACTATGTTTTTATTTATTTTGGGTTGAAAGGTGGCTCTTATTGTAAATTTCCACGCAGTCGCAGGCTTGATGCTAAAAACAACACAATTTTATGTGCATTGTTTTTAACATTGAGTGAACGGGTGTGTTGGTAATTAATGAAAAATAGAAATTGATATAACTCACAAACTATATTGTTATTACATTGAATACATAAATTGTTTATATCTTTAGAAAGAATCAACTAGCTATAAATTTTGTATAGCTGGCGTCATCCAGGGTAACAGAAAAAATGACCTTTTGGAACGAGTGATATTTAAGTTCGATAGACCTAAACAGCGCCACGTATCCTTTGGTCTAGAGAATGGGGAGAAAAAGAAAGGGAAAAGTACGCATCATAATCATCATCAGTCTTTTAGCATCCGTCGTTAGACATAGACCTTCCCAAGGATTTGCCACACTTCCCTATCATGGGCGTCACGGAGCCAGTACTTCCTGAACTTGTCTAGCTCGACTCTCCATCTAACATTTTGCCGGCCTCGATTGCGCATGTGGTCTCAGGGGATCCATGTTGTGAGTCGCAATGTCTATCGATAGTCTGCCATTCTTGCAACATGGCCAACCCACCGCCATTTGAGATTTTCAATGGATTCTATGATGTCCCTAACTCTTGTCTTTTCTCGGATGTACTGTGCTGTCTTGTGGTCTCTCCATGTGAGGCCCAGCATTATTCTTTCATGTGCACGTTGCATGGTTCTCAGCTTACGGGTCTGTCTCTTGATTAAGTTCCATGTTTCAGCTCCGTAAGTGACTATTGGGAGGCTGCATTGGTTATACACCCTTCTCTTTAGGATTAATGGGATCTTATTACTTTTGAAGGCTGAGCTAGCTCTGCCAAAGGCTTGATTGAACGTACATTGATGTATGCTCAAAGAATATGTTTACTGAAATCTTTTGTCAGAAAGTGCAAAGTTAAAAATGAGCGTTTCAACTACTTATTAAGAATAAGACAATGCCATATCTTAAAACATAGAATGGTACAAAATAAATCCTTCGAAGCACTTTGCTGACGCGGCAATTATAAAAATAATAGTCTGGATGATATGTAGAATAATTAAAATTCATTATTTCAGAACTTGAAGACACGGTACGAGAAATTGAGAATGTTTTGACGAAGAAAACGATAAATATGAAGACAACAATAAAAAAGATCGATAACACAAATACTTAATCTGAGAACTTCAGATATTGCAGGAAGACCGAAGGATAGATCGTCAGAAATGCTGAACTAGAAGTAACAAAACTGAAGACAACAGTCTACAAGATGTGTATAGTAATTTCTGACAAGGCTGCACAATTATCAAAGGTATAAAAAACAAGACAGTAAATAACCTGGCCAACACCATTCTCAAAGAAGTTATCAAGCTTGGACATGCCCAACAATCTGATCACTTAGATACGTCTCAACCTCCAACAAAACCTCATTGAAACTTATAGAAATATAAATCGAACAGATACAAACTTTTGATGATATTATGTAATATGGACATGTAACTACGCGGGACAATGAGTAATTGTGTATGGATCTGCCCCAAAATTCAAATACTTCTTCTGTACCCCATTGATAACCATTCAGCGGGATTTCATTGAGATCCATCGAGTAGTTTTTGAGGTATAACACGGACAGACTGATGGAAAGAGAAACGAATAGATGCAACCAAAGACATATACCTCTCCAAATTTGTTGGCAGAGGTAAATTTTTCTACTATTTATTATGTAATTGAAACGTACACTTGATAATCGATACGATAGCTCGAGTGAATTACGTCTGCAGTCAGAAATTGTTCAGGCAATCACGTAACAGATATTCAGGCAATTTAATATACATAACAAAAGACAAAGATTGAGAGTTCGATATCAAGGTTGTGAGATGAAAATCGATTATAATCGAATCGAAAGTACTGAGAAGAGATTATTGATCCAGTATCAAGAAGTTTAGCATCCCTTGATTATTTGGTGTCAAAATACGATAGCAGAAAAGATGCCAAAAGCTTAATGGCTAGAAAAGGCTAGATCTTTTAAAATTCCAAGCTGACTTTATAGCTAAAAAAATCATGGGCGTTTATATAATGATAGATACCATTTTTCAAATCTATGATATTGTTCACGGAATCTAAGCCGTAGCCGTTAACACTAACCCTACGTATGGATTTCAAAGCATACGTAATATTTTCAATAATGAAAATAACTGGAAATAAACAGAAATTCAAAATCTAGCCATTTCTAGCCATCAAAGGCGATAATTTCATATTTTACGATTAAATAACCGAGAACTGTAGGAGTTATATGCACTGTGGCCCGTAACGTGATGTTATTCAGTTTGATTCTTTGATGGCTCTTGTCGATGAAAATTACAGATTTTATGGTTTCTTATATGTAAAGCAAATCGTATTAAATTTCTAAAGTGTCGATTTTTAGGCTTCCCAGATTCATAGCGGTAATCGAGTTCGTCACGAAGCAAACAACACAAAGAGTGTTGATATTTTCAGGGTTGTTTTGGGCTGTATTACTAAAATTGAAAAAAAGGGGATTAAGAGGATTGTTCTGCATAAGACTTCAATATAAGTAGAACCTACCTATTTTGGAAGCGAGGATCCGAATTGCAAATTTTTCAACTAGGTACAAACACCGGTATCTGATAACAGTGGAAAATCGTCAATTATCTCTACCACCTGACAGATACTAACTCGTTCAAGGATCTTGACTTAGGCACGCATACCTCTGCAGAAGCCGTACTCTAGCTAAAAGCTGAATGAAAATTTACTGATAACAAGGGAGAGAAGATTAAACGTACAAATAATCAGTTGCTTCAAATCTGAAATCTACTTTTTTTATAATCTTTCAACCTCCTCTCTGACAGAATAATAAAAAAATATCTTTCAATTCAAAATAATTTGCTGGATCAGCGCCGCAAATTGAATAACTTCTTTCGTTGTCAATAACCTATAATCTCGCTAAAGTGTATTGAAAACCTTTAGTGATATTTTGTTGACAAGCAGACAGCTAGACAAACATTAGAGAGTACACATGCCCCTTTTGACTTCACTGCCAGTGATTATTTAGGAATAGGTACTGCTGTTAGGCCAGATTCAAAATGAGAAAAGCCATAAATCAAATGAACTCACAAACTGGAACAGAGATTGAAAAGTAGCAGGCTGATGCATATATCTACTTGGAAGAATTCTTTAACATTTTGTTTAAAGATACCCAAGCGGTCATTAGAACTGCTATTAGATATTTTGGAAAGGAAGAAGGTGGATTTTATTGAAACCAAAGAACCCAACGTTGAACACAATCATCTGACAACGTTCTGTTATATTGAAAAGAAACAAGTAAGTTCTTTCCTTCATTCGATCAATTCAAGCATAGAGTTACTGAGTATTCCCCAACCTTTGAATATGTTTTCTTTTCCAATGATCAAATTGTTCATCTGAAAGGTCACTCAAAGTTTCTATTATCTCAACACGTAATTCTTCAATATCACGAAAAACAACAGAGCAGTGCCCACTTAAACACAGAATTTAAATCAATAGTTTCTTCAAAGAAAGAGTTAATTTTTGCGGTTACATAAAGGCTTGGCGTTCATTTTCAGGAGATACTTTGAATATGTGATGTCTTGGTCAGTGTATTGTTTTGTGCATCTACAATGATTTTGAAAAAAAAATATAATTATATTAGTAAAATCAAGTACATGAAGTATTTTGTTTCTGTCGAGAATAACAACGGAGGGGGTAATTGCTACGGTCGACTTTCGCCGAAGTTATGTTGAGGAATATTGAATATATATTTTTTAATTGCTTAAATGTTTTTTTTTTTTTCTCGACATATTCTATTTGTTTTATCATAATTTTTCGGCTGCGCATCCTCCGGCCTTCTTCGGGTGAGTGTTATTTTCTGAAATGTCTAATCTTGCTCTGAAGAAGGTATCACTGCCTTTTACGGCTGTCATAATGGCAGATGGCCTTGAGCAATGAACTACAAACAAGAGAGTGTATATAACATAGACCACTATACAAGAGACGTCAGATGAGGGTTTACGTATTTTTCGAGTCATGTCATTGTTTGTTTTCAAGTATTTTTTGAACATCATCGGAAAGTTGTTGTTTTTTTTTCTGTAAGCCAAGGGAATATGAAACAAGAGAGAAATGATAGCAAGTTGAATATTTTTTTCTCAAATCGAATCAGAAAACGTAAATCAACAATTGAATATAATTTTTAATTTCGATTCAGATTTTTTGTATTGCTTTTGACTATTGTTTGCTTTCCTCTTAATTTAGTGTAAAGCGTAGTCAAAATTAATAAAATATTGGGCTACAACACGCAATGTAATAATAACGAGAAAAAGACCTGGTCAGGTTAGTCACTCAATAGAAACCGTATTATGACCCATGTCTTTTGGCAGCATGTCGTGTTTGGTGGGAGAGGAGGTCAATTAAAATCAGTGGGAATAGGTAACAATGAATTAGTTACTCCTCCCGTCTTCTTTCGAGCATGGTCACTAATAAGTCTGAATCTCCTCCAAAATAAGAGCGAATGCTGCCGGACACAAAATAATGGACCAATTTAGCATATAGTCGCCAATTGAACCCCCGTTAAAACACTAGGGGAAGGGTTAAAGAAAGAGAACATAATAAGATTTAGATGCTTAGACTTTCAACACTCCAGTTCCATTTGCGTGGTTGATACTCGTAGTACCTACCTACATACATAGCAACTTGAAAATTGAAGAAATCTATGTTGACAGTTTTTATGACGGTCGTGATGAAAGGATTCTAATAAAAAAATATTTGAATTTGATTTTATCTGGTTCCAAGTTTGATAAAGTTTTTCTCCTCAACAAGCAATCGTTGTTTAGTAATCACAGTTGTTTCATAGCAATATTGTGGGTGCCACACTGTATTTCATTAGTGCCCCTTATTCATGAAAACCAGATTCCTATAATTGCATAATCGATATTCCTTGTAATTTCAAGTCGAATAGTCAATACAGTATATCGAACAGTTTTATTTAATACCTTTGATTCTTCCAGTATTATACGCAGGTCTGTTATTAAAAAGTTCTTGAAGTTGCTTATTGGCTTATTTAGTTTTTTGGTTAGATGATGTGCGGTTTACAATCGAATGTGATTTATTTCTGTATGCGCTTAACTAATATAAATGCGAACAGTATTAGTTTTTGATCGATTGATTGATTACATTCGTTATTAAGCATATAAAAATTGTTTAATGGATCAATCCTTAATTTCGGTTCTCGTCAATTTTACTAAACAAAAATAAACCAAGTCGTGAAAATTTAGACGTAACCAAATGTACAGGAAATAAATTCACTTTAGAATAGAATGATTTGAACATTTACTATCAATATTTTACAAGTGTTCCTTTCTTATTTATGTTGCTGTTACTTTTCATCACAACTATTAGACCGTCAGTCTTTGGTCAATAGTAAGTAATGCAGATTGAAAATAAAGGATAAGGCTCCTATACAACTCAAATACTCATTCTTTCTATCCTTGGTGAGCCTGGAAGTCTGGGGAAGCTGCTTTATAGACAATACCACGCAGACCTTAAAAAGATATGTGAAACAACGGATCGAGTGTTGCAATAAAAAGCTCTAGATATAAGATGGAAGAAATCAACGTCAAAAATGTACGTTGTTTCATTTAATAGAATTCAAATGATAATGGCGGAACTCTTTTTCTTATGTTTCGATATCGTAAATGGAAATAGATAAGGACTGGTATCTGTGTCCTATTTTAAAATCTTTTAAAGCGTTGTATATATATATATATCTGTATTAATCAGTTTCTTTTTTCTCTGGGACTAATGATACGAATACAAAGTAATATAAACTCAGTAGACTGAAGGAAAAGCCAGCGATTGAAATCTAATTCTGATAATGACTTTTATTGCAGTAGGAGGTTGAATCCCTCCGAAGACGTACTTTTTTTTACATTTCCACGTTTCTTGAATATGTATATCATTGGTGTTTACTTGCTTATCTTACTCTGATAAAACATGATTTTATTCTTACTTGAACAATTGTGCATTATATTGAATATATTCCTGAAAATACATCATGCAGTAGTCTCAGCTTAGTTGCATACAGTTATAAAATGAGACTCTGTGGTGATCGAAGTAAATAAGTTCTAAGTAATAGATCCTTAAGAATTGAAAGTGTCCACGAGAGAGTCGAATAATGCTGCCGAAACCTTATATCCTCAATGTTGGACCTCATATATTTTTTTAGAATATTCAAAACAGATCTGATGACGCTACAGATTGCAAAATACATAATGGGAAATAAAAAATATAGATTGAATTAATGATTCAGTCGTTTCTCCAAATTGTCAGATTAATAAATCAAACATATATAAGCATTTGATAATGGGACAATCCATACATGACAATTCATTCATTGTGAAGGGCTTCTCTAGATATTTTCTACTTTTTGTTTTATTATCATATATTTTCACATTCCTCTTTCAATGAAAAAAGGAATTATTATTTCTTCATTGTTGAGTATTTTGGAATAATTCTGAATAATATTTAATGCAATTAAAGAAACTATTCAGAGATTTCAACAGTTTAAGCAAATTCGAATCAACATTGGCTGTACGAATTACGCAATTTCTCATGATTATCTCCTCCTAAATGAAACAGAGTTCCCGAGCTTGTTGGACATGATGGAAAATTGTTATCAAGCGAACAATTCATGTCTTGTGTTTAAACAATATCTAGAAAATTATAGCATTTGATTCAAAATTCTCATTTCAATATTAATTGACCATTTCGTGATCATCTTTGAATAAAATTGTTTTTGAATGCAGTTCTTAATTGGCTGTACGTGGGTTGATTTTGTTTGAATAAAATGAAAAATTATCAGAGACATTTCGAATGCTTAAGTGTACTTATTATGTTTGCAAATTCTCAATTCAAATGATGAGCAGAAGTTAAATGCATTTTAATTTGTTATTTATTAAACACAATAGAAAAACGAATCATGCTGTTCATATGACGCTTTCAATTCTAAAACAGAATCTTTGTTCTCGCCAGATTACACAACGTATCCACTTTGTTCCGATGTCAAATATATTCAGTCAAACAATTCGGAAGAGGGATCTTGTTAATGTTCTAAAGCAAATAAATGTTGAAACTTATCTCGAAAATTACGAAAGATTTGGAATAAACAATCGATTTTTAAATTCTAAATAAATGTAAATTATTGTAACGTTTAATTGTTCTGTGATAGTGTTATTCACAGCGGTAAATCGTTGGGGTATCTTGGTTAATATTAACCCTGCTGAGCTGGACATCACGCCATGGTATTATACACGTGGTCTTGCGCCCAAGGTGAGCTGAGTTTACTAAATAACTACCATTTCTCTCTCACTAAAGCACACTAAAAAAACAAAATTCAAGAAAAGATTGTTTTGCGTCAATCTTGAACGCTTTACAATATCATTCTTATAAAATTCTTTTGCTTGGATAAAAAACAATGCTGAGGAAGTAACTCATGACTTTTCATGTGTTTTAAGCCCTGGTCCATAAAGATTGTTCTGTAACTTTGGAATAAATGACAATCAGAAGCAAAAGAATTTGAAGAATAAGGAGGGTGTGGTCTTTGCTTCATGAGGCAATACTTTAGCATTATGCAATAGTTTTCATTATGCATTACATCTTTGCAATTATTCAATCGGGCTGACTTCTCCTTCAAAGCACTGTTTTAAGATAATTTAATTGTTGACAATAGATGTATATTGTAATTGTAACATCGACGGAGAACAATTCAAATTGGACCACACAAAAGCAATCTCAGCAAGAATTTACCAAAACTTTTATCTGGTGTAAGAGTATTGCTTTAGCTTTCAGGTCCCCATTAAACCATTATCCGATTCGCTTAACATTCTTGTAAAATGTTCACATCTCGTCAACAGTCACGTGACTCTCCACAAATGGCGAAATGATTCTACAAGACTGTAGAGAAGAGCAGATGTCCACCATTGCTTTACGGTTGGATTCTGACAAATCATAAGGAACTAATTTCCGAAATTTAGGCTAATTTTAAGTTGTCCCATTTGTTTTCAAACTAATTATTCGATCGTTATAGCATAACTTTCATCGAGATACTGCCCATTAAAAAACACCGTGCAAAAATGCAGTATTTTCATTCAATTTGAATAGATTAAGGTTTTGTCTCTTATTCCGTATCATATGACACAGGAATAATAGAATTACTTTTTTTTCTTCATAGTAACGAATAAAATAAACCGAAAAGGTACAATACTTTGATCTCGCTCCTTTGCGCCAACTATACGGATTTCTAGTGCAATCTTAGATTCCCTACAACAGGATTTTAACTTTTGATTGGATTTTTTTCAAAACATGACAAGAAACAATATTACTTTAGTTTTCATTTATTGTGCTTCAGTATAAACCAAAAATTTTAATCTTTGTTTTAAAGTAAATAATAATGGTGGCATGCATTGGATGTGGGTTTTTTATTCATTTATTTATTTATTCTTTCCTGATAGGGGTTTTGTCATGGACTCATTTTTATCCAATTCAACCAAAAGCATGTCATCGTTGAACCCAACGGGACTTACTATACATTCCATAGTTCAAAAGCTGACGTTGCCATTCCTGAATCTTTCAATTTATTTATGTCAATTTCTTCAGTTTGAAGAATGTGTTCCAGAAACATCACTTTTTTAGATTGTTTCTACTGCATTATTGTTCTACTAAGCCTATTGAGTATTGAATATTTTATATGCCTTTAGACAGGCTGGAGATTGGAAGTTGAATATGAATATGACGGCGTAAGTCATTTAAAACTGTGAAAACATGTGCTAGTACAGGTTATCATCACAATAGTGGGAACAGAGCAAACAAATAATACACTTTATAACAATTAAATTCCAGGCGTTACTTATGTAATGACCTGATAATTGAAAATGATGATTAGAAGAATATATTACGTCAGAAAAACGTGTTTACAATCAGCATTTCAAACCACGGCTCTAATCTTGGATCGAACATCGATTCTTATTCTAGTGCCGGTGATAATTTCAAAATAATCGAAGCACAAAATCCACCACAAATGATTACGTTTACATCAGAATACGCTCGGAACAATAAGTATATAAAGGAATAAATGAAATATTCAAATTGGTCTGGTTAGTCGTTCAATAGAAACTGTCATCTGACCAAAGTATTTTGACAGCAGGCCAAGTTAGGGGTAGTCAATTGAATATTTGGAAAGAGGGGTGATCAATGGATGAGTTACTGTTATCACCTTTCATGGGCACAGTTTAATAAGATGTCTGAATTTTCAAAGAAGAACATGATAAAAACTATGGAATTAATTAAGCATAAATCTACATTGCTAATTGTACACAAATAAAAACTTATTCAAAAGTGGAGGTTGGAAAGACATGTTGGAGACATAACAAGGAGTAAATGTTGGAGTTTTTATCTCTTTATCGTCATGGAGCTGAAACATGGAACCTAATCAAGAGACAGACCTGCAAATTGAAAACCATACAACGTGCACATGAAAGATTTATGCCGGGCCTCACATGGAGAGACCACAAGACAGCACAGTACATTCAAGAAAAAACAAAAGTCAGGGACATCATAGAATCCATTAAAAAACTCAAATGGCAGTGGGCTGGCCATGTTGCAAGAATGGCGGACAACCGATGGACATCGTGATTCACGATATGTATCCCCAAAGATCACATGTGCAACCAAGGCCGGCAGCATATTAGATGGAGAGATGAGCTGGACAAGTTCAGGAAGTACTGGCTTCGCAACGCTCATGATAGAGAAGTGTGGCATATCCAGGGGAAGGTCTATGTCCAACGACGGACGTTAAAAACTGATGATGTTGATGATGATGATGATGAGGATGACTATCATTTGTGTGACTTATACGAGTCATACATATATACACACATACATGCATATATACATACGTACATAAATAGATATACATATACATAACCAGCTTGCTGGACCAGCTTAAAAACTGAAAAAAAAACTATTTTGACAGTCGTGGTGACAGTTTGGGTTGAAGCCATCTGACAAAGTTAAGTTCTTTCAAAGAAATACGTTTCTATTCGACGATACAACCCTTTTCTTGTCTCCATACGTGGCTTGTCAGCTTGTAATTCCTACTAGTTTGTGCTTTTATATTATTGTAATCTGTCGCAACCGGACAAATTGCAATGCATAAGGAATCTTCTATCTTATACTTTAGCCTTAATCAATAAAATGTCAAAATTTTACATTACAAAACCACACTTAAGTAAAAGCAAAAAAGAAAAGAAAAAAAATGAAACTTTCTGAAGATTGGTGTAAATGACAGCTGATAAATAAATATACATGATTTGGTGCGGAGACTTTGGAGAAAGTCTGGTGAAAAAAAAAAACAGCCGAAAATACAAATAGCGTGACACTCAAGAGAATTGACTATCATAAGCTTCTTATATTCTCAGCAGTGACCTGTCAAATTTTTAACGAACAATTCCCGAAGGTGAGAGACGCGTGCCTTTATGATAACGCATACACTCACTGACTCACTCACACAAATAGACCAAGGAAGAATATTTCGAATCGCATTATGATTAACATCTCATGAAGCTGCATAATAGTCAGGTTGTCTGTAAATTTTCATGTCTATTACAAACCCTTAACAAAGGTTTCTTCAGTTTCAAAAGTGGTCTGGCTGGATATGTATATATCACATTTACAGGTCACAACAATGATCTAGAGGGCTTGAAATCTGAACGTACTCTCAGTTATCATCTCCTTTTACTTCCTATCTCCAAATGGGTTTTTAGTAGGGGATCAATCTACAGTGTAGATTTGTGCTAAATTGATCCCCATTTTGTGACCGGTCGTTTTCTTTTGGAAATTTAGGAATTTTTTATTCAGTGATCACTATCAAACATACGTCAACAGAAATAACTCATTCGTTGATCACCCCTTTTGCCAATTTTTCAGTTGATCATTCCAACACCATATGCTGTCAAAAGATGTATCCATTGAATGGCTAACAAGGCCTGTTTCATAACTTCCTATGAGATTGAGATTCGTTTATGTTGCCATTAATTACATCATATTATCCTATTTTATTTCTATTGGTAGCATTAACTTATATTGATCGTGGATTTTATATTCAGCTAGCTGAAACCCAGCCCAACGAAAGGTTTCCAGCAAGAAGGTATATGTATACATGTATATTGAACGAAATCTTTTCCATATTAGAAACTGTCTAGGTGAACTGTCATAGTAACTACCAACATACGTTTCTCTCAGTTTTCAACCTTGTTTGTCTGGCTGGCTAAGTATGGATGCCTGTACCACTAAGTATGCAAAATTTGGTTTAGCTGTGTCAGTGTTTAAGGTAGAACATAGTGATGGACTGACAGAGACATTTGTTTTTAATATAAATATTTTTCAGAGATGAAAACCTAAAATCTATTGAAATGTTCGTGTACGTAATAAACTGAATTCCAAGATAAGTATTTTTGCAAGATATGTGTAGAAGAAGGCGAAACTGTATACATTTATATTAAATCCATCATTAATACATACTTATTTAAAGTCTGGAGGCAAATAATGTTGTTGTTTTTTCAAGTTCAGTGGTTTCTGTGATAAGAACTGTTTGAAAGTTTTCGATCGAGTGCATTTGCTAATTTGTTCAGCTACCATTAAGACCTAAGGCTTTAATGTTCGGTACAAAAACCGAGTTCATAGAAGTTAGTTACTTCACAAACTTCACTTTCAAGAGCGCACGTACACATACACACACACACACACACACACACACACACACGCACACGTACACGTACACGCACACACACACGCACAGAAAGCAGCACACGAACACATTTGACACCTTTCCGGTTTTGCCAAGTCAACGGAAATTATTTACTGATAATTATCTCAAATTAGTCAATGATTAAAAAATACTTTCAATCAATAAATCAAATCATAAAGAGTGGTTTTATTTTTTGCATCGAGCATAACAAAGTCTAATCAATTCAAGTAACATACGAAACCGTTTTTCCTTCGTCCAGAATAGAATTTAGAATAGAGACTCTATGTTTCATTTCATTTCGCTAACTTTTGAGACCTGAAACATCTCTGGATAGAAAAACTCAGAGTAGGCTAACTATTGAGTACTTTGATACGGTTTTAACAATTCCTCTTCAGAAAATCTTGTTTAAAGTCTGGATCAAAACACCTCCTTTCGTAGAACATCAGCTCTCAATGAACGTATTTCTCAGAACTAGTTTTCGATTTAGGTTCTTAGAATGTGAAATAATTCTGAATCACACTTTGAAAATAAGATTGTTCGGTTTTGCCTCTACATTTAAGTATTTTTTCTATTTCATGTAGAAATTTTCTGCGAATAGGCAAAACATATTAATGCCATGTTACGGAAATGAATATCTCGTTTTGTGGCATGTATTTACATGTGACGATGTTTAGTGAATTAAAATTGTTCGATTTTGCCCTTTGCTTTCATATTTTTCGTCTATTCAATGTTGAAAATATTCTTCTTCAGCGTTGTTGTCTTTTTTTAATATTTTACAGTTTATTAACGCTTTGTACATGTGCCCATCTTTCTCACTGGTCCTGTTTCCTTTAAGATTTTTTTTCTTCTTCAATGTCCTTCATGACTTCTAGGTAGATGATTAGTTTATTTTGATTTTTGAATCAGAGGCCAGTCTACGCAAATCGGCTTTGTTAATATTGTTCAGAGATAGTATCTCGGAATTCGTACTCACCCCTGCAAATACTTCAGCACATTCCTATACATAACCTGTTTGGCAGTGGTTTGCGAGAACGTTCCGCACAATTATTTGCCAAAGTAATAAGTTCGATTCTTACGATGCCCATTTTGATCGCCTTGAGCCAGACTAACTTCGTACACGAGGTGTTAGAAGCAGTTTTGTAAAAATATGCATGGTTTGCTTCAAATAGAGTAAAAATTGGGAATTTGTTAGATAGAAAAAAAAACATGATTCAATAAGTAGAAACTGAGTGGCAATGAACGAGATAGAGGGAGGAGGGAGAGAGAAATGGGATTTATAATACTGAAGAATTAGTGAATAATATTCCAATCACTAAATTTCTGGCAGCCATATCTTTTTATTTTTAAAAATTTATATTCAGTTTATTCCTTTCAATCAAATAATTTTAAGAAAACATTAAGAAAGCACATGAGAGTCTGCGTCCAGGAAATCTCAATAACCATGACTTTAATGCACATTAACCTACTACAATTTTTAGAGGGTCTGGAAGTCATACGTAGGCTCTAAGTATAATTGCTCATCAAAAAGAACAATTGAACCACATATTAATCTGAATTTAACTAAACGATGAAACTAATGGCATATATCTATCGAATTCATCAAGGTACCACGGAAACAGAGTACATATGACAGAAGAATTCATGATGTACCTTGTGATAAAGACGTGTGTCTAATTTCATGATTACTTCAATTCCTGATTAGAATTTTTTTCAATTACATTTCTAATGACCTACCAAGAAACAGGTTACAAAAAAATGCATCACACCGAAGAGTAAATGTTATCCATTGAAAGATGAAAAAAGAAGTCTAGAGCAACATAATACATTGTGGGTTATCAATTAAAGAGATCATTCTTTGTTCAAAACTGTTTTGAGTGAATTTGACTTGTATGGTATCATTCTTCCTCAATGTGTCCCGTACAACACAACATCTTTCTTAACGTATTCCCCTATTACACTCGGATCAGGCTATTAGATATTATCGGTTTGCTGAATTCGGAAAGTTATGGTCCAAGTTAAAGTTATGGTTTTAGGGTTACGATTTCGAGGGCATTTCCTCATGTGAAGGTGTTTTTACGTTTATCGAAAAATCCTTTTTTAAGTGATAAAAGATTTCAACGAGCTTTATATACTTTTTGTTTTTAATTATATTATCAAGATTATTTAACTTTCAGGATCGTAATTTTTGTGATTTCAAACTTCATTTTGTGAATTTTGATAAAGACGTGTTAAATCTAATTGTTGCATTATATCTAATAAGTATGCTTTTTAATCATGTTCTTAATGAACAAGTACATATCTTAAAGAGTATATGAGAAATAGTACAGGAAGCCTCCAATATATATATATATATATATATATATATATATATATATATATATATATATATATATATATATATATATATATATATGTATATATATTGACATGGTAAAACACAGATTTAATGATGATTGCGCCATTTGGAACTTTTGGGGTAAAATATATGGCTTAATCTTTCATCGTCGCTCAAGTCATCAAACATTTGCTGCATTAACTTTACATTATCGATTTTGTAAAGTATGCCTGTCTTGAGCTAATTCTATCCAGACCATATTCAAAATCAATCAGCAACTTGTCAAATTAGTGCAATAGAAAACTTGAACCCTCTGTCCTGATATTTTACCGTGTGTGCAAGTATCGCAGTAACACCCTACAGTGAACGAAATAGGGAGCTGTAGTGGCTCTCTCGTTCAGTAGACGTAGTGACTGTTTGAATATGCACTTTACTGTGTATCAAAGGCTACAATGTTAAATCAATAAGATACTAGTACTTAGTTTGAACTAAGATACCAGCATTGTAAATGCAGATCGGATCAAATAACTGAAAGTGATATGAGAGCGGAAATTAAGTCAGAATTAAGCTAGAAAAAAAAAACTCCACTATTGATCTTCTTAAAAGTCGGGTTATTTGACAAATGATTAAATTGGATAGAATTCTGGTTGTTAAGTCAAAGTAATGAATTTCATCCCAAAAATTAAATCAAGCAAATTAGGAAAAGATTTGGACAGGACGTTCAAGCAAAAATGTTGAGCTTCAATAGACAGACTCCGGTAAGTTTGAACAAGGAATTCGGGTATCGTATTACTACGTCGAGTTCCGAAAAGTCACACAAACGGAGCAAGTTAAATAAACGCCCAGAGCGTTTCTCACAAAAGGAAGTTGTGATTACTTTCCTCTGTTAGGTATTAACCTGGCTTCCAATGGAATTCAAGCTTCGATCAAGCAAGCAGATGTTTTCACAGCTACTGTTTATTTCTGTACTGTCGTTCCACAAGTATCATGCGTACCTCATAAGAGTAAAAACCCACTTACATGGCACTAGTTATCTTGGCAAACAAAGAGTAAATGCAATTCTCATACCAAAGTTTTGCCTTCCTTGAAAAAGATACATTAAGTTAGATATTAATGATTATGAGATCTTCATGGCAAGGGAAATTGTTCAAGGCCTTCATTTCAATAAAGTTAAATCGGATCATTTCATTTGAACTCTTGGCAACTAAACAGAGATTGTAAATACCAGAATTTCCATGCTAAACTTGAGTCGTAGAAAAAAAAGAATATTATGTTGCACTAACAAGATAGCGGCAGGCTATTTCAAAATAAAGATTTACAATTCTGGCTTCCACTTAGGCTCTAACATTTACCAGGAATTAATGAGAAATATGTTACAATCATAAAACAAGCCACAAAAATATATATAAAACCATTTGCTGTGATGCAAGGCAAAGGGTAAAAGCTATCTATTTCAGGATAAAAACCTTTGTCTATTGCAAAATAATATATCATAAGTTATCAATTAAAGAGATCGCTCTTTGTTCAATACCGTTTTGAGCAAATTTGACTTGTTTGATGTCATTCTTCATCAATGGTTACCTTACAACACGGTGGATCTCCCTAACTGTAGTACCTAACACACATGGATTAAGTTATTGCATACTATTAGTTCCTCGTATTTGGAGTGTTATGGTTCAAGTTCAGGGTTAGGGTGTTAAAAGTTAGGGTTAGGATTTTAGGGGTATCTTTCTCAAGTGATGTTGTTCTTGATGTTCCAAATAAATCCATTTTTAAAACATTAAATGAAAATTTTTGAGGAAAATCCCTAAATAATGATTTTCTTAACTTTCAGGGTTGTGATTTTTATGATTTCAAACTTTATGGAATCTGATCTTTCTGGATTTCAATATTCCAGATTATAGTATTCTTGATTATGTCTTCTGGGATTATGACCCAAAGCAGTTGTTGTAAATTTGGATGAGATTCTCTGTGATTCCTACAATTTGAATCAATCAACACTAGAAGTCAACGTCATAACTTCAGAAAAGATATTGATAGCCAATAATCAGAGTTTTGAGTGGATTTTGATACTTACAAAAGCTGTGAAACTGATAGGCATATATATCCATAATGATTGAGCTTGGTGGGGTAAAACTGCACACTACCATCTATTTCAGCTAATGTAAAAATTCCCGGATTTCAAAGTCTGATTTCGATGAGAGGTTGGACCTCCCCAGTTTAAAGATTGCAATATCACAATCTCTTCTATTTGTCCAATCTGTGCCATGCACAGCTAAGCAAATATCCTAAGATATATCTAGATTTCGTGATATGTGTCATATTTCAACTTTTTTTTACAATACTATATCATATTGAAAAGGTTTGAAATTATTTGAGTTTTTCTATAAGGCAAAAATTGTTTACAAGTTACACGGATTTCGTGATTTCATCAAACGATGTCGCACAAAGATCTGCGTTCTCAATTTTATTTCAAAATGTCACGCTTCAAAAAAAAAGAGTCGTTGGATTTCTCAGATAAGAAATGGATATCTGCGAAGAGGTCAGAATAATTTTTTAAAATGAGTGAATAGATTTACGAGATGAACAGAAATACTCGATTAAAGTTAAGGGATAAAAATAAAGCCAACATCAAGTATAAAAAGGTGTTAAGTAAAACAGACAAAAAAAGATGTTAAGCGACGTTGTATCGCAGAAAATCACTACTGTAGCAAGTTTGGTTCTTTCTGAGTGCAATATTTATTTTAGTATGAAAGTAAGGATGCAAATTATGTATAAAACACAAATTGAATAACTGTAGTAGAACACTATCTGACACTTTGAATATTAACGTTAGCAATGGTATAATAAACATAATTATTTTAAAATACATTAACATCTGTTCATAGCACTACATATTCTGATAATCTCTACCATTATCCTACTATTATCAAGATAATTTTCTGATTTTCAGTCTTCACCTATTTACTTGAATCCTATATGTATGGCCTTTCAGTCACTTGTACTCCCTTTCAGTTAAGCAAAAATAAATCTACTTATTCTATACCATACATAATCTTGAATATCTGTATCAAGTTCCCCGATTCTTCCTCGCAAATCTGGGGAGCTTGGGACAACACAATTACTGGGATGGTGGATATTCCGAACAAATGAAGCCTTTTAGCAGAAAAAATACCAGAAAAAGTCATATACTGTACTGCATTACTGCTACAGATAAAACTTACACTGGCATGAATATATCTCGTGTGCGTGGGACTTTTTTATGATAATGCGCTGGTTCCTCATCACAGGATATCAGTACTTTGAGTCAAAATTAAGGAGATTATTTAATATATCTCGGAATATTTGAGATGAGGTATCATTATTATTTCTATTGATATTTGGACCATCCTCATCTTGGTTGTTTTTCATACAATGTTTCGGCCGTTGCACTCTACGACCTTCGTCAGGTATCATCTGGTAGATTTGGGGAAGTAACGAACCGAACCCTTTATTTATCCGACGGGGGTATATTGACCGTACTCCCCTCTTAGCGTTAGTAGTATTGTTATATTGTCTCACACTAGGATCGAACCTACTTTACAGTAATTTGTCTGATGCTGTAACCACTGCACTATATGTCCATGTGGACACATAGCGCAGTGGTTACATCGAATCATGAATGAAACACAATCATTTATTTTCCTCAACATTCACTGTAAATCAAGTTCCAAAATATATTATAAACGTCGATTAAAACTGAACTGAAAATCCTGGATTTAGAGATGCATCAAAAGGTGAGATGAGTGACTTGATCATGAACACCTCTCTTCACACGATTGTATCCATGTAATGACTGGTTTTTATTCGAAATCTAAATCAGAGGTTCTTTAGTGGTTAGAATCTGAAGTCTCTCGCGGGTTACGGTCTTCATCAGTGATGTATGAAGCCCGAGTGGCTGGTGGAGATTCTGGGTCTTGCTATGATGTTACTCAGCATCGTCATTGGTTGTCTTTTGAAGCATGTTTTTTAGTTGAAGTCTCTCTACACCTTTACCTCTTTCTTTGACAAGAGCATCCCTCATCAAGTATGCATTCAAAGGAACAATATCTAAAAACAGCGAGTTGGTTATAGACTGTAACCGTCATGATCACCCTGTTAGTGTCTGTAGTTTGACATATACCTTCCTAAAGATTCATAAGATTTACGCTATCATGGGCGTTATGGAGCAAGTACTTTTTTCGTCTTTCATCACGTCATGTCCATGTTTCGTCGGTCACGGTTTTGCATGTGATATCGGGGTATCCGCATAGTGAGTCATGATATCCATAGGTTGTGTACCGTTCTCGCAGTATGACCAGTCGATTGTCATTTGGGTTTGCTGATATGTTTTATGATACCCTGGACTCCTGTTCATATAGTGTACTGTCACTTGTGATATTTTCATGTACACGTTGCCTGGTTCACAGTTTTAGGATCTATCTTTTGGTTATATTCATTGTTTCAGCTCTGTAGTTGACAATCGAGCAATAATTGTGTACCATTGTTTTTCGAACTAGCGGGGTTTTTTTGTTCCTAAAGGTTGAGCATGCACTGTCAAAACACACACGAACCTTAAGTGATTCTACGCTTGATTTTTCTTGTTTTGAGGATTTCATGGGGATGCGTTGTTCTGATAGAACTATTGATCTACTCTCTCCAGTTGTCTAATTTCGATTTTGGTTATTATGTCTTGCATCCAACATGTACATGGTATATGGCATTAGTTTTCACTGACGTTCATGTGGAGACCACTTTTTTTATAGAATATAAACTCCTTCAAAAGAAAACGAATGACGTGAGAAAAGGAAAGACAAGGATAATTTTGTGTAAATACAAGGTGGTCTAGAATTCAAGAAAAATACCTCATTTCGAAGAAAGAAATTTTAATGTATTGATTCTTATTAATTTTCCCTTTGATGGACTGAATAATTCAATTAAAGGGAAGCAACCTCAATTGTGAAAAGAAACTCACATGACATGATACGAACGTGTATTACTAAACAAAAACCATGCCAAAAAATACAGGAAGAAATGGTGCATTTTTTATAAAATTTCGTCGTTGACATTGGCAGATCTATATTTATAATTACGTTAGGATTAATTCTGTAAACTAATGACTTCAGAAAACCAGCTTGCATGCTAGATTCTACGCCAGCATTCCATTCAACTACTCTTTCAAAGGATGGATCAATATTGATTATTTAAAAAAATAAACAGGAGGGATTTTGAAAAAAGATACATCAAACGTCGATTTGTGGACTTTCATCATCATTATCATCACCATCATCATCATCATCATCATCATCATCAGTCGCAGCTATTATAAATTCACTGCTGTACAAATGTCTTTATTCTTCATGAAGATTGCAATTGTGCTAAGCTTTGGCACATCCTACAGACACACACACACACACACACACACACACACACATATATATATATGTATATATATATATATATATATATATATATATATATATATATATATATATATATATATGTATATGTATATATTGTGACATTTATGAAATTTTATTTCACATGTTCCGCCTGTGAGGCTTCATCTAAAATGATGTTGTGGAACAGGTTAAGGAAAAAGCTTTCAAAAATAGAAATCAGTTCATGTTCTACGTCATTACGTGATGGGCAAGGAATATCTGTAAATTCCATCGTCACGGTTACAATACAATGTCTTGGCTGAATTTCTCCATCGAAATAGTTGAGTTCTACTCTCTTTTGATGTCTCAAGTAAAAACATGAATGATTTTTCCACCATAATAGTTGAATATTGTCAGATTGTAATCCAAACAACAACACACACACACACACACACTATATCTATCTATCTATCTATTTATATATATATATATATATGTGTGTATATATATATATATGTGTGTGTGTGTGTGTGTATGTATAGTGTATGTGTGTGACAGAGGTGTAATCAGCAACACCAGCAACTACCACTCAATGTCTGTCATTGGTCATAGATCTCCCTAAAGATTCACCAGACCTTTTTATCATGGGTGTTGCAGAGCCAGTACTTTCTGAATTCATCTATCTCATCACATCATCTTACTTTCTGTTGGCCACAACCTCACACCTGGCTTTTTGCAATACGTCCAGCCCATTGCTATTTGAGTTTTCGAAGTGCTTCTATGTCTAGGTCCCCTGTATTTTCCCTCATATACTATGCTGTCTCATGATCTCTCCATGTGGAGTTGACAATTAATCTCCTATGTGCTCGTTGAATGATTCTCTGTTTGATGGTCAATCCTATAGTTATAGTCAATGTTTCATTTATATTTGTGACTATCAGTCGGATATGTTGGTTGTATACCTATCTTTTTAGGATTAGTGGGATCTGCGTCTTTTTGTAAGTAGAGCTTGTTCAACCGAAAGCTTGGTAACCCAGTATGAATCTTTGCTTTAGATCTTTTTCTTTTGATGACTTCATGGAGACTTGCTAGCAAAGGTAGATGTAGTGGTCAACTTTCTCCAGCACTGCACTTGTTGCTAAACAAGGAGAACAGAATCTGCAAAGCGACTTTTAAATTTGACTCAGCATTTTATTTGGCATTATTTTCATCAGGAAAGGTATGGATACATTTCTTGTGCTCCATCCAATTGATAGATATCTGGATAAAATATTGTCACTGGCATGTCATAATGGTAAATTGAAATGACAATGGGTGAGTGAATGCTTTTGAAATCACACTATATAACAAGGTACCTTCCTTAGCAGACAGAGGAAAATTTGCTACGCTTATAGTACAGGTTAAAATAAAGGTTTAAAAAAGTATGTATGCTTTCTTTCGCGTATCTATCTTAGTATTGTTTTATAGTTCTATCAAGTGATTGATGGGCAGATATATAGACGGATAAAATGGTAGATAGACAATCTGATGGTTCATTTCCTGTTAGTGATTGTTTTATCATATCAAATATCAAAACCTTTTTTATCATATCATGATATTCTTCCGAAATAATGTACCCTTCAATAGCAATGGTAGAAAGTTCCAATCGATTAGCCTGGAATGTCCTGAGAGTTTCTCCATCTTGTGAGGACTGTTATCGAATTATCAAAGGTCTTACGAAACGTGCCGTGTTCTATCTTTCTGTATATTTACTGTAATCTAGAATAAAAGTATTTCATATCTTATTACAGACTCCATCAAGCATTGGACACGTGTTACTTTCTACCCCACCAACCACGTTGTGGCAGATTGAAACTCGAAGCCATTGCTCCAAACCAAAGTTATTATCAAGTTCATTCAACTTATATAAAACCACGGAATCTCAATCAAGCTAGCTGTTTAATAAGATGAATTGCTTCATTTGCCGCTCAAAGTAGGAGGGAGTCGATTTGGCGCCAGCTTCCATCGACATCCTGCCTTTCTCGTGATGTTGATTATGGATTATTAAGCCTAACAAATTTATTATTGATGTGCTCTCCTCTACGCATCTATGAATAAACGAGGAATGTAGAGTCTTACGTCTCCCAATGGTGTACAACAACCGGTAACGAAGTCTGAACCAGAACTTTATACAAGCAAGTTTCTATGACCCCACTTTCCTTAGCAGGAAGTAAGATTTTGAACTTTTAAAAATTTGAACTTTTAAAAATTTAAGCTTGAGATCGAAATACTCTTTCAGGCCAGAGGACAATATCTGATCAACATAAAATTGAAGAAATAAAATATTGTCAGATAGTGAATGACACCGTTGCAGCATACGCAGACCAACGAATATATATATATATATGTATATATATATATATATATATGGAGGGTTGTAATCATCAGTTGTTTACCATGTAACTCTTCCAGAATTTAAGAACAATCCAGTTATATTGACATTGCGCCCAAGTGGTATTGACAACACTACATATATATGAATAAATATATATATATATATATATATATATATATATATATATATATATATATATATGTCATCATCCAGTTTCAACTTTCATTGTTCAATGTATTGTCACAGTTCAAAATATTTTATTACCGTTCAACTCTGTACGCATACTTATTTGGGCTAAACTCCAACAAAAACAAATCTTAATCTAAAAGATACAAAGACTGGCATTTTAGGCTATAACTCGTTGAATGGTAACAGTATTTACAAGAACATGAACTGTAAATATCCATATAATTTGGTCAGAATATTGTGATACCAGGATAAAGTCTAAGTACATTAGAAGTCTCTTGGTACGACTCTTTCAACTGATTTGATATGTCTCTCTTCATCTTATTTATTTTTATCAAACCAAGATCACAATGAATATTATCAGCAAATTATGATTTTGATTGGATATGGTGTTATTCATCTCCACACATTGCTATGTTGCAACGTGTTTCGAACTTTGAAAATTATTCAAAGATTTCTTCAAGTTTGCATATTGAGTTTTGATCATTGTCTTCAACATGTTTGTGGTACATGACACTTTTTCTGATTAAGTTCATTTGGGGACCAACCATCTTGCTTTCTTCATTCAACTTGTCTAGAATTATTTGGAGATCTTGAAGGTTGTCAGTGAAAAGGAAGATTAAAATCAAGCATGCAGAGCCGAAGAAAAATAAATCACAATATTTACAAAGGACAAAGAATCTCTTTTAAATGCTCAAAAGAAGAAAGTATCAAGAGAAAAATAACTTCATTGTGCGAGAATTTTTCTGAGCAAGCTCAACCTTTAAGAATAAGGACAAAAAGCCATATCGTAAAAAAGGGTGTACAGCAAATTTATCCTCACCATGACCTCCAATAGAGCTGAGACATTGATCTTAATCAAAAGTTAGATCCTAAAATTGAGAGCCATGAAAAGGGCACAAGAGAGAATCGTGCTCAATTATACCAGGAAAGATCACAAGAACACACAGTATTTTTGAGAAAAGATAGTTTAAGATATCGTATAATCCACTAGGTAAATCAAATGTCATTGGACTGGTCATTGGTCAAGTTGCCAGAATATCTAACAATTGCTGGACATCACAACTCACAAAATAGATCCTTACAAAATCATATGCAGAACCGTGGCCGACAGAATATTAGAAGACGGTACGAGATAGAAAGGTTCAGAAAATATTGGCATAACGAAGAATATGATAGAGAAGTCTGGCGACTTTTAGAAAAAGATCTATATCCAACAACGGGAGTTAAAAGGATAATGTTGATGATGATAATTCAAATCGTTCGGACTAGAATTCTCGATTCTCAGTTGATGGATAGGAAAGCGAAGGAAGGGACACGCATTGCCTCCGTTGTGGCGTGAAACGTTGGTTTCCATGACTGTTCAGCATTTCAATTCAAAAATTTATGAAATCAAAATATGAAAAAAAACTTTGAAACTTCTCGAAAAAACATTTCTTCTTTGAGCTGGGAGACTGAGAACTTTCAAGTTCTTGCCTAGATGAGAAACGTCAAAAACATTGTTTTTATTCTTTGCTTTTAATTAAATAATCGTGAATCAAAAAGATTCCTGCGTAGTGAATCGAGTCAATATGGACGGTTTAATGTCCGACAAGGTTAGAAGATCACTTCTGAAACTCCATTAATTATTCGGCTTGGGATAAAGAAATTCGATTTGGGCTTTTTCAGACAACACAAATTACAGAAACATCACTAAAAATAAAAACGGTGAGGAAACAATAACAATAAAATAGTAAAAAAACAAACTAACCACACGGAGAAAAAGTGATAACGGCAAAGACAACAATAACATCAACAACGGCAATAATGATAAATAATGATACTGATAATAATTATAAAGTATATGTCGTACATATAATAATGAGAATTCTATATCAGATACAGAGAAAGAGGAAAAAAACAATGAAGAAGAAGACATGAAAAGAGATTAATGCTAACATTGAAACTTTACTTCTTCAGGTTGTCCCAAAAAAGTTACAGCTATTTTATTTAGGGAATGGGCATACTTGAATTGATATAAAGCCCCAAGCTCATGCCTTTTAGAATATTAGCACAAAGTAAAACCAAAAGTAGATAAATCAAGGCTCTCTGGTTCCTCTTGAGGATTGTCATGTCGATCACTATCCATTATCAGCTATCAATAGTTAAGAAGTCCGACATAAGTATACACAAACTTTCTCCTCAGATAGGTATTCAACCTCCATGGCGTGCATATCAACTGAGCATGCCTTGGTCGGGTAGAGAAGTAAATGGGTGGAAATTCAGGATGAATGGGTGTTTGTCAGATTCACAAGGAAGAAGAGCATTACATCATGTTTTGCGAATTACAATCCATGTTTTTAGTTTTACTGGTGTTTGAATACCAACTATTGGCACCGTTGAAAAATATGAAAATATTTGACTGAGACTGAGTTATTGTAGAAGCGTTTATGTATATATTTATTAATGCAAGTTTCTGTCAATCAATAACGCTGATAGAGGAGTTTTTGTCCCTTCTTCTAATCCGACCGAAGCTCTGTAAAATGTTAAAACACGTCATCTGGGGCAGTTAGTATATGTTGTTTTTGTTTTGTTTTTTCTTCAGTTTGGACCCTAGTAGGGCTGGTTTTCTGGCTTGCTACCTATTTATGTGTGTATCATGCAGACAGGCCACACCAACGGAGCTGAAAATTTCAACATTCGTAATTATTACGTTCTGAAAAACATTTTTTAATCTTTTTTTTTTTTTGATGATTGAATCAATCTATAGAATAATTTCATGCTAAAACGTCACTTAGGTTTTAAGTGGCTGAATTAGCATTTGTTTGTTTTTTTAGAACTCAGACTCATTCCTTAATTGATCATCTCTAACAACAAATGTTCCCGAAATACGTTGGTCAAATAACGGTTCCTTTTGAGTGACTAACCACACCAATTTTGTTTTTTCTGGTTTTTGTTGTATATTTGTATTCTGTCAATTCATTTGGCAGACGCACTTCCTATTATCCAATCGCCAGAATTTCGATATTTCTCCAAGCCAAAATCCGAAAATCTTATAATCATTTATCATATTGGTTCTTGAATTAGTAGGTCTTTAATTAATGGGTCAGAAGTGTTTTCCTGAATGCCTAGCTTAAACCAGTGACCCCAGTGATTTATGTTATCTGATAAACTGACAGAAAGGTTATTCCACCCCGAATCGAGAATCACAAAGGTCAGACAATAGATCTTTGATGAAGATTCGAGGAGTCTTTTTGCAATTTGGTCCATAGCGATTTCAACCAGATGCCTCTGATGCAAATATACAATTTCAAAGGAATATTATTACTGTTACCGGTTACACGTGCAGTCTAACAGGGTGTCAAGTGTTATGACCCCCGGATCATGTGCCTGATACACTTTCATTATCATCATCGTTATCGTCATCATTGTTGTCATCAGTCTTCTAGCGTCCAGCGTTGGATATATGCCCTCTCCCAAGATTTTCCACTCTCCTCTATCATGGGCGTTGCAGAACCAATACTTTCTGAACAGTTCAAAATCATCACGCCATCTTATTTTTGTTTCCTCTTGCTAAAGCTTGAGATCTTCATTTAAGATCCCGATGTCCTTATGTATAATTCTTGTAAATCTTTTTAATGGATTTAATGATACCTCAGACAACTATTATATATATATATATATATATACTTTGCTGCCTTTTGATGTCTCTGCGTGAGGTTGAGCATGATTCTCTCCAGTGCATGCTACATTGTTTTCAGATTGAGAGCCAGCTTAGGTTCCATGTGTCCGCTCCATAAGTGACTTCCGAGAAGATGCATTGCTAGTACACCCTTTTTTAGGGTTAATGGTCCGAGGTTAAGCCTGTCCGGAACACTGGAAGCCCTAAGACTGACCTTGGTTTTCGTAACTATCATAATCGTTTCTCTGTCATCGATTATTCATAAGAGTAAAATTAATGCTGATACTGATAGACAATGGTAATTGCCTTTAATACTCACGATATGGTTCAGGTGCACTTTTAACATTTCTCCCGTCGTTGAATTAATATTAGCTTCTTAAGAGATTTAAACAAAGCTACAGAAAGAAACTAATTTATAAGACATTTGGTCATTGGATGAGAAAACAAGTTTTTCCTTCGCTTGACATCGAGATGTTCAAGATGGGATGAAGAATAAACGATTTACAAAAGAAATAAACGAAGACAAAAGAGACTATTAAAAGTCTGCATCGGACAAAAGACAGTCCAATTTTTATCAATCATTTGTAAAAAAAAAATGTCTTTTTTTTCCTTCTTTTTTTCTTACAATCTAAAGTTGAAATCAATAGAGTGAAAATAGAATTAATCATAATTGGGTTTTTTTTGTCTTTACTTTGACGTTGTGATTTTTTTCCAAAAAAAAAAAGATATCTTGAAGTTTAATCATTTAGCTTAGTGAATAATTGATGAAGCAGAATTGGACTGACATCTATCTGGCCTACACACATATGCCGTCGTATATATCCAATTTTTAAAGACAACCCGCAGTATTTTACAATATTGCATGTGCTCTACCATTATTAATTTTTTATTACTATTTCTTTGATCACTTTTTTTATTGCTTTCCGTCGCAACTACTCAGACATTCAGACTATGGCTATTAGTAAACAGCGTGGATCGGAAAGAAAAAATACACTCTTGGCAAGACTTGTATTAATAACGGCTGGCAATGCTTCATCTGATATCATATTCAAGATGATTCTTTTTTCCTACTAATACGGCTAAAGTAAATGAAAACTCTGTAATCAAATATCACGCCGACTGATCGGGAGAGGATAAAGAATTAGTTCAAACGATGAAATTCGATCCTCGGACGGCCGTACTGCTCCCGTAGCCCTAGCCAGTCAGAGCAGCTATCATGGCAGAATAGGCTTCCCCTGGAAAATGGAATACGAGTTTAGCCAAGAGCTTTTTTGCTTATTTTCCCAACTGCATGGTTAATTTTGGTCGTATTATACAAACACGTAGACACACAGTCACACACGGGGACGCATGCACACACACTGTACGCAATTTTTGATTTTTTTTTTTCATGAGTATAATTGTGTTGGGGGGTATGCGTTAGTTTTTTCAATCTGACATAATAATGAAAAAATGTGTATGTTTGGAGCATGTATCAGAAACTTCAATTGATTCATATGATAACGATAATCAACAAAGATGGAACATTGAAAGTCATTGCAGAGAGACTTGGAAAACTGAAGATTGGTGAAAAACTAAAGCATTGGAACGACAACTCTATTGGAAACCAGCAAGGATTTGGAGAACAGAGAATTGGCATGGTAAAGAGAATCATTTTACCCTTAGGGAGTGTCACCCAATACTTGTAATAATTACAATAAAGATGTTGATAAATAACTATGGCCAAACAAACGAAACCCACTCAAATTCAAGAGCTTTTAAATGGGACAGCTAGATGAGAAATACCATTATAGAGAAAACTTTATGTTGAATATAATCCTAAATGTATAAGTACATTCACATTATTGAAATACTGTCATATGACGGATAATGTATGTATATATATATATATATATATATATATATATATATATATATATATATATATATATATATATATATATATATATATATATATAAGTGATTGTGTGAGTGTGTATTGGCCCAAAGTGAAGTTTAGCTGAGGAAATTGGAGCTTTAGTCCTTCATTCAAACCGTCAATTTTCGTAGGCCAGGCATCAATTTTGACCACTACAGTGTATATCTCGATGTATCCCTAGCAATAAAAATGGGTGATCAACTCAGGCAGACAAACTGTCTTTAAGGGCATTCCAGTTGAATAACGTTTACCAAGTGAGTCTTACAACCTACAATCAACTACTTAAACATAATTTGTACTTCATTTTCCCCCGGTTTGACCTACCATTTTACCAACAAAAACAAATCATACCAAATACCATCGAGTGAACATTGCATTGTTTTTCCGTATTGTCGTAAATGTATTTATTTATTATATGTACAATACAAAATTTGCAGTAATCATCTTTGGCCAGAATAGAAGTAAGAAAAGGGGTTTAATCCCATGGCGACCAAGTTAGTCTTTCTTTCCTTTTTACTTATCTATCCTTAAAGGGTTGTTCGAGAATATTTTGCAAATTCCTATGTTCAGGTTTCTTATAAATCAGGTGACTTCTTCAGCAGGTTTGAACAGTATAGATACGCCAATCAGAAAATGCAGGCGATATTTATGTTCGTGATACACTTTTGTTTATACCCGAAGCTAAATCACGCAATGTAAGGATCAGAAACAGTTAACGAAAACTGTAAAAAAAGGTTTCTTTGGTTTTCATATGGATCTGCCTGTCAATGTATACATGGATGTATTACGCACATAGGAAAAACAAACGGAGCTAAAATACTGAAAATTTAAACATTCTCTCCTCATCATGTCAACACAAAAACGTTTTTTTATGATATTTAATGATGGATTTATTGTCAAATTAGACTTGAGCTTGTGCCCACAGTTTTGGTGGTGAGGAATTGAGACTTCCTATTGATTACTGGCCAACAAAAGGCCAGAAAAGTAACTCATTCACTGATCACCTCTTCTTCCAATGTTTCAATTGATCATTTCCAGCTCAGCATGCTACCCAGAGACTTTGGTCACCTGACGATTAGTATTGAGTGACTAATAGCTTATATATATATATATATATATATATATATATATATATATATATATATATATATATATATATATATGACAGTGATTTTTTGTGGGGCAGATCTGCAAATCACATAAATATCAATTCCTAGCAAGTAAGTTCCTTTTTATTCCCTAAAGAAAGTGTTGGTTGTCCAAAATGAAATTACAAAGTATGTTTCTCGATTCAATCCGTGCCAAAAATTATATACATGTCTGCTTACCCAAAACATTCAATCGTTTTAGCAAATATTTATCTATTTTCCGAAAGATAGCCGACAAATGACTAACCCTGAAAATTGCATGGTACCTACTTGTAGGTGATAGCAGACTGCAGTATACGTGTCGGTTTATCGCCTCTTAAATAATTTGTAAGATCCCCTGAGACTTTCCAGGGTGATAATTTTGGACAATATCTGATACATAGATCAACATTTGCTTCTTCAGTTTCGAAGTGATTCTGACAATCTGTCTATCTATTTATCTATCTATCTATCTATCTATCTATCAATTCGATTAGAGTGTTTGTATGAATTTCAGCCTGTTGACATTCATCAGTATCCACAAAAATCTATCTATCTATCTATCTATCTATCTATCTATCTAAGCATCACGTCTAAAGGGCTGTACCAATGGAGCTAGAGTGCTGAAAATTTAAACTTCCAACTTATAATGCCTAATAACTTTTGCTTTAGTTTTTTTGACTGCCCACACTCACCAATAATCTTTTCTGGGTAGAGGTAGAATTTACCACGCAATTCTATGCTAAATCAGTCACTTGATCTCGTTTCAGGTGTAGTTAATGCTCATTTTTTGAAACTTCCTATTTTTCAATGGTCCAGCATCTGACGAGAAGAGTAACCTATTCAGTGATCATCCATTTTCCGTTTTTTTCGCAATTGATCGATTCCAAAACGGTGTGGGGCCAAGAAACGTTATTTCCGTGACTGTTTTTATTGACTTTTCAATAACACATATTTACATTATTTGTTGACTCTGACTTACATTAGCTAAAGGCCGAAATAGGTTGGGAAAACGATGCAGATATGCTGCCAATTTTCAAGTAGAGGAGAGCCTGCCTGTGCACACTAACCTGTTTTTTTTTTTAACTTGGTTTGAATATCAATCTCTTGCACTGGAGTGAATTGCATTAGATCTCGGCCTTATGTACTACTACAACTTAGACGCTATGTTGGAAGTCTTACCTTTCCAGTGGTCAAACCGTGATAGATTTCCGCTATGTTATCAAGCACACTCGATAGCACTAAAAGCTGTGGGAAAAAATACAAACTTGTTTATGATAAATAAGGAACAAGTAATATGCATTGGACAGAGTATGCTGCCATCTTGGAAAAATCTTGAAAATTATACCTTTTCAGTGGTCAAAGTCAAGTAGATTTTTAGTTTTAGTGTGTTATTGAGAACACCGTACACTATGGAATACTAGTGAGGAACCATTATTTAGCAATTTGGGCCGACAGAATACAGAATGGAGAGATGAACTAGACAAATTCAGAAAATACTGGCTCCTCGACGCCTGTGATAGATAATTGCGTCGGATCCTGGGGAATGCTATTATCTAACAACGGACGATAATAACTGATGATGATATAAGAACAGTAAGCAGCTCCAATGCAATTTCGGAAACTGTAGTCATAGCAAAATCAGAAGCTAATTTATTGAAATTTGACCAGCTTCCCATAGCCATAAAACTTAATTTGACGCTGCACTGTCGGGTCCATGTCGTCGAAGCTTAACAATTTTTGTGTTAACAAAATTGTGTTGTGGAAATGTTTTCGTTTTCAGTATTATACTTTAATGTTCCTGAGCAAAACTAAAGTCTTATGTTCAAATGTTACGATCTTTTTTCAAACTTTAGACATTGAATCCAGAGATGAACAAAAAGTATTTGAAAATTTCTCATAGAAAAAGACAGAAATTGGTAGGTTCATACGTGGATGAAATACAACGCTCTAATATTTATCAAGATCAAGAGTAGATAAGAAAAATAGCATACGAAAATATTTTCGCACAAAAATACAATGTGATATTTTTGTAAAACAAAAAGTGGGGTAAATAAAATATAATGCAGAAGTACAATGCTTTGTAAAGCTCTACAACAGGGAAACTTCAGAAACAATATTAAGACCTTTAAATTCATATTAAGATATTAGTATAGGCAATTCTTAAGTTTGCTTTGCAAGTTACAAAAATTAATTTTCCACGAATCTAGACTGAACATATACTTGCATTTTGAACCTAACCATTTCTCGATTTATGTAGCACGTACGCTTAAGTCGAACATACGTATTTATATACATATACACATATTCATGCATAGCCAGCCAGTCAGCTAGCCAGAATAGCTCAAAGACTGAAGAAACTTTTTTGACAGTTTTGGTTGACGGTTTCTCATAACTTATGAAAAATATACGTAAGATATACAATGTCACTAATCGCAACTCTTCTACACAAGTGGCTGCACGCGATTAATGACTGATCAACAGTGAGCAATAGATATCTCTGTGCGTCTATATATATATCAAAGACTTCGACGTAGTATAGACCACACGTGTGTGATACGATTTTGCTGGTTGAGCTCAAACAAATGTATTTTGAATTGTTTAATTGTTCTCGTACAATATAGCAATTAAGCCTATATGGTGGTTATTTGACTTCACAGAGTCAGTGATTTTACTCCATAAGTCGTGAGAGTTCCCGTGCTTAAACCATAGTAGACATTGTTCTTCAAAATTGTGATAATGCTACTGTAAAGAAAAACAGGCCTCATTGCCAACCCTTACTTGATGGTTCATGAATTAAGATTTTTCTGAGCTGTGAATTCTTCAGTGAAGCTGAAAAATACTGTTCTTATGCTATTACAATTTTTATGCTTGTTCCAGTGTTTCTTGGAAAATATGAACATTGATATTAATAAGGCGAAACGGACAGATATTAATGCAGGGTCAAACTCTCACTCATATTCAACGCTTCTATGTTGCTTCCCCAATATCAATCCACGACATCGTGTCTCTGTCTATATCTGCCCCAAAGACTAAAATATTCCTGATCCCAATTGCCAAACTGAAATGTTAGTCGATTAGACTAAAGACATATTACAGTTGCCAATATCCATGATGAAAGGCAGAGATCAGATAAGCATTATCAAGATCTCTGCAGATTTTACAAACATAGTAATTACTTGAAACAAGCGCTAGAGCTTTTGTTATTTTGTATCTCACAACACGTAACATCATTTCCAAAATTGGACTTTATATCCGAGACTAAAACATTTCTTTTGATAATTCAGACAGCTTCATAAAAATAATCTTTATGGAAAGATTTAGGATTCTACGTCCTCCCTCAGCAACGCTCAAAACAAAAAGTCTGGTTGGTTACTTAATTGAAAGAGTCTTGTGACTAATGTAATTTATCAGCATGACGTGTTCGGTATGATCAATTAACAAAAAACAGAAAAGGGGATGATCAATGAATCAGTTACTTCTCTTGCATTTTGTTGGGTAGTGATCACTGAAAAAGCCTAAATTTTGAAAAAATGATAAAACAATCGTGAATGCTGTCGTACATAAAGAGATTGTTTTGGCATAAACTTACATTGCAAGTTTAACCACTCATTAAAAACCTACTCAGGATAGGAGTTTAACAAAAACAGAAAAAAAAAGAAGAATTTTCTGGACATGATATATTTATACATTTAAACCTCCATCCCTTTAGCTCCATTAGTGCAGTCTGTACGCAGGATGCATTTATGGCTATCCTATGAACCAACCAAGGGAAGTTTGTTGACAGTTTTAGTGATATCTTTGGTTGACGATTTCTAAAAACAGGAAATAACCCTGTATTCACCGAGGAACCATTTTCCAGGAAATCAGTCTCAACGTTCAAAAATCAGAATTTATATCCGTTTCACTTACACATATTCCATCTGCAAAGCAATTTATCTCCCATTTAACCTCCGCTGGGATTCCACCCAGATACTAGTAAAATGTGCAGTACACTTTTGGCATCATTATCCCCATATGAATTTAGTTTTTAAAGTGCGATGACCATAGGATGACACAATATTTGGTGTCAACATATAAGTACCCCCTGACCAAGTTGCTGTACTTTTTTTAATGCTGTAACTGAGAATACTAATGCATTCCACATATTCGGTTAATGTGACATAACTTATTTATGGTCACCTTCCAAAACACTTCCTGTCACTTCATGACTAAATGCCCCTTCGGAATCACTTCAAAATGTGTATGAAATTACAAAAAAAAAACCCAGATTGTTGTTTTATTGCAACCAATATTCTAAAAGTGGATAAAAAAGAAGATATTTTTTTTTACAGTGCCTCAGAAACCCCAGACAGGAAATCGTTGTTACATGCAGCAGTCAATTTTCTGTTTTATGATATTTCTCCTTGTAATTCATTTTGTTTTTTTTGTTTTTTTTAATCATTTTTTATTATTTCGTTTTTGTTTTTGTTTTGTTTCTTTCAGAAAGGATTCTAAACTAACAAATGATGTTGCTAAAAGTTCGAAGATTCATTGAAATTCAACATTTTTTAATTGAATATACCAATTTCTACAAAACCTTTTGAATTCTTTCGCTTAAAATGTTTTCAACAGTATTTAGAGATGATACAAGGTTCTAAAATAAGTGGTAGTTCAGAATGATAAATTAAAATTATACATAGAGAAAAAAAAAGGAAATTAATTCGAGTAAATGATTGAATACGTATATGCGTTGGTTAATTCAAGACACAAAGAGGTCAGTCGGAGTCATCCTACACATGCGTACATTGTAATTTAGAGTTAAAATCGTTAAACTTTTTAACATAATTACACCTGATTGGAAAATAGAAATACGCTATTCAAAATTAGATGGTATTTCTTGTCGTCATAAGTACAGAAAAAAACATTTTGCAGATCACTGAAGAGTGCAGTAGGTACGAAATGTTATCATTCCCCGCTTAATTATCCTTGCAGATCTGTTTCTATGTATATAGATAGCATTATTTATTGTCACTCTGTTATTCAAGTTATTCGGTTAGCTACCAAATAAAATCAATGTCAAGAATGAACCCCCAATTACATATCCCTAAAATTATTTCATGTATCATAAGAGACTGTACAAACACTGTGAGAAATGCTACAGATATGAGATCTTCGACCCTAGCTGCTAGCAGTGGCCTAACAGAGGAAGAGGGAAAAAGTAATAATGGTGGTGAAGGTACAAACCACAGCACTGCTGTGATAGGTGAGGGGGTGAGATGAAAGGAGAACTGAGGACCTGAGGACTTGAGGAGACTTACTATCACTCGGACTTCAGGGATAACCACCTGACAACCGGTATGAAATTGTAAACCTCAGTACTGCTATGGACTATGAGAGTGTAGAGATGAAGGCTGGCGACTTGAGGGGACTTGCAGCCACTCAGTCTCTAGTAGTAACCACCAGGCAACTCGTGTGAAGCGTAGACTGGGGGAGACTTCCTGTCACTCAACCTCTAGTGGTAACCCCCAGACAACCAGTGTGAAATTAATAAAAATAATAATAATGATAATGAAAATAATAATAATACATGGCTGTGCCAGCAGACCATAGAATAAAAAAGAAGGAGAGTGAAAAACGGGAAAAATACCAGGACCTAGCAAGAGAATTGAGGACGATGTGGAACATGAAAGCCAGGGTAGTACCGGTCATAGTGGGCGCACTAGGAACTGTCCCAAATACGCTGATGGTGAGACTGGAGGAGATCGGGATTAAGGGAAGGATTGAGACCGTACAGACTACAGCACCACTGAGAACTGCACGGATACTGAGGAAGGTGCTAGAGATATAAGGACAGCAACGGATTGTAGCTCTTACATGATAGGTGAAAGAGAGAGGAGACGTTAGCTGAAGACCTGAGGAAACTTATCGTCACTCAGCCTTCAGCGATAACCACTGGGCAACCGGTGTGAAACTGTAAATTGCAGTAATACTGCGACCTATGAGTACTAGGGGAGGAGGGCTGGAGACTTGAGGAGACTTGCTGTCACTCAAACTCCAGCGGTTACCACCAGGCAACTGGTGGGAGATTCCAAATAATAATAATAATAATAATAATGATGATGACGTGTGTGAGTGTTTTGTGTGTGCATATATATATATATATATATATATGTATATATATATATATATATATATGAGAAAGATTGCAGAAATTACATTTGTGGTTTTGGCACCGCCTAAACTTCACTAAGTGACTGGATATTTCCTTTCAATGAACTCCTTTGTTATAGAGTTAATAAATCCACAAGCATTTCAACCACAATAATCAAATGATTTCATGTATTAACACAGTGGAAAGAAAAAGTTCAGTTCCGATGTTTATGAGGAATCCTATCAAATCGACAATGGCGATTGTGCATGAAAAGAAATCAGAAAGAATGGAGTGAGATAAGGTTAAAAACGAGGACAGTTCCGCCGATCGATGTCCCAACGGCCTAATTTGGCAAAAGTGGTCTTAGTGGTGGGGTCGTGTTGGGACGCTAGTAGCGTAATTTTTAAAAATAGCCGGAGACAAAAGTCTTTCGTGCTATGATAACACGGCCTGTCTCAGACGTGTATAATGTAATTAATTTTATGGCTTTTATTTAAAAACCTCATCGTTTGGACCGGTCCACATTCCCCACGTGAACCTATCAGTGGAATCGTGCCTCTTTGATCGTGTCCGATCTGTTCTGTATTCCAACAGAATTCATCACGTACGATACACATCAGTATTAGTATAGTAATGATGATTATTGATATTCACTGAGCCTATTTTAGTCTGGTACGTGGCCAACAATATCGGGAATTTTCTGATCGAACTCAGCACTAAAGTGATGATTTGCGAGACTAACTTGTAAAGTATTGGTCTACGGCGTGGTACAGTAACAAATTATTTACTTTGCTTATCCTACTACGAATATACAATCGTTGAATCCTGAGAATCAGTTGTGCTATTCTAGAGTATTGTTTGTCAGTTTTTTTAAGACAAATTTCCATAATCACAAGCTTAGGGCGTTGAAATATCTAAACTCAGTTCGTTCACATCAACAATATTCCAAAGCACACATCGGTAATCAAACTTACTACCGTCGTAATGACCTGCAAAATAAGCATTGTACCTGCTGCCCTCTTAGAAGTCAACTAATGATGAACACAATCATAACTTTTATCCCCCAAATCACTATTATTCTCTTCGTGAAGCAGAGAACCACGCCAGGATTGTGATTTAAAATTATTTTATACTGAACTCATATTTGTGTTTACGTGTATATACGTGGGGGCGTATGTATTTCATGCACATTCTGAAATGATTTACATTCCAGTTACGTTATATTGTATTTAGTTATCTTTATCGTGCATGTCATTCTGCATATTACGTTTTACATTCAAATGCTGCTGTTTTATGCATTCACATTATTGCTACGCTTTCTATCAATTACTTGGAGATAGAGGGAAGATACAACGAATCATTTTTGCAAACATGTAAAATACCAGTATTTCTATATCTTTTAACTAGCGAGAGCGTCAACACGTCTCACTTATGTCTGAACACAATGCTGCGACTGTAGCTACTATCAGCCATAGCTATTACTAAATCAATACAGTTAAAGTAATTAGCATATTATTAAAATGGTAACAAGGAAATATTATATTGAGTGAATTGACGGAGTTGCATAGAATCATACATTATTAATTTAACCAAGCACCGTTTCCGAAGTCTTTACGAATTCAACAAAGACCATATCATGCCATCTAGAGGAGAGGATAAAATCAGGAAAATTGGTCCATGACATATGACTGTGTATAATTCCGGAGAACTAGACACTAAGTTTTGCCGCTGTATCTGTTATTATCCATAATCATCATTTTTTCGAATGTTTTCACTTAATACCCGTAATGAAAGATTCAAAAATTTGGAAGCTATGATTTGTGTTTTTATTGAATTTGTAATCCCTTGGCGTAATAGATTTTATAAGAATGACACGATAACAGAGTGAAATCGTTTGAAAATCATGGTTCCGAATGGGCTATCCTTTGATTACATATTTACTTTTTCCTTGTTTTGTATCAGCCTTTATTTTGCTATAAAAAGCGACATTTTATATATAATGACCAAATATTTGCACTTTGTGTTCTTTTGATTTCGATGATTAGTATTGAAGATGCCTCGCCAGTTAACAAAATCATGTACACCCAATCGAAACCAATCTCTATCCTACACCCTTTTTCTTTATTGACTCTCGATTTCTCAACTTTCTTCTTCCCTTTTTCCTTTCAAAGAAAGGCAAATCATGATTTCTTTTTAATGATAACCTGTTCAAGCATGAATTTTGAATGCTTTTTTTCCACGATCAAATTGTTTTTAACCTGTTTGCCCTGAAAGGTGCAGCAGATATATTTTTTTGTTCGTTTTTGTTTTTCACTCTATGGTTCCAATGGCTTCCATTTTGTCACGTTTCAACTCCAAGAAAGATCTTTCAGTTTTCTGCACTTGGCTATCTTATTAGAAAGTAGACGTTCTGATTACCGACTGAAAGGTTTTACCGGTTTGTGTTGTACACGAAAAAATAAATTTTATCCTGCTGAGTCGTAATTTTTTTTGGTAACTGACCCAATAAAATATTCCGTTTATTTTTTACCTCCATTTTCCACCAATCTACTATTTTTAGGTAATTTGTTACTAACAAGTTAAAATTACGATTTTCTTTTCTTTGATGTTTCAATCCTGCAAACGTCGTTGGAAGAGTTATATGTACTTCATTTTGTGTAATAGTCTGCGTTATTATCGATGAAATATTTCCAGAAGTTCGCAAAGTATTTCGATGATATTCGGTGAAAGGGTGGACCAATAGATAAGAAATAAGAATGCAAGATGGAGAGATGAACAAGACAAATTCAGAAAGGTGTGGCTCTGCGAAGCCCATGATAGAGAAATGTGGCAGATCCTGGAGATGGTCTATGTCCAACGACGAACGTTGAAAGACAGATGATGACTTCAAATTTAAAGCGGATCCAGTAATTTAACAACCATCTGTCTTGAAATTAAGCTTTATGACCAGGTCATTGGTGAAGGAGGATTGGTTAGATTTTGGGGCGGATCCAGGGAATTCTTTTTTTCATGTTTTTGATACTCTTAGGTATTCATATGTTTCTCCACATATCATTCCCGGAAGTTCTAAATGAACCTTAGGGACCAATCGTCGAAAGAAAGGCCATGGGCCAAGGTGAAATTGATTGAATTTTTGAGTGAATCTATTATTTAACAGTCACCCCCACGGAATCATAGCTATGTATGAACTGGTTTACATTCATTGTTTAGTTACAATGGCATTAAAAGAGTTATTTATACTCATGAGCTTTCGAGTTCAAATGTTTATTTTGGGGATCTTACCAGGTTTTTTCTTTCTTTCTTTCTTTCTTTATTTATTTATTTATTTATCTCTCTTTCCTTCCGTATCTTTCTTTTTTCGTCCGTTATTCATTTCTTAATTCATTCATTTGTTTCTTCCCTTTTCATTTATGCATTACTTCATTTCTTCCTCTTTTTGTCTATTTATTCATTTTTCCCTCTTTCTTCCCTCCTTGATTTATTATTTGTTCATTTCTGTCTTTTTTTTTTCATTCTTTTCACTCTCGTTTTTGTCTTCTTTCTTTCCTTCTTTTTTTTCTCTCTTTCTTTTTTTTTCGTTCTGGAATGTTTCAGTCTTCCTTTACATTGAATTGGTGTTATTGTTTTCCTTATTCCCTTTCTTTTTTTTTCTTTCTCTCGCTATTCATATTTTTCATTTTCCTCCTCTTCTAGTCATTTCGTTTTTGTTTTTCTATTGATTTTTCTCTTATTTTCTCACCTTTTCACTTTATTTCATTTGTCCGATTTATATCCTCTTTCTTTTTTTCTTTTGCTTTATCTATTCATTGTTACTTTTTTCCTTCATTAATTTTGTTCTTTCCATTTCTTTCGTTCGCTCACTTCCTTCGTCTTTCCTTCTCTTTTCAATCTTCCTTCATCTTTTATCCTTCCACCCTCCCCACTGCGTTTTGTCCAGTCATATTTATCCTTTTCTTATTGTGTACAGTTTCAAATTTTCGATTCTTTCCTTCACTTTGTTCGATCAATATTTTCCTTCCTTTACGACCCATGGGATAATTTCATACAATAACGACTTAGTCTCGTCGATTTTTGTCAACAATCGAACTATTATTTCCATGCTTTGTCTTCGGACACTCCAGATCCTGTTGTTGTCCACGTGTCCTCACAACTGTCGCTTGTCACGTTGCAATGTTACTCCAATATCAGAACTACATAGTTAAATGCTAGAGGAAGTCATTAGCATTTTTGAAAGCTGGGTCGAACCGACAGTCTCATTGCCTTTTATTCAAATATCCCTTTACCCCTATTATATATTAGCTAACGACTCTCCTTGCCATTCCCCTTATTTTATATTCGCTAACAATTCTCTTTGCAATTCTGTGCGGGACTCGTACCCTATTCAACTGCAAACTGCTGTCACTGTTGTTGTCGCCATTGTGTATCATTTTATGGCTTTCATAAGAAGGGGGCTGTGGACAACTTAGATACTCGATAAAATATGAATGGTTACAGATTGATAAGTCCTCGAATAATCATTTTTTAAAAAGTTGATATTTTCAGTTTTTTTCAGGACTTCGATGTTCGTTTCTTTTAAGTTGAAGCTTGAAAACCTTGCATTAAAATTCATGGAGTCTTCAAGCAATAAAATACCGATCTCTAGGATAAACAAAATATCAACTTTCAGGAAATGGTTTGTCCGGCACTTATCATGTGTAGTCACTCATTCACTCTCATCTCATCATCATCACATCATCATCTCATCATCAGTCTTTCAGCGTCCGTCGTTGGACATAGACCTCCCCCAGGATTTGCCACACTTCTCTATCATGGGCGTCACGGAGCCAGTACTTCCTGACCTTGTCTAGCTCGTCTCTCCATCTAACATTTTGCCGGCCTCGGTTGCGCATGTGGTCTCGGGGAATCCATGTTGTGAGTCGTGATGTCCATCGATTGTCAGTCATTCTTGCAACATGGCCAGCCCACCGCCATTTGAGATTTTTTATGGATTCTATGATGTCTCTAACTCTCGTCTTTTCCTGGATGTGCTGTGCTGTTTTGTGGTCTCTCCATGTGAGGCCCGGCATTATTCTTTCATACTGTTTCACAAATAGCTGTATATGCATTTGTTTCTTATGCCGTTTTATTTGCATTTCTGCATTTGAGCCACAACAAGCAACTGAGTATCACATTTAATTGCGGGTGCAGAGTGTTCTCTGGTATTGAATACTTGTTATTGTGACTCAGTTCAGGCCATATTGATCTATATAATTGCCGATGCATTTCGTTAACTTGAGTAAACATTGAAAAACACAATTTCTTTATGGCTAAAAGTGGCCGTTTTTGAAATTTCGGAATGCCCAGCTGACCTTATATCTGAAAATGTCAAATACGCTCAAAAAATCGTATGAGGATCCCTGGAACGTTCAGCATGCTTCGTACATATTCCCTCAAAAATATGAGGATACAGCGTATTGACAAGAAATTGGATCAATATTGGAAATAGATAGGAATCAAATTTGGTCTTTGAATAATATATTTATCAAAGTAACATTTGGATATCAATTATTTGATTGAGCCTCTGTATGATTTTTGAGCGTATTTTTTAGTTATAAACCTGACTGGAGGTGAAAAAAATGAAAATCTGTAGGCATTCTAGCAATAAAGGGAGGTAACTTTACATATCTACACATCTTTTTAGTTGCGTATTTACTAGAATGACCAAATCAATAAACATTATCATAGCTAGTTCCGTCCAACTTAACCCACACACACGCACATACACACACACACACACATATATATATATATATATATATATATATATATATATATATATATATATATATATATATATATATATATATATATATATATATATATATGTGTATATATATATATATATGTTTATAAAATGACACTGGAAGGTGAAGAGAAAAGCTCATGAAATAGGTGTTTGTCCATTTTTTTTTCATTATTTTTCGAGTATGTTTTAATGGATTTCGACAGGAACCTGCCACCTTTTTCAGAGGAAATACTTTTAGTGGTTTTCTGAGAAACATGACTGGCTCCCATCGAAATGCCTATATACATATATATATATTTCCCGTGTTGAGCCATTGGTTTTCATATCTCCACGTAGCATCCTTCAACGGATATATTCAAGGACGGGCCGATCTATTTTCAAACCATGTCAGGGGTCAAAAGCAGTTGTTCTGGGGGAGGTGTAGAATGATGTTAGATTCTAGATTTTCCAGGTTTATAAACGAATTATGGCATTAATATCAGTTAGAAGAAGTTTATGCAATGCCCATAACTGTTTAATATATGGAAAGATCGAATTCAAATTTAAATTCAAGTTCATTTGAATCGCATAGAATTCTTTATGTATCTAATATTGACATTGATTACAGTAATTGATGTTTGATGTTCATATTGGAATTGTAGATGTATTGTTATGGAGTTTAAATGGGAGGTAATAGATAGGAGATTGTATGTATACAATCAGTATTTATGTAGATGGAGTATGTCTGTTGGTATTTTATGCAGAATAGAATATGATGTTTCGGATGATTCAATTTGTTATTGAGACCATTGGGACAAATCTGACTTCATGCATTTTAAGCGTCCATGGAATGTCATTCGTCTGGTTTTTTTTTTGGTTTTTTTCCCATTCTCTGTATGATGGAAAATCTAGCGTCTCAGGTGAAGTAATCGTCTGCTGATTTCAAGTTTTATTCTACAGGTAATATTCTTTTTTGCTCTATTGGTTTTATTCTGTATCTTTAATTGTTTACTCTATAATAGAAACGGGATTCTGATTTTGTACGATAATGTTTTAATCAACATGCGCTTTTTCACAAGTAGATCACGTTCTTACTCTTGCAATTAGATTAGTGGTAATTTCATCTTCATTTGACCGGTAAAAGAATTCGTAAAATTGAGATGTTTGATTTGTTCAGGAGAAATGCCATGGATTCTGTTGGATTATCATCATCAAATTTGATTGAATCGTATTTCATATTAAGATTTTAGAGGAACCCCTTCTTGTGTTTCCATATCTATGAGGAATTTACCATCTATATATCATAAGAAAGTCAGCTGTCTCCAATTTATGAGTATTTGTATGCCTATTCAGATTTTCCCGTATATATCATCACGTATGATGGAGCTACAAGAGTACCCAGTCTTTGACTAGGAGGATATGCTTTTCATTGTAGTTCTTGAGTGTTGAAATCTAGCTTATCATTGCTTGTGCTCTAGGTCTTTTTATTATTCTACTGCCAAAGCATTCTTAAAGGGCTGATATGTCTCCTTTGTATTTGGCATTTGAGTATGAAGATCTCACATCCATCGCAACTAGAATTACATTTTGTCATTTTGTGGAATTGTTTTGTTTTTATGTTACGTATTCTATTTAATCGGTCTGTTGTGTCTCTTGCGTAAGATTTTACATTCTTGGCTAATGGTTTTAATCATTTATCATCTGATTTTGGTGGTCAAGTTGTGTGGCATATATATATATATATATATATATATATATATATATATATATATATATATATATATATATATATATATTCAAGAGAGAGAGATAGAGAAAGAGGAATTGGATAATTTATGTCTGATAAAATGTGATAATTGTGGAGACATCATTTTAGGAAAACTCATTTCTGCCAGCGCATTTATTCATTTATTCATTCACATGGTCGGCTGTTAGATTTGCTTCTTGGTTAATTCCGGTACCAAACGAAATATATTGCGTAATATGATGTCTGTACAATTACACACAGTCACGCACACACACACCACACATGCGCACACACATATATACATATATATATATATATTTATATATGTATATATATATACGTGTGTGTATGTGTGTGCATGCATTAATATGTGTGTATGTGTGTGTGTGCGTATTACTGCCAGGTTATTTCTATACATCGCTATTTTATTTTGGTTGTCTTACGCGAATGATACTTGTTTTGACCCCAAGTTTTACTTTTCCAGACGTTGAAAATAACCTTGAGCGACACAAAAACCGTGCTATTTATTCGACTGATTCTTCTGCAGCTCCGATGTCCCATATTTACTTATATAAATATGTTTTCACAAACAGCGAGTTATTATATGTCATATTTATAAGGGATACGATGAAGTGTTATAAAAAAAATCTAACATTATTTATAAATTACGTAATATTCTTGTGTGCATATTTACTTAAAAAAGTTTAGACGAATGCTTTGAATTTGAAAGTAAATGGTAAAAGAACCTCCTTAAGCATAGCCCCCAAATGGCCCATCATCTTTCGCCATCTAATTTTTCCTCCAAGATTTTTCATTAATGAAATATCCCGGAGAAATGAAGGCTATATTATTTTAGAGTACTCAAAAATACGTTTAAACTCAACCAAATCTGACCAACAAAATGCATGCTCCCATAATGACTTCTTTTCTGCAATAGAATCTGTATGGACAATTATGTGGATGTTTGTTATAACTAAGTATATAATTGAATTCAAAATTTAACTGTTTAAAAAAATTCTTATAATGAATTAACACAGGAAACTGCAAGAAAACTGTGATGTAATCTTCTCTCTTGTTGCGCTAAGCACGTAACTATTTAGCAAAATGGTTGATCCAAGGCTGCTTGGAAAAAAAGGTATCTGTCCTATACTTTGCTCTTATCCTGACTCTACTCATATCTTTGCAATATTTTTCTTTTCCCACCAATAATGACTTCTGCTTGGTTGCGGCAAAAACAGCTTAAAAATCGTTACCGGTAAAAACGAGACTAACATCAAGAAACTCCACAGCAAAATAACTTGCTTTCTTATCAAAGCTACCAATATGTTATAACCGAAAAACACAGACCATCAGTAAAATCTCAGATAAAATCTGGAAACTTATTGAAAAGTGCAGAAACCTCAAACCAGAACCAACAACAAGGGGAAAATAAAGGAGTCCTAACTATACAAAACAATTAAAAAAAAGAAACTAAGAGAGGACAAAAGAAGGTACATGACAGCAATCATCAAAACCACTCTCCAAAAAGAATGAGAATTCTACCAAGAACTCTACTCTCCAAGACATGAGCAACTAAGCAATGACCAGGATAAAGATGCTGACAATCAGTTCGAGCACTTCCCAGAAGTTACACCATGGGAGGTAGAAGGATCTATCAAACAGACAAAAAAAGAAAGGTACCTGGACCAGATAACATCACCATCGATCTACTAAAGAAAGCCGGTAACGTAGTCAGCAAAAAAGTAGCTAATCTGTTCAACTTGTGTATGAGACAAAGTAAAGTCCCAAAAGACTGGAACACAGCAATCATAATTCTTGTACATAAAAAAAACCCATAGACCTTAACAGCTGCAGGCCTATAAGCCAACTCAATAGCATTTATAAAATGTTCACAAAATTCATCACCGACCAGTCACTAAACAGTAGATGAAAACCTACCACGAGGACAGGCTTGATTTTGAAGAAGCTACTTAACCATTAACCATCTCCTTTCAATAGACCAGCTGGAGAAGAAAGCAACAGAACACAAAATGCCACTTGCCGTAGCATTTATAGACTTCAAGAAGGCATACAACTCTGTTGAAAACTCGATGGTTATGATGGCTATCACACTACAAGGAGTAGACCCTGTGTACATCAGAGTACTGCAACATATTTGCGATCACAGCAACTCCTTCATCAGGCTACATAAAGACTCTGAAACCTTCCAACTCCAAATATGAATTAGACAAGGCGATACCAGCTCATCTTAACTCCTCACAGTCTGTATCAGGATGATCTTCCGTAACCTGGACTGGGGGAATAGAGGAATCAAAATAGACAGCGAATATCTAAGCAACCTAATATTTGCAGACAACATCGTACTTTTTTGCAGATAACCTTTACGACCTTCAACTAATGCTAGATAAACTAAACAAAGAAAGAAAAAGAGTTGGCCTACACATGAACTTCTGTAAAACAAAAATCATGTGCAACAATCACTCAAGAATAAGGACATAACCGTCAAAAGCAAAGATGCAAAACTGTGGAAAATAGACCACTATATTTACTTAAGACAACGAATCTCTATGAAATCCACAAAAAAGGAAGAAATCAAGCGGAGAATCACTCTAAGGTGACAAGCTTTCGGCAAAGCAAGCTCAACCTTCAAAAACAAGACGATCCCAATAATCCTAAAAAGAAGTGTTTACAACCAATGCATCTTTCTGATAGTCACTTATGGAGCTGAAACATGGAATCTAACCAAGAGAAAACCCTGCAAACTGAGAAGCATGCAACGTGTGCATGAGAAAATCATGCTCAACCTCACATAGAGAGATCACAAGACAGCACAATATATCAGAAAGAAAACAGGGGTCCGACACATCATAGAATCCATTAGAAAACTCAAATGGCAATGGACTGGTCATGTTGCAAGAATGAACGACAATCAATGGACATCATTACTCACAACACGGATCCCCAGACATCACATGCGAAACCGAGGCCGACAGAACACGAGATGGAGAGATGAACAAGATAAATTCAGAAAATACTGGCCCCTAGACGCCCATGATAGAGAAATGTGGCAGATCCTGGGGAAGGTCTATATCCAACTACAGACGTTATTAGACTGATTATGATGCCAATAGAAGATATATTTTTCGCAATGGAAGTTACGGGCAAATTACGTTGAGAGCCACAGTTCTCGTACAATCAACAAAGTATGGCTACGGTGTGTTTTGGTAAGCACTTAGATGGGTGACTGTCCAGGAATAATAGGGAGCGTTAGCAGCAAAGGATTGTGAGAAAGAGATCCTCCGTGGTGACTACCTGACAGAACCCTCACTGGCTTGGCTGCAAGTGGCGACAAAATGAATTTGCAACGATAGGAATCGCCATTCTTTTTTTTTTTTTTTTCACTGAATAAAATAACCGGACTCTAGCTCCCAACAATTTCTGCATCGATTATCTCTTCAGTTTCTCTTCCTCTGGAGACTGATTGATCGTCTGCCTTTCTCTGTTATCGACAAATTTTATCATTTCGTTAGGATTTTTGTGTTTTTAGTGTTCAAGTTCTTTCATTTAAAGTGTCTGCCTACAAATCACGTCCTTCCGAGATCTCGCTCCCTCTCATTGACAACGTGTCCATCTCGAAAGAATCTGAATCATTATTTGCCTAATATCGATTTTGTTCCTCGAACACATCCACATCGTCCTCAGTTACGGTTTTGATACTTACAGACGTTCGTCCACACACACGAACGTACAAAACACACACACACACACACGTATATGTATATATATATACAATATGTTACAAATCTATTTACGTCTATATAAAAGTACAAATCAGTAATTCAAAGTATATTATGATACAACCACTCAGGTACATACACACACATATGCATGCACACACACATATACACACATACATATATATGTGTGTATGTGTGTGTGCATGTGTGTGTGCGCGTGTGTGTGTGTTAACGTATGTGTGCGTGTATACATATAATTGCAATGGTGTGAAACTGATCAGTAATATAAAAATTGTAAACTTTTACTATTTAGTTATACATATGTGTGTGTGCTTATATGCAAATACAAATACATATATATATATATATATATATATATGCATAAATTCATGCATTAATAAACATACACATATGTACGCATATATATATATATATATATATATATATATATATATATATATATATATATATATATATATATATATATGATACGCTTGCATTTATAAATGCATATTATTTTGCATGTTTAGTAATAGTTATGTTTCCTTGGCGTTATCCATCACCAAACGAATATTCTAATGTCATCTTGGCTGGATAAAACTTTCTCTGTCAAATATCGGCAAGGCTAATTTACAAACGGGAAGTTTTTTGATCGATAAAATCGATATGCGAAAATAACATGAAGATCAATGACATTTAACAAGAATTAAAGGTCATTATATTACTTTCTTTTGAGGTTTTGGAGGAAGGCGATTCACTGACATTTGAACGCAGTCGAAATCATTGAAGTGAGGATTTGATGGCTAACCAAATGACAATGAAATCCGACTAGTGTGTTGAATTGCAAAACCTTCATTGAATGTGTTTTTGTCAAATGTTGTGTCGAGGGTTATTAATATTCAAAGACTTTCTTGGAGTAGTGGATACCTTTTCATTGTCTACCATTGGAAAAAATTCTGTTCCATGCCGTCGAATTTGTATAGTACACTTGAAGAAGCCTGTAGAATGTATCAGCTGAGTCATCAACGAGAAGAGTTAAAATCACCTGAGAAATTATTCAATCGTGCCTTTGTTCAGCAAATTGTAGCCTAAATCATGAAAGTTCAGTATTTCAATTAAAAAGAACCAGATACGTAGATATATACTAAGTTTAGTTTAGTAAGTATAGCAGGGCATCAATTGGAAAACAAACTCACTATACAAATGAATTTAAGCGATAAAATTTTAGTAATCATCGTTGTATTGCAGGTATTCCGTAGATATTTGATGAGCTCTCCGTTGCTTGTCATAGGGCTGCAGCAGTTGGGAAGCAAGAGAGAATCAAACTCGCTACACTTGCAAACGTGAATCTTCAGCTGGAAACAAAACACAATAACAATGGATTCGTACGAAAAGATTTCAATATATCTTCAGGGCAGTGGTAAGAAGAACATTATTGCCCATTAAAACGGGTCAAAAACCTGTCTTATAAAAAGAGTTGATATAAAATCACTTATTTTCAGCTAAAAAAGGTCTCACACAAAAGGCATCTGAATGAAATCGTGCCGACATTTCTTTTCTTATCTTATAAAAAAAAACAAGCAGTTTTCATTTGAGTTTTTTTTTTTCCTTTCTTTCTTGCTTGATAAGAGAAGAAATTGAAATGCTATCGCCCACGCATGTAAAACACGGGACTGAAAAAGTTGTGAGACACCGAAGAAGGCACCTTTTAGGTAATCAGATCCGGATTTTCTAGGAGTGGCAAATACATTGAATAAATAAACGCTAATGAACAAGCGGTCTCTTATGCACAATGTTTACATTATATAAATATATATATATAGGAAAATTAAAGGGTGTCTTAACAAGAGTTCAAAATAGAATAAATGAATAATGTATATCACTATAAATCAATTTGTGTAAATGTTAAGGGAATTAGCTTATCAAAAGAGATGGAATCAATCTTAGTCAGGATGAAAGAACATTGATTGGAACCGGAAAAGGGGAAAACATTTTGCTTTTGTCCATTCGTCTGACCACTGGGTCGCTCGGTGGGTTGGGACATGAACATGAAATACCATGTGACAAATTGCCCAAGTATATTAATGGAATACCGAGTTGAGGTGTTACTACCCACCAGAAAGTGGTTTCGGTTTAAACATGTATATTAGGATACTTTATTCAATATTTGAGAATGTTCAGAATTTATTTGATAGAAATTCGATGTCATACCACGTGGAAAAATGAATTTTAAGTTTAGTTGGGAAAAATGTCGAATTCTTCAGTTTGTAGAGAATCGATTCGAAGAGGTTTTTTCTGTGTAATTAATATTCATAAAAGTGATATCATTGGTCGTTTTGCATACAGTCTGAGATTAAAACTGACACAACGCATTTAATATTCACACGGATGAACAAGAAAAATACGAAGAATGGGTCATGTAGATAGTTTTACTAACTGATCCCTTATAGTGAAGAACATATTTTTTGGTGACCCTGTTTCAAAAAATAAATGACTAGTTGTATAAAATAATATCAATGTACAACACAAACAAAACCTTATATCAAATGACAAACTACGTGTATGGCATAAATTATATAATAAGGGAGGTTGAGTTTGATTACCTCTGTCAAGGTACCATCTTGACATATCTATTTTGTTTTTAAAATCCCCCAAACTGTCACATACGTGACTGATGACCAAAACAAATTCATACATTGTTCTTTAATAGCAAAGTATATATAAACCCAGGGAAAAAACCGAAGGAATATGCATGAATTGCATTTACAAATATTGAGAAATATGTGAGTAAAGAGACACTAAAATATATTGAAAAAAGTTTTGATGTTTAGTGTTTAAAGCTGTAAAGCTTTCTAGATTATACATATATACATAGAGTACATATGGTACGGATCAGGTCAGAAATATAGCATAATACAAAGCAACGTCTGATAGGTGATGGATTTATTTCTTAAAGTGCTCCATACAGTCAACATTATACTTTGAAAGTCAAGTTGTTTTAGAGTAAAGCAGGAAATATTAAAAATACATCATAAAAGAAATGAAAAAATGAACTTCAAAGTAAAAATCAAGGCCAATTTAAAAAATCCATGTTTCCAAGGCATTACCTTGGATTTAACTAATAACACTTATGAACCATATAGAAAAGAAATTTTAATAATTAAGTACATCAACACCAGTTCCAATCATCCAAATAAATTAAAAAAAAAGATACCCTAATCAATAGAATCTACATTAACATACAATTCTTCCAATGAAACAATATTGAATAAAGTTAAAGATAACTACATCAAAGCCCTAAAAAATTGTGGTTTCACCGAAACAAACCTCAGTTTTGATAAAAGAAATTCAAATCCAATAGCTAATAACAGAGAACAAAAAAAAACTTAGGTAAAATATTCGTTCAATTAACTAAGAAACACTTCCCCCCAAATCATCCACTAAGCAAAATATCCAATAAAAATAAATTGAAAATTAGTTTTAGTTGTACTGAAAATTTAAATAAGATTATCACTAAACACAACAATGAAATTATTAGAATTAACTGAAATAAAGAAAGCACTAATGCGAAAAAAAATAGTCTGCCATCATCCAAATAAGAATAACTGCCACCCTTAGATCTAACATGGTATACCTGGCAGAGATATCAAACGAAGAAAAACCCTTAGAAATAAAATATTATATCGGTATATCAAACACACAATTTAAACTTAGATTAGCCAACCATATATCATAATTCGCAAATGAAAAATACAAAAATAGAACATCCCTATATGCTTATTATTGAAAATTATACTGAATGAAAAACAAACCAACATTTAAATAGAAATTTTTAAAACACACTAACACATGCCAAAATTTAGAAAATTCTTGTAATATCTGCCTAACGAGAAAACCGAGATATTAAAATTTGCTGAAATTACAAAAAAGCCTAAAGCACATTAATTGAATAGAAAAAAAATGAAATAACACTAAAATGCAGGCATCGCCCCAAATTCTTATTAACGAATGTAATATAATAGCAATCCATACATTAGTAAATTAAAGATAATATAGACAGTCTATTTACATACCTATCATCTAATCAACATTATCTACTCCCTAACAGGCCCAAGTAAATAAAAAAAATATACAGTTCACCAGATCCATAAAGGATACCAACGTAGGCAATAACCCAACGCCAAATATCAAGGTCAAGATGAAAACATCACACGGGAAACAATTAAGCATCCTTTCAAAGATAACTCCAATACGTAGCTCACACCTTTTGACAAGTCATTTACCACCACCAACAAAAATATTCACACATCTAGAAATAATAAAGCAAAATGAATAACTCCTCCCACTCACAGAAATACTCACAAGATTTCGCGGAATTCCCCAAACTAAAATCTGAAAACACAGACAAGCATTCGCCTGATGAGGCCCAAAGAGGGCAGATACATAAACTTGTTTGTGAAGCAAATCCACATCATATATATATATATATATATATATAGTAGTGGTCAGCATGAAAATGATTTATTGCTATGTATTACTTATTGATATCAGTTGCCATGTGATCTTGTACACTTTCAAATTTGTAGCTCTCAGTATATACTTGATGTACGAAAAAGCTTTTTAAGGAAAGAAGTTATGGACAGAAACATATTAATGACAAACCTTTGTTTGAAAGGTTACAGTGAGCAAAACAAGTGAACAGTTCCATTTTTTATCTCATTCTAAGAATTTCTCCCGTGCATATTGACCTCACTAAACAGTAAGTAACAACAATCCCAGTGCTGCAGACATGCCAGAACGTAATTAAGTGACTACAGTACTTCGAGAACAAAGTCACGAGATAAAGACTGCTGACATGTCTCCCTCCGTGATTTCAAAATAGCTTGGCCAATCAAGAGTTTAGAAGTCATATGATGAAACAAAAACTTATATTCCACCAAAAGAGCTGTACAACAACGCAAGGCAAGCTTTAAAGAGGACGGGGTTATTAAAAGGGACGCCACGAATGATCCCTTCAACACTGTAGCAGTAATTCCAAAGCAAGCTGATATCAACAAGGAAGCTCGCAGCCGTATAGTAGAAGCAAGTTTGATCAAATTTAGATTGAAAACTTGTTATTTAGCAACATCTCTCATTGGTAAAAAAAAAAGAAGCTTACGCTCTAATATGCAGAAGAACTCGTCATTTTGAAGGATGAGGATTGGTTTGATCATCATTTTGGCGATGAAAGTAAATTCAGTTTAGGATCTGAGTCTTACGACGGACAGTTCTATGGCGTTGTACAGGTGACAGACTAGAACCAAAGTGTGTCAAAAATCTACTAGAGGAATCATCCAGGCTAGACGGATGTTCTCATATATATGAATGTATCAGACCTGTTGCAAGAAATAATGGACGGTAAATGCTAATGTTTATTTAAAGGTCAAGCAACGTGTCATTCTTTCTCAACCAGCATCTTCCAACCAGCCAGACAGCCAGCCAAATTCTGAACCGCATAACGTCTCCTGCCACACTGCTGCACAGCTCCGCGGGTGAAAAATTCTTTTTTCGAGCAATTTGTCTTGTCGTGTTGGCGCAGGTGTCCTGAATTATTTTTATAAATGAATGTCTATATAACTAACACTTATTGCTTTCAGTTTAAATATTTCAAGAAAATTTTTTTTCATCATAAAAACTGTACGAGTAACACCAATGACGTTTCCATGACGTTGAAAACATAGGGAAAAAAAGAATACATGCCTGATCTGGATTGGTAGGCCTAATAAGTTAGTGTAAAGAGTAAAGATGAAAGAACCAATACAAAGGCAATGATCAGCGAAAGCCCCCCCCCCAAGCCAGGAGAATATAGGGTGAGGCCCTGGAAGAGGTTGACTAATACATTTACATAGGACAGGTAATGAACTTAGAGGAACACCATGAAAGCAAAATAAAACGACGCATAAAAATTACCTGGAAGTCATTTGATATGAATAAAGACATATTGAAGAGAAACCTACCAATCTGCTTAAAGCGTAAAGTACACAATGAATGCATAATAACAGACATGACTTACGGTTGTAAAACATGGACATTAACAAAACAAAAAGAGAACGAACTTAGAATCGTACAAAGATCGATACTAGGAATGGCTCTCGAGAGATAGAAAATCAACAGAGTTCAGATAGGGATATAAAGAGTGGTAGACATTACACTAATAATCAAGCTACAAAAATGGAGATAGGCTGGACATTTGGCAAGGAAAGATGACAAGAGATTGAACAAGTATCTAACTGATTGATACCGATGAGACAGTATTCTGGTAAGGCATGGCAGGGGTCTTCGAAGGAAAAGAGATAAGCCTTTGTCCAGCAGTCGTCTGATGGTATATGATAATGATGATATATGAGAGAGAATATTTTTTATTTTTGAGGGATGATTTGTCCAATAGTTACAGGTCTAGAATTTAAATAACTATAAATTTTAATGTGTCGCTTGAACGTCAAGTGAACATATACATCAATACCTTAGAGTTAGAAGAGTAAAATTTGAAAGACCTCGTTCGGTACAAATGAGAATTTTCAGTTTATTTTGACGTTTCGCCCGCTCATTCAGGTTTCTTTAGAGAAAAAAGTAATGAACATAGAAGGAAGTGTCTGTTTTATACAGTCCATGTCTGGTCGTTGATGGGTTGAGTGATAATTGGTAAAAAAATTAGTCGATATTAGTTGTTTTAAATTGTACATATTCTGTTTTGTAAGCAAGGGATCGATTTTTCAAGTGTTCAGTATGTCTGTTGGCATAATGCAGCACATACATGTTGCATCTGCATTACTTTTTTATCTGAAGAAAGCACTGTCAACCGGCAAAAAGCCAAACAAAGTTATATAGTCAGATAAATTATAATTTATATGCGTGAAGATTGAAATGAATTTATTCGTATATTTGAGAATGCATTTTTGCCATTGACGAACGTTTTACTCTTTCTTTCTCTCTTCCTCCCTCCCTCCCCCCTCTCTCTCTCTCTGTATATATTTGTGCATATGTTTTCAGTATGTGCATATATTTGCCAGTGTTTAGAATGTACGATATGTTTGTATCATGCTTGATACGCGTGTCTGGGAGTATGATACGTTGCGCATAAATTCATAAAAATGGTGCCGGCCGACAACAGCAATTTCGTTCTGGTTTTTATTTATGTGCTGCTTAAAATACAATCACAAAATAGACTAGAAGCGCTACAGATGATAAAAATAAATACATAATATCTCCCCCAACCCCAAGAATTTCGATAACCCAAAACTTCTAAGGGTTTTTGACTTTTTTCTGTCACTAATTGGTTCTGTGATTTCTATGCCCCCTTCCCCAAAGAGCATCGTTAGCAAATCCACCTTGTTTTCGAAGCTGCTTCCTTTCGTTTCACTCACCGTCTTTCGCCATATCATTTCAATTAGATGAGGAGGAAAAAAACGTATGATTACATTGAAAGTTAGTATCTAATTGCCTCCTTCATATTAAGGAGAAATATACAAGTCTAAAAATAAAATGACCGAAAAGTGTTTCCTGAAGACTGTGAGTGGCGTTGCAGGAAATTTCTTTCATTACTGTTGTTATTGGAAACAGTCAACCAAAACTGTCAAAATAGGTTTCTTTCAGTTTTCAAGTTTGTCTGCCTGGCTTATTATGTATGCAAGTAAAGCTCGTTTAAGCCGTACGGATGAAGCTAAACGGTCGAATATTTCAACATTTACTTCTTATTATGTGTACAAAAACGGTGTTTTTTTTATATTTTCAAAATTACCCCTGAATACAAATTGTCTCTGGAACGCACACACACACACACACACACACACACATATATATATATATATATATATATATATATATATATATATATATATATATATATATATATATATATATATATATATATATATATACTTAGTCATGCATAATACAATCATAGACATACATGTATGTGTGTCTGCGTGAGTGTGCATGTTTGTATGAGTGCTTACTCCCACCCCCAAAAAAGACATCAAACATTCCATTTAAAAGAAGCAATCCACATAAATTGAAAATTTCAGACATCCTCATCACAGATGAATACAATAAAAAAGAAAATTGTTAGGTATTTGAGTTTGAATAACGCTCTCTTTGAGGAGATGAAGTATACTTTCACTACAAATAAAGGAATATAACCGTACAATGATTCTATCAGACGACAAATGGAATTGTACAAGTGTATTGCATAAAGTGTAATAAACTTTATTTTCAAAATACCCTGGTAGAGAAATTGATGAAGAGGGATTAGGGGCATTCTTGAATTGCTTCTCTCTCTGTTTCACTTACCCAAAAATTGTCACTGAAACTACCAACATAAGTTTCTTTAGATTTTAAATCAGTCCACCTGGCTGGCTATGTATGAACGAGGGTTGAAAATCCACATATTTACTCCTCATTATGTCTGTGTTTTGTTTTGTTTTGTTTTGTTTTGTTTTTAAATTTCCTCCAAGTGAGTTTTAGTCGGGGTTCAATTTCCGATGAAAAGTTATGCTTAATTAATCCTTAGTTTGTGCTAACGTGTTTTTAAAAATTCAAACTCTTTAATGTGCACTACCCAACGAACAGCAAAAGGAGTAACTTATTTATTAATCTTTAATATATCATTTTTTTTTCAAATGATCACCCCTACACTGCCATGCTGCTAAAAGACGTTGGTCATATGACACTTTCTATTTAATGACTAACCAGATAAGTTTAGTTTATGAAAACATTACAATGGAAATGGAGAGATTTTTCCATGTTCTTGAAAATTACAATTATCCTCTCCTTAGAAGAAAAAAAACTCAAAGTATATTTTTCGATATATGATGAGAATATCAGATGGAGACATTTCACTCAAAGACTTAAGAGACATTACCATTTTCACATTTGATTCATTGAATTGAATAACTGTACCCATCAAAGGTGGCGGACGGTACTTGTTTTTTTTTTTTTTTTCTTATGTGCTTTTTAGGAAGTTCCAGCGCTTCCGGGCATACCTTTCTTTTTAATCTTCCTTGGACTTTATTCTGATGGGTTTATTTATAACATTTAGATTTTCAAGCATCTAAATACGTTTACATGATAATATTTTTATTCTAGATGGGATGTCATATTTTCATTTTTATTTCTGGAAAAAAAGTTTTTTTCCCCTTTAAGGGGCCTTATTTCGTCGGGTTAGTTGATAAACATCTCTATTCTCCAGAATCTAATTGTTTTGTAGATGTTTTAAAATTTTATTTCGGATGTTTTCTAGTAAGAAACGCCGGAGATGTTTCAAGTAGAATCATCCTGACTACACTTATCCTTCAATGATTTAAATTTCTTCTTTTTTTTTTTACAAAACTTCAAATTTCGACGCAACATTTTTTCAATTATTGTCAATGATGATCAGTAAATTAATTTGTTGATATCTTTAAATCGTTGAAACTGTTAACCAGCCAAGAAGTAAACAATCATTAGAAACCGTCAACTAAAACTGTCTCGAAAACTGTCAAAATAGGTTTCTTTAGTGTTATTAAGTTGGTTTGGCTGGATGTATAGATGTATCACGGGAACAGGTTGCACCTATACATAGAACATTTATTCCTCAGTAGCTTAAGGATTTTCATAATCCTACTTTTTGAAATTTTCCCCCTTATTATCTTTTTTAGTAGGGGGATCAATTGACAGTGATTGTTTATGCTAAACTGATCCCTCAGTTTCCGTCAGGTATTGTTCATGCTAATCTTTTTTCTTTTTTCTTTTTTCAATTCGGATCCTTTTTTGTCATCACCTCTCGAACAGAAGGCAAGAACAGTTACTTAACTATCCATTGATCCTCTGTTTCAAATTCTTTAATTGATCACCTCAACATAACATGCTGTCAAAGGCGTTGTGCATTGACAGTTTCTACTGAATGGCTATTTAGTTCATCTAATGTTTTAGCTGATGCACAGAACAACATATATTCGGATAGTTTGGTTCGAATATGATGTTAACAAAAGTTTGAGTCCTTTTATAATTTATTTGATTTCTTTTTTGATAAATTTGATTATTCAATAAATATATGATTATTGTAAAGAGCAAATGGTATTAAACTTTAATTTTCAGTGTCAATTCAATTCCATTTTCAGATGATGTTTCGTACATATATTTCTTTTATTTCAATGCTTTCAACGTTTTATAAGTTTTTATTATGAATTTCCACCTTTACTTCCCCATGTTTTATGGTCTGTTGTAGGACAGATTGCCTTATCCAACATTTATTTACGGTCAGTCTAGCATATGGACACTCAAATTTTCTATTACGTAAGAACAATATTGACGCAGTTTCTCCGGGAAATCAACAACTTGGAATTTTTAAAATCTGACAAAAATCACCATACTATTCGATTTTTATAAGTGTTCGATACTTACTTATTAAAGGACGAATTGATATGATAATCATTTCCCATTCCAAATATCATTTTTCTTTATACAATTTCTACCATTCCAATGATCCATTTTTTCATTTATATTCTACTATTTCCATTGATTTCTTCTCATTCAAATCCCCTTGAGATATAAATTATGTTTACCTTTGAGAAAAAAAAAGAAAAGAAAAAAAGTGCCTGGAAATACTTTGGAAACTACAAAACAGGGAAAAAAATTCCTCTTGGCATCTTTTTGAATTTCATTCGATTAATTATAATTCAGGCTTTTGATCTGGAGAGATTTTTTCTTTTTGGCTCAATATTGGAAAAAAAAAATAGAGACAGTTAATCCTTTCTATCAATTACACCCAGTTTCAGAAGTTCTGGAGCCTTTTTCTAAAAAAGAGAGACATTATTCATATCTTGAGGGGTGTATCTGTTAGATGTGTGAGAAATCAATACAGTTACGTATAAATAAAATCAAAATAATTGGTGGTGGGGAAATCATATGTAATCAAATGATATTTTAAATGAAAAGGTATATTTTTCAAATTCTCCCTTAAATAAATAAGTATCAAAAATGTTATCAAATTGTATAAAATGGTGATATATGCCGTATCCGCCCTTCTGTATACTTTAAATGAAAAGGAGTTTTGTTTTTGTTTTTGATTTTGTTTTTGTTTTTTAAATTTGTTCTTTAATAAGGAAGTATCGAAAATTTTATCAAATAATATGTTTATTTTTGCCATTTGAAAAAAAATTTCTCAAATGTCGATTTTTCTGCGAAGATTGTGTTCACATTGTTCATATCTATTTATATTTACAAAGTATATAAATAATATTTATCATCAACTCATTTCTGATCAGTTTTAGCAAAACGAAATCAGACAGTCGGTTGTATTCTTTTTTTCTAGAGTTTGAAACAGCATAAATATGTTCTATTTAGCGCCTTGCAGGAAAAAACTACAAATATTGTACATAAAAGAGCACTGTAATAGATGTTGAACACTACTGTAGATAAAAAAAACAATTTCATGAAGGGGAAAAAGATTATATTATGAACATCAAAAAAGTTCTCTTTTTCACTAGAATTCCAGATTTTAAAAGAACAATATTCCATTCTGCATCCAACATTTGTCTAGTTCTGTTCATGTTTTTGCGAAAAACTAAGAAAAATAAAATGGTATTATTTTACATGTTCAGTGATTACAGCAAAACTTCTTGAAACTCCCCTGTTGTACCATTTTCATAAAGCAATTTATTCAAATCATAGTCAACTCATATGATTGTATTCATTTCAGGGAAATAAATCACTGAGCAATTGACATTGCTATTCCTGCTAGTGAAAACTATAACATAAGTAACAAAAAAAAAATACATTTTCTTGACAAACATTAATATTCACAAATATTCAAACATTTCCTCTCGTTCCAAACTTCTTTTTTTCCCTTGGACTCATCGTTTTTTCCTCCTACCAAGCTGTCAGTAACAGATTATCATCATTAACATATACACCATTCGGCTAATATCTGCTAGCAGCTTGAAAATGATAATTACCCATTTTCTTTATAATTTCCAAGATTCTGTTTTCCTGGGCAGATGATATTTGCATCAAGTCCCATTGTTCGAATCAGAGTGTGAATCCTTAACGTCAATTTCAAAGAAAGTCCCTTAGAGGATGACTTGTCAATTGCAGACCGTTCCGCTAAAAGTTATGATCCTGCAATGTAAATTCATAGAGGAGTCCTACTGTATGGGACCTCCAATTGTGGAATGTTCATAAAATCGTCTTTTGGGCGTTTGGTTCAATATGATATGCATCACAAGAGACAGGACCATTATTTATTCTAGTGGGTGTAAATACAAATCTTATATGTGGGTCTGTTATGTTTTAATGGATGTCACCAAATTTTGAGAGAAAATATTGAGCATTTCCCATTTTCGTACTAAATGCCATCATCTCTATCCGCTACCCCAAATTCGCTGAAATATGTATTTCTGAAAGATTATATAACAGCAATATAATAAAAGCAACAAATAATCATAATACTACCCCAGGTTTGCATTTTTATTATATTTTTATCGGTACATTATTTCATTTATGCATTTTGTACGTCTTCGAAACCAAGTTAAAAGTTGCAATCGATGATAAAGATTGGGAATATGCCGAGTCAAGATTTGATACTTCAAAAATTCTTTATTTCTCATTGCCGTAATCGTATATCTTCATTTAGACATTTTGTATATTTAGAATGTATTTGCATATCCGATAACACCAGCATATAGAAGAATACAGTTACATCTTTATCTGATTTTCTTTTGTATCTGCATAGTAGATAAACCTGATTCTGTCTCAATCTTTCTAGATTTCGAGTGGATCTTTTCTCTTTCATTGGCAAATAAACATTGTTTTTGATTGGGAATATCATGTAGTCTTTTTACAAGAACTATATATTTCAAAAAATGTATAAAACTAGGTATTGGCATTGTTTTTTCTTAAGGTCCTTTGGTAAGTGTTTATACATTCAAAGAACTAATCTAATTCGCCAATTGCCTTAGTAGCGGCTTCAACTCATTACTTTTTATACTTAAAATTTTTTTTTCCTTTTATAATCGTTTGAGACCCTTCTTTGCTAGAATCCATGAAGTAAACTCTGTAGTTTATACGTCTCATGTTTTTTCATAACCCATATTTGTGCACTATCTATAAGTGGAGATCGAACACTTTCCTCTGAGAAGAACTTTTTGTTGACATTTTCATTATTTGATCAGAGCCGTTCTAACTTGTTCCACTTGTCGTAAACTGATGATATTATGAAAGTGTCTACTGAATAGACACCAACGTGTGTCACATAAGTTGAATAACTCAAACTAAAACGACTTGAAAAATAGTCGCCCAAGTACGCTGGTCGTTTATAAAATAGTACACCTAACACGGATAGTTTTTGCGAGAAACTACTATTTTTATTTAAGTATTTATTGAAACTATTTAGTACGAAAGTCTACCTATATTCAACATTCTTTTTTAAAAATTGGTAAGTAAATTTCTTGTCCAAAGTAAACAATCATTCCCAGTCTTTCCTGTTGAGCAAAAGTTGAAATCTTTGTGATTATTGAGATTAGTCAAACTTTTCCTGTGCGTTTTGTGCAAAAAATTTGACTTATACTCGGGTATCTACGGTAGGTATTTGTCTGTAGCATTCGTAGCATTCCAATTTGCCGATTCAACAATAGACCATCTAGATACGTTAAATCAGCAGATTAAAAATAAAAACAAGAGGAGACAGCAAGTCCAATTATTTACCCTTTGTTGATAATGAAAACGAGTTTGACTCAATGCTATACACAGCAAGTGTAGCTCAATGCAATATAATTATATTAACAATAAAAAAAATTTAGAGAATATAAGTAAAATTATTACGGAAAAAACTCAACAATAAAAAGATGCAAAGAAAGTAATGATTGGATGAGCGAGACGAAGGACATAAATCTACCTAAACTATTTACAACAAGCCTTGAAAGTTGCTAAATGGCTGGGAAGGAATGGGAATGGACTGAGAGAGATTTTCGAATCCAATATGATTTTCTGGCGATATTGCAGTAGTATTATCAGAGCGGTAAGATGAGTTACACACTTTGCTAATTGATTTGAACATGAAAAACCTGAGCGTATGGTCAAAGACAAACAAAATTAAAATAAGATGAATGTTAATTTTTAACGTCCTGGGAACTATGATGGATATAGATTAACGTTTTGAAAGAGATTGTAAGATAAATCAATTTCGGACTTACGATCAAATCACAGAAAGATCATCAACATTAAGTGAAACAACGTTTAAGGATTGATTGTAAAGTAATTAGTCAGAATAAAAGCATATTTAAAAGCATTTTGCCAATATGCTTGAAACTCATTATTTACAATGGATGCAGATGATCAGCTATGGACTTCCTGTTTCAATACACTGATAGGTGGGGGTTTTTTTCAGATCTACATTGGCGTCTTTGCTTCGGGGGGCGTATTGTTCGTTCAGGGGCTTTGTGTTGCAATTTTACTTCAAGTTGTTTATGGCCCTGCCCTTTTGCATATCGTCTCATCTTTTTCATAACTATATTCTCCGAATATCCACTATTGTTCAAGTTTATATCTGAATCCCTATATGAACATTTACTGTCTTTCACAATGGATTGCAACTTCTCCATTTTCTTGTTACTTGAATAGTTTCAACATCAAGTCCTGAGTGATTTTGAGGTACTGGTGTAATCCTCTTCTTTTTCTCCTTCTTCTACTTTTTCTTTTTCTTCTTCTTTTTCTCTTTCTTCTTCTTTTCCTCCTCATTCTTCAATTTCTTCTTCTTCTTCTTCTTCTTCTTCTTCTTCTTATTATTATTATTATTATTATTATTATTATCATTATTATTATTATTATTATTATTATCATTTTTATTATTATTATTAATATTATTATTATTATTATTATTATTATTATTGTTGTTGTTGTTGTTGTTGTTGTTGTTGTTGCTGTTGTTATCATCATTATTATGATGTAGCTAGCAATAGGACTTTTTTCAATTTTGCATAACCGATGCAACATATATCTTATATGAATAATTCACACTTGTTTAAGATTCTACACGCAACGTTCGACAAATTAAAAAAATAAATACACATAAGAACCCTGGTGCCTTGAATTCAGAATTGCTTTGTTGGAGCTGAGGTGCAAAGAATAATATAATTACGTTCGGCCATATTTCAGCCGTTAATACTATCATAAAATAATAAGCACGTGGCTTTAATCTGACACGAGTTAGCACAATTGTAGACGGGATATTGGATGATAAATTAGCAACATTGCCCACGTATTTAGAAGTAGATGAATACATATGTATGCATTGAATATATTCCTTCAGATTTTTTTTTCGTTTCATGCAGTTGTTTCAATGATGTTTCCGTCATTCTTTTCCTCTTTCAAGTTCACTTTCTTCTTTATCAGAAACTGTCAACCAAATCTGTCAACATAGGTTTCTTTAGTTTTCAAGGCAGTCTGTCTGTCTCTGACCATGAGTGTACATGTATCAGACGTACAGACCGATCCAATGAAGTCAGAGACCTGGAAATGTGAACATTTATTGTTATCTACCGTTATTGTGTGGGAGAGTGCATGTGTGTTGGGGGGGGGGGTCAATCTAAAATGGGAGTCATTTTTTGATTGATCATCCCGAACACAGCAGTCTTCTTAAAATAACCGCTCGCATAAAGGTTTTTTTATTGAGTGTATAACCAGATAAGTTTTATGAATGTGTTTTAGAAAATGTATAATTTCTATTTTGCATCTGTTTTAATTTGATTTCCTCTTTCTTTTCCAGGCACGTCTTGTTCGTCCATTTTTTTTTTTTTTTTCGACACACTTCACTACTTTTCTTCCTCATCATGGAGTTGAAAACAAATAATTCTTCCATACAATGACTCTTCCTTCTTCCTTTCCTTCTCTTCTTTTTTCTTACTTTTTCAATCCTCCTCAATCTCTTTCTCCCCTTACTGTCCATCTCTCCTTCTTTCATGCTTCTCTTCTTTCCCTCTAGTTTTCCATTCTTTTAGCAGTGTTGTTCTTCTCTCTTTGTCTCTCGTGAGCAGACTTTATTTTCCCGTGCTTTACTCTCCCAGCCTTTGTTTAGTCCGTATTTTTCATTCTTTTTTCATTTATTCAATCATTCATTTGCGTATTTATTTGCTCTTACCCTCTTTTACTTGTCTTTCTCTCTTTCTTTCTTTCTTTCTTTCTTTTATAAGTTCTTCACTTCAAAAAACGAATATTTTATTTATTTTACCCTAATAGATCATTCATAATAATGTTCTATGTTCTTTTATATATATATATATATATATATATATATATATATAGTACATGTGGTACAAATCAGGTTAGCAGCAAACATAATATAATAATATATCAATAATATAAAGCCACTTCTGAAATGTAATGGATCTATTTCAAAGAGTGCTCGATACATACATCTTATAACTATTGAAGTTAAGTTGTTTTAGAGTACAGCGGGGAATAGATAGTAAAATGTTGATTCGCTACACAAACTAGTTCATGTTTCTGCCCTCTCCAGGCCTCATCATTCACCCGATGAGGCCTGGAGAGGTCAGAAACATGAGCTAGTTTGTGTAGCAAATCCACATTCTTATATATATATATTATAATGAACGAGTTGCCTTACTTACAGGGTGCCCAATCCTGAATGAGGAAGCGTCAATTATAATCATATACATAGCAATGCTCTTCTAACTCTTGAATTGAGCTCTCTGTCGGGTCGGAAATTGTGCGTAAGTAAATATATTGCTTAAATCAAATTCAGTTCTAATGACTTTCAAGTTCTGAGTAAGGTAGGGATTAAATGCCATGTTGCAAGAATGGCAGCCAATCAATGGACTCTCAACTTGGATGCCCCAAGAATAGATGCTAAACCGAGGCTGACAGAATAAAAGATATGAACTACACAAATTTAGAGGATACTGGCTCTGCAACGCCCATGATAGAGAATTGTGGCGGATTCTGGGGAATGCTGTCCAACGACGAACGATACAATACTGATTAGGATGATGATGTTTAAATGAACACTGTCCAACACACGGTGCGAGAAGTAACTCATGTATCGATTACCTTTTTCCCACTTATTAATTGATCATCCCTAACACTGTATGTTTTTAGGAGGTTTTGTCATATGATGGTATATGTTCAGTGGCTAACCAGGTCTTCTGTTTTGAATTTCATTCATTCTGATTTATTTTCTTCCTCCAGATTATCTTTTTTTTTCTCTTTCACATCCCATTCTTCTTTCCTTCTGTTTTTTACTTCTCATTCGCCTTTCTTTCATTTGTTTCTCATTCACTTGTTCATCTTTGACTTCTCATTCACTTCGATTTTTTCTCGCTTTTCCTTCATCCTTTCAATGTTCATTCCCTCTCTCTTTTAATTTCCATTCATTCTTAGATTCCATTTTCTTTTTCTTTTCCCTACATTCACTTTTCATTTTTCTATTGTTTCTCATTCAATTTTCGGGTTGGGGAGTGACTTCTCATTCTCGGTTCCTCTTTCAGATATTCATTACCTTTTTTTTCCATTTATTTCGACTTGTTTTACTTTTTTGATTTGAACAACCTTTCTTTTTTTCTCTCTCCCTCTCACTCATTTTTTCTTTTTGTTTAGCGCTTCTCCTTCATTTTCACCTCTTTCTTTTGCTTCTTCATTTTCATTCTATATAGCGTTTGAGATTTCCTAATTCTCAAAACGCTTATCAGTTTACGATTATGTATCAATCGAATACAAACCAATGAACTCCCTTGAATAATTATGATAATCTTCTGTTTTGTATTTGCAGTATCATCATATGCTGATGCGTGCACACACACATATAAATATTATCTTCTTCCCCGACGCATAAAGTTCCTTATCACTTGCATCCCTCGACACAACCATGTCCCCAGCCAATCAGTTACCACCAAACACACATAGCCAGCCAACATGGAAAATGCTAATGATTTCCAAATATTAATTACGTCACATCTGTCTACTTTCCCTGGCATTCCCTTCTATGTGTTTATTTTGCAAAAGGAACAACAACAAAAAATCGAGTGCCAATTGGTAGAATGTAACAGTAGCCTGCGGCAATTTGTAATTTTAGTTCCCAGGCCTCCAGTATCAAGTTCAATCCCTGTTGAATGCTTTGTTTGTTTCTTTTTTTTTTTTTTTTCATTTATTTAAATTATTAATGGAATTTTTTCTTCTCAGGCTGCTGGTAAAATGGCTCCCGAAATTCTTGATGACTCACTCAATTACTTTTAGACTCAAGATCAATATTTTACGAACAACTTAACTGGGTTTATTTGCCCTTTAGTTAATAGACACAGAAATCGATATTTAGCAGATTATGTAATTGCAAGAATGAACAACAATTTAAAAAGAACATGTTATATTTTGAGCGAGCACTGCGTCCCCGGAGATGGTAAACTCGATGGTGGCTCTGTAAATGGGGGAACGATCAATTAAAATAACAGCTTAGTCACACAAAAGAAACAGTCACGCGATTTTAGCGACATGTCGTCTTGGGGGTAATCAATTAAAATATAGAAAAGGGGTCATCAATAAATAAATTACTTATGTGGCCTTTCGTTGAACGATAATCGCTTGAAAAAAGTCTGAATCTTCAAGAAACAAGCGGACACAAATCAAGGGATCAAAATAAGATAAATTTACATTAGGAACGGAACTTCCATTTAAAAATATATATCTCGGGGTGATTTTGAAGAGCAATGGAATTTTTTTTTCTGCACGTAATTAGGGGTAAATATTTAATATTTCGTCTCTCTTGCTTCATTGGTGTAGCCTGTACGCGTGTTACATACTTACACACATACATACATACATACATACATACATACATACATGGACACATACATACATATATATATATACATATATGCATACATACATACATACATACATACATACATGCGATTCTTTGGGGAATTTTTCAAAATCCTCCCTTAATAGACTTTAGTGGGAAAGGGTTCATTTTACAATGTAAGTTTATGCTAATCTATTCCCTTAGTCTTTGTCCTGCAGTATTCACACATTTTCTTTGAAATTTCAACCTGATTATTTATAATTAATAATCCCAAGAAAAGTAACTAATTTATTAATCATCCTTTTTTCTAACATTTTAATTGATCATCCCGATGCGGCCCGCTGCAGTTTCCATTTGGTGACAAACTAAGTTTGTTTCTTTGGTTAATTTTCCGTTTTTACATCCGTCATCTGATACAAGAAGCTTTTCAAAATCATTTTTAGTCATTATGTCCTGAAGATGACGTGGAAAAACATTGAAATAATTATAAAGCTGCAAGTGTATATCACATGCTGATGAGAAAAGAAAGCAGTGTATGAACTAGTTGTCATATGCTAGAATAAGAGGTTGACAACACAGTTCCAATATTGACTTGATAATCGTGTTAGTTGCGACTTATGGAAATACTTTTACCCACACATTCAGAATAAAACTGTTGAAATGAAGAGTTTAAGCCCTCTCAAAGAATCATACCTAACCAAGAGACAGACCTGCAAACTGAGAAGTAAACAACGTGCGCATGAGAGAATCATGCTTAACCTTACATGGAGAGATCACAGAAAACGGGTGTCTGTGACATCATAGAAACTATTAAAAAACTCAAATGGCAATGGGCAGACCATGTTGCAAGAATGAAAGACAACTGAGGGACATCACGTCTCACAAGATGGATCCCAAGAGATCACATAAGATAACATAGGATCACATAAGGGTTAAATTTACAATGTAGGTTTATGCTAAACTGATCTTACAGTTTGTGTCCACTAGTATTTTTCATTTACACTTTTCTAGTTATCACTGGCCGATGAAAGCCGACGGTTTTACCAGTTTTTCAATTGATCATCCCAAACAGGACATGCTGCCAAATGATGTAGGTCTCATGATTGTTTTCATGTAGTGATTAACAATGTTTTTAAATTATATTGATGAAACAAAGGTACATGGCGATATCATGGACAAAGTGTGCATACACACACGCACAATCACATACAACACACACACATACACACACATACACTGAATATAAATATCAACATACACAAGTGCATGATATATATATACACACATACTTGTTCTAACAATATAATAAAATAGATACAGAATGCATGCATCCACACACACACACACACACATGATCGAACTTACGTACATTATTTTATAGAAAGTCTTAATTGAAATAATCAAAATTATTATGCAGTGAATGAACCATTTGGTGTAGGCATCGTAAAAGGATTAAACATTTCCTTTAATTGTTTATTCTATTTACCTTGCCTAGGCCAAATGCATTTACCATGTTTTAACAGTTCATTATTTTGAATGAGTTTCTTTATATAACTCAATTTATATATATATATATATATATATATATATATATATATATATATATATATATGTATATATATATGCATTGTTCCTTGAATTTTAAACGTCATCACAATTTGGTAACCAACATTATCTGCAAATTATTTCTGATGCTTATGTAGAGTGAAATTCCCTGAAGATTCCCAGGAATTACACCAAAAAATAGCTATTTCATAACCTTATATAATGTTCTTCGTAAAGTAGTGTTTGTACCTTGTGGCTATCTTCAGACAGCGAGTCCACTGGACATAACATTACTCATACTATCATCTTTTGTAATCCATGTGAACATATTATTGTCTTTTCTATTTATAAAGCGTGAACTATGTTCCCTGTGTTGTCAGATCCATTTGTTCTTGCTAACATGATAAATGCTCTCCCGGCTATTGTATTTTAATCATTAAAGCTTCTTTTGTCAGGTAATTATCTTCCTCCTCGTCGTCGTCGTCCTCCTCGTCCCCCTCCTCCTCGTCCTCGTCCTCCTCCTCCTTCTTCTTCTTCTTCTTCTTCTTCTTCTTCTTCTTCTTCTTCTTCTTCTTCTTCTTCTTCTTCTTCTTTGTACTTCTTTTTCTTTCTTTCTTTTTCTTCTTCTTCTTCTTTTTCTTCTTCTTCTTCTTCTTCTATATCCTTCTCCTTCTTCTCCTTTGTACTTGTTCTTTTTCTTTCTTCTTCTTCTTCTTCTTCTTCTTCTTCTTCTTCTTCTTCTTCTTCTTCTTCTTCTTCTTCTTCTTCTTCTTCTTCTTCTTCTTCTTCTTCTTCTTTTCCTTCTCCAACCATTACTATTACTCCAAAAAGTTCTACAACTATTCCCCTCCTCAATAACTTTTATTACTAATACTACTTCGACCTAAACTGCAGTAACCACTATTCATTTATCGTTTACGGCTACTATCAGAACCTCTACTACTACTACTACTACTACTACTACTACTACTACTACTACTACTACTACTACTACTACTACCGCTGCTGCTGCTACTACTATAAATTTTCTTGGTGTTACGTCTTAAACTCAAAGTTTTGAGTAGTGTGTTATGAGAAAACAGTTAAGGAATTACACAATAAAGAGAAGGAAAATTAGGATTCAATGTTAGAGACTTTAAGACAAGGTGATACCAGCTCTTCACAGCCTGCCTCGAGATGATTTTCAGAAGACTAGACTGGGAGAGTAAAGGAATTAAAATGACGGCGAGTATCTGAGCAAATTCAGATTCACAGACGACATAGCCCTTTTCGCAGAGAACCTACACGACCTCCAACTAATGATAGATGAACTAAATGAGGAGAGCAAGAAAGTCGGCCTACACATGAACTTCAGCAGGACGAAGATCATATGCAACAACCACATTGGAGATAAAAATCGAGGACACAGAACTCGAGAAAGTAGACCACTACATCTACCTAGGGCAACGAATCTCCATGAGTCCCTCAAAAGAAGAAGAAATCAAGCAAAGAATCACACTAGGATGGCAAGCCTTTGGCAGAGCTAGCTCAACCTTCAAAAATAATAAGATCCCATTAATCCTAAAGAGAAGGGTGTACAACCAATGCATCCTCCCAATAGTCACTTATGGAGCTGAAACATGGAACTTAACCAAGAGACAGACCTGTAAGCTGAGAACCATGCAACGTGCACATGAAAGAATAATGCTGGGCCTCACATGGAGAGACCACAAAACAGCACAGCACATCCGGGAAAAGATAAGAGTTAGAGACATCATAGAATCCATAAAAAATCTCAAATGGCGGTGGGCTGGCCATGTTGCAAGAATGGCTGACAATCGATGGACATTGCGACTCACAACATGGATTCCCTGAGACCACATGCGCAACCGAGGCCGGCAAAATGTTAGATGGAGAGACGAGCTAGACAAGTTCAGGAAGTACTGGCTCCGTGACGCCCATGATAGAGAAGTGTGGCAAATCCTTGGGTAGGTCTATGTCCAACGCCGGACGCTAAAAGACTGATGATGATGATGATGATGATGATGATGATGACTCAAACACTTACGAAATCCTGATGAGTCAAAAGTATACGTCTAAAGAAAATGAACTCAGAATCCCAGCATGAAATTTACACCTGATTTTAAAAACGTCGTATTTTTTTCCATGAATTCCGTTCTCAATTTCTAATGTATTTCTAAAATCAAATAAACCCATATTTTTTGTTCAAATAAATAGTAAAATCACATTTCCATATATTATAACGTGCACTGTTATGAATTCAATGTTTACTTATATTTAGCAGAAAGTAAAGAAAAATGATGCCATCATCAATGATAAATTCCGTAATTAACAACTTACTAGAAAAAGGTTATTGAGCATGCAAATAAGCCGAGTTAAAACACATTTCATTTTGATTGGTCATCTAAACAGCACGAAAAATTCCCTATATTTTGCATTCAAAAAATGATAAAACATTTTTTACGTCATCAATCAACATGTTTCAAGTATTCAATCCTCATAATCGTGTCTTGACAGATGGTGTGAATCTTGCTGATTGCAGAGGAATGTGGTGCCATAACACAAAATGCAGTAAAATGTGCAGCATTAAAATACACAACAGCGGTTCTGTGCTAAAACAAAGATGCTTGTTGTGTCATACGTGAGACGTTAGAGAGGTTAGAAAATTAGCTGACAGCTGATCATAATGACAGTAAAATGATTCTCCGGCATTGATAGTGAGCTGGTATGTGTTATTTCTGCAAATGTTTCTATGTTTTTGAGCACATGTATCCATGACATACAAATGATTGGAATTGTAAGTATAAAGACTCACACAGACGAGGTACATTCAGAAATATGATATACTAACATAATATCTAATATTGGAGGAATTTGGATCTAATCGGCCATTTTCTACAAAGTCTGATTTATGTGAGTCGCTAGCACATTTTAACCCTGGTAAGAAAGTCTTTCACTTCGACAAACGAGTGCCTAATTCATACTATATTGTGCGATCGATTATAGTCTGCGTTTACATGAAGTGGCAATAAACAGTATTTATACGAAATGTTTAGCACCTTCTGTCATAACCCTTTGTTTAAACTGTAAGCTGGACTACTTAGTACGCTGTCATTGAACGCTATCGAGACGGGGGAAAGACAAAAACCAGCAAAATAACAAAACAAACTTTAAACTAACCATTGCATCATTCTTTCCTTGTTGTACCTTTTACATCTTCCTCTTTATCAAGATACATATGATTCCATTTGTCCCAACAGTTGTCATGTCATTCCTAAAATCTTACCCTTTACTCATATATACTTATAGGTTATAACTATAAAATAATCACGTCTATACCTACTAACAAGAGAACAATTTGCCAAATCAGATTATGCCAACTATACCAGCAAGTTTGGTAGATTTTCGCATTCTCTACCGAATGTTTGAATGATGATTTAATATAGTTGACAAATATTTCACATTTAAACGACCTATCCAAAGGGAATTTCTTTTCAAAAGTACTTTGGTCATTTTGCGTTTTAATGAATTATTTCCTTCAGAAGTTACAGCCATCAAAATGAAAAATGTACCGACTAAGTCTTCCCAATATATGGCAGAATAATTGTGATACATTATATATTCATACTGGCAAAATCTCATCTCTTCCTCTGAGTTTGGTCTTTTCCTACCGTGTTTACAATCCCAATCGGTTGTCTTTTCTTCTTAATATGTGTCCAGTCTATTTCCATTTTTGTTACTCATTACCTTATACGTTATCCTTCACCCCAGTCCTTTCTTTTGCTCATATATACATATTCAGTTTACATGTTTTGATGCCGAGGAGAAGATGGGCATATTTCTGTGCGAGTAACATTAAGTTTTAAATGAAATGGGTTCGTGAGAGTTGGGGTCAGTTTGTTTCCTATCTCCATTTGGCTTGTCTTAAATAAAAGGGCAGTGAGAGGAGAGGAGAAATGATAGTCATTTCTCGAGAGGAAATTTTTTATTCTTTTATTATAGAACGGAGGAGTGGTGTCTAGCACCTAATGTTTAAATGTTGGTATATGTGAGGAAGGGTTTAAGAGGGGCTTTGTTTTATCTAATCTTATTGGTTGATTGTGGTAGAGACTTCTTTTCAATTCTCTAAAGGGGTGGTATAGGTGTCCTTGTACCGTTTCATAAATGGACTTCTGGCTGCTTGCCAATTCCATGTATCTTCATGTTATAATTTGATTATGTTTTAAAATCAATGCACTTAAACGGATTGCGATCTGAAAGTGACCATTCTTTTGTATATATTGTATTGCATTGGGATATAAAGGTTGCTTTGATGCATTCGTGCGTCGATGGGTCGCGAATATTCTTGACGTGAAGGGCTGGGTCAAAGTTGAACTTTTGATATTATGTTCGACCGGGGCGTTTGTCCTTCCATCCAGTTTAACACTGTTCTTACGTTCACATATTCTATCCTTGAGTGGACCAATATATATATATATATATATATATATATATATATATATATATACACATATGCACATATATATATATATATATATATATATATATATATATATATATATATATATATATATATATATATATATGAAAACACACACATACACACACAGGCACACACATATATATATATAAACGAATAAATGTAATGGATATATTCTAGGAGATTAAAAAGTCTACATCAACCCAGATACATTGAAGAGGAACGATGCCTTAAAAGTTGATAAGACCTCAATAAAGTAACGTGAAGGAAATATGTTTTGAATTCAAGTTTGCAAGTAATCATTGTTCGAAGTTACAAGTGTTTGCAATCGCCAACATCTTTATAGCTGCACGTGGCAAACCTTTTTCTCCATTCCAACAATCCTTCACGATGTGTCTTAATCATTCGGTTAATCTAAGGAAATATATGCTACATAGAAATTTCACACAATATCAAGAGACGATTGAATTAGGTAAGGCTGCCTTTTACTATGAAATGCTCTTAATAAACCGATACGATACACTTTGGAACAGAAATATATATTAGTTGTGGATGAAGGTTCTAGAAGCACTAAAGAATGACTTTATAAACTAATAATTCTCAGAGATAATCGGTTCCACCCTTAAGGGGTTACTTGCAGGCAGGGCCAAAATGGGTAAATTTGAATTTGTGGCCGTTGGAAGTGAATTAGATGGTAAGAGATACTTGAAGGTTAATAGGCACTGAAAGGTAAGGTAGATATAGATGTGGCAGGAAGATAAGGGGCGGTGGAGAGACTAGACAGAAATACAAAATATGCTGTAATTATTTCATTTTCGACTGACTTTAATATACAGTCTAGTAGGGGTGATAGTCCAAAAATTTTTGAAGTACACTGGTCTAGATTTTACAAGTGTACATGTTATACATATGAAGTGTCAGGTCCGGCATTGCTCTTACTCCAAACAGCCTTGACTGGTTTTTGCCTGCGCACTCAAAATTTAACCTTAATTGCAGTGAATATATAACATGCTGAAAGCCCGTCTTGAAGACATCCTTCTTCGTTTCGTGGCCAAACTACAAAATAGGAAAATAACTGCTGTGCAGTTAGTATTACTTGAACTAATGATAGATGTTGGCTTCCCCAGTGTCCCGTGTTATTCAATAACTTTGCAGTTACAGGGCGAAAGTGCTTTAAATTTGGTTTATGATATAAAATTCATAATCTTGTGTAAAAACTTCGCCAATGCTCATAGTTTTCCTATCAAACTTCGCCCAAACCGGTACAAAATGTTAGTGCAGCGATTGATATCATAAAGATATCAATTTGAAACGAGGGATTATCTATTCATAAAAAGGAAATGATATTGCTTAATCTCTTGTTAGAGATGATATATTTATGCATTTATGTAATTGAAGATATACCGTCAAATATGATTCACTATGTTTTCTCATTGTAAACAAACTCCTCAAGCAATTGGGTTCACTTGTGTCCTACAAAAATCAGGTTTGGAGCTAAGATAGAATTTTTTTCGGTATGTTTTCAAACTAACGCCCATAATTTTAAGGTATTGAAGCAAGAAAAGGAAAAATGATTAACATGCATTTTTTCTCACTCACAAGGAATCGTCCAATCTAGATTTAAAAAAAAACACAGAGCGAATGATCACATTTTTAGATCAGAATCTCTCCCAATGATCATTCTGACGGTATATATTTCTGACCATAAAATCAATACTTATCAATGCTAAGTCACCTTTTAGTCACACATCGCTTTGTTAGTGAATCAGTCATAGCAATTAGTAGTTACGGTATCAGTATAGTATCACCAACAACAAAAAAAAAAACACTCCAATGCTCCTTTTCTTGGAGTATCAACGGCTTACCCTAGATTAGATCTTTCTGTTAAATAAATTTGAATTGAATTGCAGTGCGAAAAGTACAAACGTATTACTAACTATGAAAACTTAATTCAATGGGTTCTAACTAGTATTCAACACTTTTTTGTAGTTATCTCCAACGTCCGACCAGATTGGATATAATCATATTATTATATTATAATGGATAATAGAGAGTTTCATTGCAATAAGCTTTGGAGAATGGTGTTCCGTAGGCCAAAACAGATTTTTTTAAAATGTTATTACTTTTTATAATGTATTGATTTATTTAGATTTGGCTTTTTTTCTACACTATCAGGACATATATTCTATCCTACAACGTCATCTGCACGCCTTAGCGTGACAGAGTAAAAAAAATACGTATCTGCAGGATTTTTTTTCTTCATGAGTGTATATAAAAATCTATTCTTTATAGTTTGTTTAATATTGAAAACTTGGAAAACAAACTTTTCAGAATTACTTCTAGTCCTTCGAACAGTCTTATAGACAAGGTGATTTATCAACACACATAAACACATAGATACTTACACTCAACAAAAAACTTCGATGGATAGATTAACACACAAACTCAGATACACACGCACGCACGCACGCGCACACATGCACACACACACACACACACATAGAGAGAGAGAGAGAGAGAAAGTGAGAGAGAGCGAAGGAGAATGTTATTATTATTTAGTGGACAATACCGGAAATAGTAGTATTCAAATCAAATTCGTGATACTTACATATTTTGCCTCCCGACTCTGTCAAGGAACATTTTTTTTAAATCAATATTGGAAAGTTCGTTTTTTCAAGTAAATAATGTCACGTAATATCATATCGCGTGAGCGCAAATGCTAAGTGTTTTGTTTTCTTTTTAAATTATGAAGAAACTGCAAAAATAAAAGTGGATCTATAAAATCAGAAAAGCGGTATGAACAAAGATTATTGGGAATTTTCAGGGCTATGTTTTTGTGACGTTAAATATAATATTACGTGATATTACATGAAATTATCTACTTGAAAAAACAAATTCCCCAAAATTATTTCATTTGAAATTACTTTTTTTTTACGAAGCCAAAAAGGCAAAACATGTAAGTAAAATAAACTTGATTTGATTCTTCGATTTTCCGTGTTATCAACTGAATAATAATGCCGGATATCGTGTCCACATACTCATTATATACACACATACACACACACACATATATATATATATATATACATATATATAAATATATATATATATGAGTGTGTGTGTGTGTATGTATGTATATATGAATATATTATCTTTATACAATATGAGATCATACAAATCTGTGAGAATATTATGTAGCTGTAATTTTCATAGAGGAACGAATCGTCCACTTTGAAAATCAATTCTTGAAGTACTGTTCTATACTTTAGCTCAAAACTTGACAATTGGTGCCTTCAAAAAGATATATGTATACATGCATATGTACATAAATACATACATATATATACATAAATATACATACACACACACACACACACACACACACACACACACACACACATATATATATATATAGTGGAGTGTGCCCATTTGTCTGTCTGTCTGTCTGTCTGTCCATGATGCCTGGTGTTGGTCGGTACCAGTGTTTTTTTCTGAAGAAAAGCAAATTATTTTCATGACATTGAAGATAAGAGACCCAATCCAAAATCTTTGCACAGTCATTCTGGTAAAACGTGTGAACAGCCACCACAAAGCCCAGGGTTTGCATTCATCCTATGAACCCCACACGTTGACGGCCTTTTAAAGGACAAAACGAATCAGTGGCCAAATAAACAAACACAGCAAGGCTACGTTATTATTGTTCTCTCCTACATAAAAGAGTCCCGATTCAATAGAGGTGCAGTTATCAGCTGAAAAAAAAAAAAATCGAAACCGTCTCCTGACCCTTCGACCCCGGCTGTAGCCCCGGGTCTTTTTTAAGCCGACCAACCGACAGACCTTAGATGGATATGGAACGGCGAACGGTTGGAGCCTCATTTTTTTTTTCTTTTTGCCAAGACTGGAAATTTGCCATGGTCATTACAAAGTGCAGCTGATAGGATTGCCCAGGGCAACCGAATGCACAAATAAGCGACTGATCTTGATAGATGGGGAAGAAAAACGGTCCTATTTGCTACGTCCGTTCTCTGCCGTCTCCTTCACCGTCCTGAGTCTACGTTCATCATTACTGAAAAGTATCTCAAGCGCAAATTTCTTCTTGTTAGATCTTTGCCTTATTTTCCAAGAGGTCTGTTCGCTTGCATTTGCTCTACCCCTGCTCCGCCCTTCTTAACTGCGTTCACAGTCTTGCCTTGCATCGGGGAATGAGATCTTCGCATGTTTTGTCTTTCCTTTTTGTTGGATAATACTATTTTTGGCTCTTGTTCTTTCCTATTCGTATTCTGCAGTCATTTTGTCAAACCTGTTAGTGCTCAGAGATCAGAAGGTCTCCTTTCTTTTGTGAGTATGAAAGAACTATATATACTAAACGAGAGGAGATAATGGAAGAGAAGGTATCAAATAATGGAAGGGGAGAAGAGACAGAGAAAAAAAGACCGGCAGATAATGGGTGCTAGGACAAGAAAGATATCAAAAAGGAATACATGAGGCAGTACGAATAAAGGAATATAAGAAAGAAGGAAAGAGAAGAAAAGAACAAAAAATATAAAAAGAAGGTCACGAACAACGTGGAGAAAAAAAATGATAGAAACAGATTAGAAAAGAAAGAGCAAAGGAGAGATAAACAAGAGAGAAAATGTTGGGAAAAAAACAAGAATTATAATGTTGAGAAATACGCAAAGGAACAAGAAGAAAAAAAATGGAAGTTGGAATAAAAGAGAGCAAAGAAGAATTGAAGTATAATTGCATGAAATTGAAAATGAATAATGGGTGAAGAAAGGAAGAGATGAGAAAGACCAAACTAGAAGAAGAAGAAGAAGAAGAAGAAGAAGAAGAACAAGAACAAGAACAAGAAGAACAAGAAGAAGAAGACGAAAAAGAAGAAGAAGAAGAAGAAGAAGACGAAAAAGAAGAAGAAGAAGAAGAAAAAGAAGAAGAAGAAGAAGAAGAAGAAGAAGAAGAAGACGAAGAAGAAGACGAAAAAGAAGAAAAAGGAGAAGAAGAAGAAGAAGAAGATGAAGAAGAAGAAGAAGAAGAAGAAGAAGAAGAAGAAGGAGAAGAAGAAGAAGAAGAAGAAGAAGAAGAGGTCGGAGACTTTGTAGAATGTTTGTGCGAATATAAAGAATTCACCCAAGGGCGTAAAAAGGAAAAATCAAAAGAAATAATACAAGCGGGACTGAGTTCAGCAGAGTTCGGTCCGGGAATAATTTCGGTTGAGAGGCAAATAAAGAATAAATAGAGGGAAACTTTAAAAGTACCAAAACCATCAGTTTGTGCTGAAGTAAGGTGGGAGCGGGTGGAAAGCGCGGGTGGGAGACGATGTTGAAAAGAAGAACGATAATGGCGGTGCGAAACATTAGAAGTTCTGAATAATGCTTTCATATTATGGAAGAAAGTAAATACAAAGCTGTGCTGGACATGCTAGACTTCTTGATATCAGAGTTATACAAGGCATTGCCAAGATTACGTTAGATATCAGCCTGTTTGACCGGCAGAAGACGTATACGTGAGTGTGTTTCTAGGTATACATGTATGTGTGTGTGTGTGTGTGTATACACGTATGAATGTATATTAGGCGTAAATAAAATGTCTGCTGCACATACACACACCAACAAACACACACACACACACACACACACATATATATATATATATATGTGTGTGTGTGTGTGTGTTTGTGTGTGTGTGCGTATACAAAACAATCCATTATGTATTTATTGTCAGAGATCTGTAGGAATAGACATTTTTGCAGACAAAAGTTTGGTTTTTGTGTGTACATCCATATATCTTTTAAATATGCATATATATATATATATATATATATATATATATATATATATATATATATATATAATGAATGACTTTATTTTATAAGTTTCCCACTACAACTTGGTCTATACTCCAAACGCAATAGCATAATATCAGATTAGCTATGTGAGCGTGTGTGTGTATGTACGTATTTGTGTGGTATGCATGTATGTTTTATCTTTGTTTTCAAGGTAGCCACTAATCAAAGTAGACAACAGTCATAAGATCACGCCTGCTCCCTTCTGTTGACTATTGAAGGAGAACTTGATGATCACTATGCTCAAATATGTCAAATGCTTCGATGGGGAAGAATAATTCCTTTTGACTTTATGATGAGAAATTTAATCAGGCTGAACATGACCTAAAAGATAGTTAGCTATCATAGAAAGGGTTGATATCACCTTCAATGAGATGTCAACACCGTAAATCCATTGATTCACTTGTATAGCCGGACGGAATCAAGTATGAAATTTCAGTTCTGGGGAAGTTTTAATTTAATTTTAGTTCCTTTGAAAGGGTTACCCATTCTTTCATTGGGACATGAGGGACTCTGTTTCAAAGCTCACTCATGGGAATAGCATCTCAATAAAAGGTATTGATGTAATCTTGTTTCTGTCAGAGACCAAATGATCAACTTTCATTAGTCAAGTTACAATAGGACACCACTGCAGTAATTTCTCGGCTTCTTAAGATTTTTGTGGTAATTTTGGGGGAATTCACATCCATATCAAATTAAAACTATATAAACGAGCATATTGATACATTTATAAGTAATAATTAATGAAACTCAATGCAAACTAAATTCATTCGATAAATAAATATTTCAATATCCAGTCTTTGCAATTTTTTTGTTCTTTTTTTTTACTTATAATTCTGCAATCAATATAACTTCGATGAACGGGATATTTTTTTCAACCTTCGCTTGACTCATTTCGCTTAACGTTTCGTTCACACAAACATCCCTATTTCTTAAAAATATATATTTCATACCCAAATTTGCTGAGTATTGTAATCTTTGAGACCCTGAGTGACACGTGGAAAGAAGAAAGTCCCTCATATTTGATTCTCCGACGAAAGTTGATTTCAAGTTATAATCATTTATGTCACTCACTGATATTTTTGTAGTAGACCTCCCAATATCGTCCATATAATAATCGAATTGAAAATCAAAAGAAAAATATTCAAAACCTTGTTTTTCGGTTTTATTGTGATCAAAGATTTTGCAAAAGCCTGCGGAAGATTTGGTTGAGACATTTTCCCCACCTCCGTTATCATTCCTTGATTTCACAGAATTTGACAACGACTTTCTAGAGAAAGGTGCCAGTGTATATGGCAAATTGAAAATAGTTATATTCAATTATAAATTCGACTAAATATCTGATGCAGTCATTTTTACACATAGAAGGTGATTCAGTGAAGACAGACTCTTATCGATTCTATCACTATATTTGAATCATGTGGAATGAGAGGTTTGAATCGAAATGGTGATACATCGATTCGTACTTATCAAATATACGTAACTGAGATTAACTGACTCACACAGGAAAGGTTCGAATCGAATGATTCAGAATATAATTGTAATAATCTTATTTTGGGCTCTATTCATATTTTAATTTTCTATTGTACCATCTTGATGACTATTTGTCTGGCACAGCTCGGTATTCGATAAATTAAACCTCCCAGTAAATCAATCACACTGATATATGTTTGTATTTGAATTATGATAACAATAAGTTATTCATATATATATATATATATATATATATATATATATATATATATATATATATATATATATGTATGTATGCATATATATATATATATATATATATATATATATGTATATATATATATATAATTTACTATTATAGAAAAGATAGAAAAAAATACTCCAATTGACATAACTAAAGTTGTAGAAAAATATGAGGATATGTGGATCAACGAACTCAAATCTTCGTATCCTTATGGATGAACACTAAACTTAATAACCCTAATCACACGGATTTCTAATTCACAATACTCCAACTAACAATATCCTAACTCCCTCATCTACACCCCCCACCCATATACATTCAATACTGGGAACTTGTAAGTCACTCGGACCTACAGGAAAAATCTACCTTAGCCAGTTATACCACTTGTCCAAATTATATATATATATATATATATATATATACATGTATATGTATAATAACGCACACACACACACACACACACATACACACATATATATAAATGTACATATATATACGAACACACACACACTTATATATATATATATAAAGACACACAAACATATGTATTGTATGTGTTGGTGTATGTATCCATTTGGGCTGCAACCTTTCAACTTTCAATAATGTATATATCGTTGAATACAACAGCCAAGAATTATCGTCTAAACTTTTATTTCAGCCAAGCATGAATATATCATCATCATCATCATTATCATCCGCCATTATGAGTACTGCTTGACAGAAGCTTTCACAATCACCTTCTATGACGACTGCGATTGGACTACCTTCTGTGATGTCCTATCGGCAACCGTTTCTATCTCATTCCTCCATATTCTGTCTGTTTTTTTCCTACCATGTTTACTTACTTACTTGCGCACTAGCCGGTTGGTCCCTTGCTCTAGATGCTGCCATTTCTTCTTGCTACGTGTCCTGCACACCTCCATGCTGGTTATCTGATTATTTATATGATACCTTTTATCCTAGTCCTCCTTCTGGTCCATGGTGATCTTTTTTTTACACCTTGGAGTTAGGCGTGTATTACTATTTACATTGCTATGTGCGATTTTAACTTGTTTCTCAGATTGCTTTGTTAATTTCAACGTTTCATACCCGTAAGCCGTAGTTGGTATTATGCATAGTTTACCCTTTACACACAATTACATCATCATTAGAAGTATTTTATCGTCTGTTGCTGGCCATAGACCTTCCCCAGAATTCATCAGGACTTTCTATTATGGGAAACACGGATACTTTCTGAGCTCGTCTAGTCCGTCTCTACACTTTATATTTTGCCGGCCTTAGTTACTAACGTGATCTCTGGGTAGTGATGTCCATTGGTTGTCCACCATTCTTGTAACATGACCAGCCCATTGCCATTTGAATTTTCCAATGGATTCTTTGCTGGTTCTGTTCATCTTTGAGTCTATTTTTTTCGTGTATCTTATTTAGATCGATCTAATTTTTCAGATGCTTCCAGCACCAGGGAAACAAGCCCGCTATTATTCTGATTTCACTCTCAAATACGTATGTATGTACATGCATGTAATATTTCAAATCATAGTGAAAGTTATTGTCCAAGCATGAAAACAACTTGAATGCCTAGTAACGTTGACTATCGGATGAGTTGAAAATAGTGAAACGACCATATACCAGTGTCATGGAAAAAATGTATTCAATCGATGTATATATATATATATATATATATATATATATATATATATATATATATATATATATATATATATATGTATATATATATATATATACGTATGTATATATATATATACGTATGTATATATATATATATATACGTATGTATATATGTATATACGTATGTATATATATATGTATATATATATATATATATATATATATATATATATATATATATATATATATACACAAACCTACACATGTATAATTGTAGCTGATATTCAAAGATGACTCAATGCGTAAACAAAGGAAATATCAAATATAGAGCATAAAAACAACCGGTGACAAATTTAGACTTTCTTCGTGTGAACCATAAAACACTCATTCAGACCGTCACACACACACACACACACACACACACACATATATATATATATATATATATATATATATATATATATATATATATATAGCGTTTCTAATTGTATTAACCAATTTTGTATTTTTTTCACTTTGTTTGCTGAATTCATCTTTCGAGCTGGCAAACATCTTCACTTTTTTTTTTCACACAACGCTTTTAATAATTTTCTTTTGATTTTCAAATCGATTATCATGCGGATGAGGTCTTATTCAAAAATATCGGTGAGTGATGTAAATGATTCTATCATAAGATTAACTTCTGTCTAAGAATCATATACCAGGCATTTTTCATCAAATTCGACGTTTTGGTCGATTCATTCTTATGCATTCTTCACGTGTGATATCCAAACGTCAAGTGGGTAAGCAACATTTCCCAATGATGTCAGTAAACAGGATATTCAAATGATAGCTGCGTTGCATATTATTGCCAGGGGACGCTGTTGGAAACTGAGGAAAATCAACGAAGCAGCACTCATCAAGATGTCGACTGAATACAAGTCGAAGTTCGATATCATGTTGTTTCCATTGCTCAACAATGACAAAGTATGAACACCAAATCTAACTAAGATAGAGAAAGAAAATATAACCCGAATCATATTTCCTAAAGCAGCAACCATTGGAATATTCTCCCCGTTACCTTAATTGGAAAATTCTGTTTAACACCATAACATTTGAATATTACACTAGAAGAAGGACATTGACTGAATTGGCAGAAACGTTGTTTGCGAAACAAGCAGAAAAAAAGAATCCCAATGACTCTTGTCGAAACTATAAAAAGTATTTTCAGTTCAATCGTCAAACTTCCCATCAGAATATTTTTGAATAATTTTACAATCGTCCACCGACAATTTCTCTCTAATAACTATCTTTATATCTATCAAAAACTAGGAACCGTAAACCAAAGCTGTCATCAGAATTGCCAATATACATTTCTTCAATTCTTTAATCTCTACGGCTGGCAGGCTATGTATGAGTTTATCACACGTACAGATCACACCAATGGAGGTAGAGGGCTGAATGATTAGACATTTATTCCTTGATACGTGAACAAAACTTCTTCGTCTTTTTTAAATCAAACCCATGATGGAATTCCAGTGCAGGGATGAATTTACAACGTAAGATTATGCTAAATTGATCCATCAGTTTGTTACCGCTTGTTTCTTGAAAATCAAGACGTTCCAGTGATCAAAGGCCAACGGAATGCAAGCAAAGTAACTTATTCGTTTATGAGCCCTTTTTCTCGATTTTTTAATAATTGATCGCCCCTAGCATGTCATGCTGCCAGAAGACGTTGGTAATGGAACAGTTTCTATAGTAAGACTAACTGGACCTGTTTTCATTACTTTTTCAACATTTCGCTTACGTTATTTTTACACTGAGCTATTGGAACTATTTTCCAGTTTTTTTTCTCTGAGTTTCTATTTCTTCTTGCCAAATCACGTTTCTCCTCGCTTCCCAGGTTGAAATGATGAACATTGTTTTCTTAATATATTTTTCTTCTGTTCCAGCGTATATATTTCGTTTTGTTTTATTCTTTTGAAACCGATAGGATTTCTTTTACCCTTCTAACTAAAACCGATCATGCAGAATAATATCCGGATGTATAGATCTAATGAGACAGATATATCATGCGTGAAAAATGTCTTCTTAGATGTCAACCTTCTCAAACCTTGAATTTTTTTTTCTTTTAAAGAAAAACAAGACAACTAAACAATAAAAAGTTCAAACCTACCTCCAGATTTACAGCGATCTTTTTCTTTTTTTAAAATCTATTCTCCTACTTACGTCACTTGGCTGTGTAGATTTCCACTTAAAAATATACAAATGCCTAGACAAGTTAGTTTTTGATACACGCACAGATACATACCTACTCATTCAACACAAATGAGTAACACTTATTCATTCTATCTTTTTCTCCTCCCCCTCTCTCTCTCTCTCTCTCTCGCTCGCTCGCTCGCTCGCTCGCTCTCTCATATATATATATATATACTAACCCGAAACCCAACTTGGGTTTTCAGCTAGTTCATGTGGAAGGACTGAATCAAGCCTCTGGCCTCAAAAGAAAATTATGATTTTGAACTATGTATTCATTGAACCATGACTTTTTTGAAGATCGTCGCAATCAAGAACTCTCAAACCACATCTAATTTAAATGTCTTAGGTGATTTCACGAGAGAAAGGTCAAGTATCACACGAAAACAAGACAGTTAGGTATTTCACGTGTCAAAAAGCTTTCTTAAAATAGCGTCACGAATTCTCACTATATGGGCGTAAAATAGCTTGTAATTTTGTAAAAGGAATTCTTGCACTCCATTATATTGGTCTTATTCACGTCAAGCATATCGAGGCGTCGAATTTTGTAACAATTAAAGCAGACGACATAAAAGCTATAAGTGTGTTTGTTTCTTTTTACAACTTTATGGGATTACTTTGTGAAACCTTGTACTAAGATTATGTTAATGAAAACCAAAGTGAGTTTTGGATGAAAAATGATAACTTTTTTACTCTATCGATTATTTCTCTTATAGATACTAACTTACCAGGTGGCAAAGCCTCGTGCAGAGGCAGTGGTAGATGAGACTATGGCTTCTTAGCTTTAGGAAGAGTTTCAGGAAGTGTCCTCGTTCTCAATATTTAAAATCTGCGCATTTAATACCTCTAATTTTTAATAAAATAGATTTTCAGATTATCAGAGTCAAAACAAACGCACACCTGACAATTTTTTGCCTTCAGAAATTTCTAGAATCTGCCACAAAGATGCCTTAATACCCCATAAGTAAACACAGGAAAATTCATGGGGATATGTATTGTAAATCATATGGTAAACTGGACATATATATATATATTATATATATATATATATATATATATATATATATATATATATATATATATATATATATATATATATATATATACATGTATGTATGTGTGTGTGTGTGTGTGTGTATGTATATACATATATATATATATGTAAGTACATATATATATATATATATATATATATATATATATATATATGGGGGGTGTAAGTGCGTCTGTAAAAGGAATATATGCAGCAAATAAAGATCACTCTAATTAAAATGAAGATTCACAACACCAGAATAATCGAAAAACGAAATAGAAGAAAAATTTGTTTTAAAAGAAATGAAACAATACAATCAAAAACGTATCAAAATCGGTTATTAATCCGAATGAAACATAAAATGACTCAAACGAAGAATACTTTTCAATTGAACAAAAATAAGAAGGGTGTATGCACATATTAAAGAAAAGAAACACTCCCAAGTAACAGGTAAAATTAAAGCAGTTACTTGAAATGTAATCTGGATAAACACACCTTAGAATAAGCTATATCATATTATGTGTCTCAGGGTGAATGATTCCAATCTATTCCAACCGTCGTATTTCAAATCAAAGTCAAAGTCATTCCCTGTAGTAATTAAATGATATGCTAGCTTATTCGTGCTGCCTATCCGATGAGCTGATGGTAACGAAACGAAGTTTTAACCATTATTATCGAATTCTCACCCTTAATCAATATATATATATATATATATATATATATATATATATATATATATATATATATATATATATATATGTATGTATTGATATTGCCTTTGTTTATTTTGAGCAAATAAATTATTCTTTTTATTTTGCTGAAGAAACATACCGTTCTTTGAATGTACTAGCTGAATAGCCAGTCTAAGGGCCGGTTATATATCTTAGTAATAAACAATAAACTACTATGTGTCTGAGTTTTCAAGGGAGGCCGGTTCTTCCAAACCAACCAATATTGTCTTAATACATTATTTTCAAACCTCCTGCCATCTCATATGGTAATTTGTCCAATTATGTCGAGTTTAGTTTTATTTTAATCCCGTTTCAAATCAAGTTGATATATTTTAGTATCACTAACGTAAATGTATAGTGGTCATCTGAATTTTTTTAATTCGCCAAATGTCTTGGTTTTACACAGAAAAAATGAATCTTTTTTTAAGAAAATCTAAAAAGCTATGGGCTGGTCATGATACGGAATTGCAGACAGCTGCTGGACATCATGACTGACAATGTGGATTTTCAGATATCATATGCAAAAATTGTGGCTGACAAAATGTATGATGGCGTGACGAACTTTATCTGAAAGTTCTGAAAATACTGGCTCCCAAGACCACTCTATTGTTGGCTTGATGCTGGGGAATCTTGGGAAAGGTTCATATCCATCGACGGACACTAAATAGCTGATGAAGATGATGTTGACTATATATTTTGATAATTGGCCAATCATTGTGTAAGTTTTTCACCTTCATCATCTTCAACTTTCCTCTGACCCTCAGCTATGGCCATCAAATTGTAGTCACTAATAGGATCCCGGAGCAGGTCTTTGGGGAGACGGATTTCGAAAACCCTCGCTCAATCAAGTTTTCAATGTCTTGGCTCAATTTACTTCGTGAGTTTGTGCTAAATTGGTACCTTAATTTATGTCTCTCTACGTTCACCTTCACTTAAAGTATTTACTATTACATTAATATGCAAAATGTTCGTCCACTTTTTTTAGCAATTGTCAAGAACAGCCGCAGCAATGGCCACTGAATTTTCAGAGGTTCTGACAGTATTCTGAAGTACGTTCTTTGCACAGAAGTCTTTGAAAATAAATGAGAAGTCTACATTCGTGCTCTCCCCGATGGTGATGATCTGATTTTCATGTATCAATCCATCTAAATGATACTAAAATCCTCTTAAATCTATAAGAAAATTACCTTCAAGTAGCCAACGTGAGGAGTAGTACCCGGGGTTACAGGATTAAGGTGAACAGTTTAAACAGCTGATCAAGATCAAATATTAGATTTATGCTCTCTGTAGGATCTAATAGGGTAGAAACCCGGGAAGCTCTTCACTATTGAATGTTCGGTGCGATACTATATCATGGAACTTTTTACCCATAATGTTGGGATCTATTTATATAAAACGCAATATCAATTGCTGTACGTATTTCTTTAGTGTAACACTTTTCAATGAGCCCACAGATATTACACCCTGATATTAAGCAAAGGACAGGGATCCATCAGCAGTTATTCTAGTCTTACAAATCTATATGTGAGTATTTCTGACATTTTTCCAGTTATCATAATACTTAGTATATTGTTAGGGAAATGGATATATGGTTAATATATCAGCTAAAAATATAGACAGTGATGGAGGAATAAAATATTAAATATCTGCTCATTCGAAAATGTCTCCGTTCGCTGCTGAGACACAAGCGTCGTTACATGGAATATCAAGCTCCCAATATAATGAAATAGAGGTGTGAATCATGACGAAAACTACTCCTTTGTTCTGTAATTCTTAGCAGGATTCGTTTGATATGAAACCAATTTCATCTGTGTTATTACCGTATTCTTTATTAAATCATCGATGGGCATCTATTTGTACCTTATAAGGACATCATTCGTTCATTACAGTCGATTGCTATCTAAATAGGTCTAGTTTGTTGTTAAATAGAAAAGGTCAAACAACTAACATATTTTAAGAGCATGCCTTGTTTGGAGTGATCAATTGAAGATTGGGAAAGGGTTGATCAAATAATAAATGACTTTTTGTTTGGCAGTGATCACTAACATGTCAGAATTTTCGAAAAAAAATAAGCGGGTACAAACTAGGAACCACTTTAGCATAAACTTCCATTGAAAATTAGTCATCTCAGAAAATATAATAGTTAGCACGTCTGCGTCGTACGCAGGATATCGTCGGTTCGAATCCCAGGAATAACGGAGAGTGTAGAGAACTCTTTATTAGGACAAATTTCCCCGAGCATTTTGCAGCTGATTGAGTTTACTGTGAACTGTGTGATTATGACGGAGTAATGTCTTTGGTGAATCTGAATCCTGCAAAATATCATTAAAAAAAAAGCAAACTTGTAGGAATGGAGTTGAGGTCTCCACCTGACTTGAGACTGGCAAGGATCATTTCTTCATCAGCCGCCATTCCCCATTGAGAGTCGTCCCTTGAGACACAGGTCGCTCTACCTCTACCTTAACTATATTGCAAATTGAACCCCTCGCTAAAAACATATTTACAGCGTGGGGGATTTCAATTATAAACGATTTCTCTTTAAATCGAAGATGAAATCCAAAAAGAACAACTGATGCTAATTTGGAGGTATGAATTTGAATGCAGACCGCAAGTAATGAAGGTCTAAAGATTTGAAGTATCCGAGAGAGAAACAAACGTTTGACCTCATACATTTTTTTTTTAGAATTGATTAAATCTTATCTGATGTTGCAGCCTGAGAAAAATGCATTATTATAACCGATGCGCAGATGCATGTACATGTACACACACACACACACACACACACACACACATATATATATATATATATATATATATATATATATATATATATATATATATATATATATATATATATATATATATATATATATATACCTCGTTTGCAATATCTTAATGGCTCTCAGTGTAATATTCTCCTTCGTCAAACTACAAAATCCGTGTGATTCTTAACTCTGTAAAATGTACTGAAGCAGTACAATACGTTTTCGCACCAATGATTCTAAACTAAGTTTAGTTATTTCAAGGAAATATATTTTTCATGATGATTTTTTAATTATCCTCAAACTTATTTCATTTTACTATTTTGCATAAAATTATTGTGTAAAACAAAATAAAACACGTAGTATTTTTTGATTTATCGGATGGTAAACACACATGGATTATATCGAAAGCAAAGGTAAAATTATTTAAAGCATACACTTTATACACACACACACACACACACACACACACACACATATATATATATATATATATATATATATATATATATATATATATATATATATATATAGAAAGAGAGAGAGAGGGGGGAAGGAGATGGCTATAGTACTAATATTCAAACGCAGCTTTGAAATGTTCTCTTTGATGACACCGTCGTTTTCTAGGTTCAAAGCAGACTTTCTGGAGATGACTAGAGGGCAAAATACAAAACGGAGAAAGATTCGACCTCACAGTATGTAACTACGACTGGATGCACTTACAAGGGTGTATTTATTAGAACCAGTCAATAAAGACTGTCACTAAAACAGTTAACGAGGGTTTCTTTAGTTTTCTAGTCAGTCCCAAAAGCTGGTTAGCAAGCAATATATATATATATCTATGTGTGTATTACGCCGAGAGTCAACAATAATGGTGTTAGAGGTTTAAAATATTGTGAGCTGTATTCCTCAAAATATGCACATCTCTTTTTTGTTAATCTTTAACCCCCACCCTGAATAGATTTTTTGAGGTATGTTCAATTTTCAATACAATCTCATGCTATAATGATCACATAGTTTGTGCCCGCTCGGTTTGTTTGTTTTTTTCCAAAATTCAGTCTTTTAGGAATCACTATCCAAGAAAATGCGTGAGACCAACTCGTTAATCACTTATTTTTGCAATTCTTTCTTTGATCACCCAAGCGCAGCATGTTGCCAAAAGATGTTGACGACGTGACAGTTTCTATTGAGTGACCAACTACACCTGTTCATAAAAATATCGATGTATATATGTTGATGCATCGGGATGCTTATACAGATAGGTTTACTTACTTCTGATAACATACCAAGACTATTTTCTTTACTGTATTGCTCACCAAATATGTTTACATCAAACCATTTTCAGTAACACAGCCTTAATATACGTTTTATTTTCATGTTTTTCAGATGAATATTATACATAAAGGACATAGTTATATTGGCCGGGTGAAATAATCAATAGAAAGTGTCACACAACCAACTTCTTTTGGCAGCATAGCGTGTTCGGAATATTCAACAAGAGAATGAAACAAGGGGATCAATGGATAAGTAACATCTATCACCTTTCGTTGGATGGAGATCACTGGAAAAAATGGATTTTCTAAAAACCAGCTGACACTGATTAGGGGATATCCAGAGATCATATGCGAAATTGTAGCTAATAGGAAGTAGGATGGCGTGACGAGTTAGATGGATTCAGAAAGCACTGGCTCCACGATGCCCATGATAAAGAGGTCTTGCGTATCAGGGGCTAAAAGGAAAATGATGATGATGATGATGATGATGATGATGATGATGATGATGATGATGATGATATTTCAGCGTGTGTGTAAAGAGATACAAAATGGTTTGAATGAGAAGAAAAACCTTATGATGAGTAGGTGTTCCTATACCCACATTTTATTAAATGTAGAGAGACACCATTCCAACATAGAAAAATAGAATTTGATCTTATACTCAATTGAATTTAGACATGGACACTCAACACTTACCAACGTATGCAAATGCACACACAGATACACGCCCACACACACACATGACATAGTTCCAGCTGAATTCAAATCGGAAACGTTCACTGTATAATAGTTGATCTATATGATTAAGGAACAAGGGGTTGGTTAAGAGCATCGTTGTCAAATAAAGGAATTGTTTTGATAGATAGATATATTTTTGATTTCGAAAATAGTAGAGTCCATCTCTCAGTTTATTTACAATTGTACAATAGCCCTGTTTCAGTCCCAAATTTATCCAATATATTGTATATTAAACTACTAAAAATTCAACCAAACGTCTATCCTTGGATTAAACTAGTTTATTTAGTATACTTGCACATGTATTTATACAAAGGGAGAGATGCTGCATTTTCTTTGTTTATGCACTATATTGTTTCATAAATGTCCGTACAGAATAAGTAAATTGGTGAATTAAAACTGGGAAAATGATTTTCCTTGCGATTAGTTTTTAACTGTGTAACATAGGAATCTCAAAAGTTTCTGCTCACAAAGCGATGCCGCTAAAGTTCGTACAACATGAAATATTCGTGGTTGATTTTTAGGAGGTTTTGGGTTAAACTTTCTATACTTATACGTGACTTTATAGCCTATGTGTGTGAAAGAATTCGCCTGAATGAATCTATAGGTGCGTAAGTGTGTGTGTGTATGTGTGTGTGTGTGCGTGTGCATGTATGCATGAAGTTATATTCATACTAAAAAAAAGGAGATGTTCCTATGTATATTCAATAATGGAAACCTTCGATATTTTTTGCTTGCTTTCGTTCTGAACCATCGCGACGGAAACCCATCAATACGAAAATGTACATTTTCCTAGACACGTTCGGTTTAGTAATACAATTTATATTTAGTAATAGAATTTATGTCCTCCTCTTTTGCATTCGATATCTTTCTGTAATATAGTAACTTTTTTGAAAATAACAAAAACAAAACAAAAGTATCTCTTTTAAAACTGATGGAGAAAAATCGCGAATCTATGTCACAGTTACATCGCCGTGGATGTCATGAAGTTTCCTACAGATGTTAAATGTCAACAGGGTACTGGTGCTGATCGTTTTATGAGCCGAGTTTTTCAAGGAGAAACGCTGAAATTAACGAAGAGAGTGAACACAAAATTTCAAATAGTATGTTCAATATTGCCATGCGCTCATTGATGAAAGAAAGTATGCAAAAAAATGTACGTACATTAATGCGTACATATAAGCATCTATAAATGCAATCAAATACGTTTCACTCACATATATGTTTCTGTTGCGAACGAATCACACACAGGGTCGATCTTATCGAATGTAACGGTCTCAGAACTATCTCATATCTTGGAAGCTACTGAATATAGAAGCATGCTATTGCCACCATTCAATAATACGTGTTTTGAAAATTTATTTCGACCTCTCAAAAAGACCAATTCATACCTATTTGTCAAGCTTCCTGAAGTTTAATTATTAATAATTTGGAAACTAATGAAAGGTGAAACATGTCGCTTCCACCAAAAATTGCCAATTATTTTAATATCTATGACATATGCGGTGCATGGTTACTTTTCAGTGGTTGAAAAACTCTTGTATTTTTCTCTGAAGCAAGTCATATTTGGTCGTCCTCGTTTATACGGATGTAAAATATGGTAACATACAGATAACTTTTTTATACACCACTTTAGGCAAGGAATACCCCATTTAAGTGTATCCGAGGAAAAGATAGAATATTTATGAATGATATTGCACCAAAGACAGGAAAAATGATTTTTTGTTAGTAATTGTTTCGATGCAAGGGAGCAGGGCTATGACGTCCAAAATAGTTTTGATCCAACTAAAAGAATCTTTCACCCTTGATAACTGTGGAACAAACTAAATTGGAAAAATATATTCATTCACCCGTGTATTTCCACAAGTCCACAAAATATCCCTTGAAGTCCTGAATGAATTTCAATTAGATATTGTGAGAGGTTAGGCAAGGCGCTATGGAAGAAATTATTAAATTACGCAATTGATTCATCTGGTTCGTCCCCGCCTATTGTACGTATATCCCATCAATATACAGCTTGCATAACTTCTAAATAAATTTCAATTTTTCTGGTGTTTGAGAACGAAAAAAAAGCAAACTTGTTTCACAGTGACTCATAGCCGAGACCGTCTAGACATTAGGTCACCACGCAGTGACTGTTGTGACCAAAGTTTGAATCCTGGTCACGGCAAGACATTGTTCAATTTCTTTTTTTTTTTTTGCTATTTTTTTTAGTATGAATTCAATTGTGTCTGTCCTTCTTTCCGTTTGAACTGAAAATATCCTAATGAATTTCATTGACATTTCGTGGATACGCAAAGGAATACAAAAGAAGTGATTGAATTTTTTTAGTGGATCAATGGGTTTTTCCTCTTCTGCATGATATGTCCACACTGTACAATGTCTCCAAAAGTTGTCGATGCAGTTTTGTAAGCGGGTGGGTAATGGGGTCCAGTAAAAGCAACGCAATGTTAGGTCTGATTCACAGATTTTCCTTCCTCACACCGTAGCTATACATCAACACAACACAATATCTACCAGAGTTCTTAATGAATTTCAAACGTCCGGGGCATTGGAAAAGAAAAAATTCAATCGTGTTTGATATCAGACTATTCAGCCAACCCGTCTAGTGGTTAGGAATCAAATCCGGCAAACTTGTTTCGAATCTCGATCACTGCCAAAATTAGATTTTTGCTACGATATTTTTTTTTTTTACATCTGTGAACGAAGTTAGAAGTGTTTAATGTATTCATCTGTGTTGGCAAGTCGGTATTTTGATCTTCCCATCCGTTTATCCAGGCGGTATCCCCAAAACACCTTTATAAATTTCACAGGTGGGCAATGGGATACGAGCAAATTGATCGAATTTTTTCCGAGGATCGAGGGATGTTCCCCTACCTTGCATTGTAGCTATATGTCCTCTTCATACAATATCCCGAAAATCTCAAAACGAATCTTAATTTTGCAGAATGATATGTCAATGAAATTTGCAAAAGCCAAGTAATTAGATTGAGAGATATAGTTTCATTTCTTCCCATACATTAACTCATTGCATTCATGTTTGCCTATTCACTATCTCCAAAAGGTATAAATGAATTCCAATAATACTTTGAAGGTGAGTAAACAGTTGGCTACGGGGGAACTGGTTGAATGTCAGGGTTGATCAAGGAATTTGAATTTTCATTTTGTTTTTAGTGACAATGGTGTCAAAAGAGGTATTTTCTCCTTGGGCAATTTCTATTTCTAATATCTTTTGCTAAATGATAGATAATCAAAGCAAGTAAAACGATTTTTAAAGAATTCATCAAGTGCTGGAAATTAGCCAGGTAATATATATATATATATATATATATATATATATATATATATATATATATATATATATATATATATATATGTTTGTGTGTGTGTATATATATATATGTATGTATGTATGTATGTATGTATGTATGTATGTATTATTATTATTATTATTATTATTATTATTATTATTATTATTATTATTATTATTATTATTATTATTATTATTGATAGATTGTCTGCATTACAACCAAAACAATAACTAACAAACAGACAAGCAGGTACACCAAAAGAATTCAAACCACACGGAGAGGCGGTAGCTATTAAACTATAGACAACTTACACACAATACACCAGCAAATGGGAAAGTCATTACGCAGATATGAAGTTAAGCGTTTATGCAAAGATTTCATGTGATGGTAAGTGGAAGATATACTGCATGCTATCTGATAGTGTTGAACATTGCCGGCTAACAATTGACTCTTCTGGACTCAGACTGCTGTCGGGCGTTATTGGGCGTATCAACTGGTGGTCATCAACAATATCAGATTGAAAATGGTGGAAATGGACGGTAATGATCCGAGGTGTAAGATAAAGAGCAACAAGAAGAAAGACAAGTTCAGGATTGGAGATGATTTTGGCTGAAATCTGAAGGTTTACATTGTAAATTAGCATAAGAAAAATGGTGTATAGTTTATCTTTGATACATGGTCCTTCGGTGTCACTCAACCCAAGTTATTAGATTCCCCAGTGAAATGGATTTTATGCCATAGAAATTTAAGTCTCTGTTGGCGTATTTGTTTGTTCAGATATCCTTAAAATTGGCATCGATCCAGAAAATAGAATAACATATTAATGGTTTATTGACTAGAAATCAATTGGTTGACCTATACAAGACATCAACTTACACACAGTTATGTACGAGCTTACACTAACAGAGAAAAAAGTGGTCAGTATTGTGAGAAAATATAAGCAATCTACAACTTGTATATACATGGCAGTGGTTTTTATTGTGACCAAGCAGGCCTGTCCGTTCAAAAATATATTTTGAAAACTATTGGAAATACTGGAATAGATAATTGGTAAGGGTTTTCAACGATTTTTGAAAATTGGATAAACTTTTCCGCATGTTTTATTGATTCGGCTAGTTTCATCTCTCTGTCTCCCTCTCCCTCTCTCTTTCTCCATATATATATATATATATATATATATATATATATATATATATATATATATATATATATATATATATATGTGTGTGTGTGTGTGTGTGTGTGCAGTCACCAGGACTAAATCTATGTCCAATAGTGCACACATTTGAATATGCAATGAGTGGTGTGATATTTACCGATTTCCGAACTCCCTGTGTGTTTCTTTTAGAATAATGGCTAAAATTGAAAGCTGTATAATAGGGAAATCAACTCAAATTAGGACGGAGGCAAAAATAGTTAAATTCAAGCGAAAGAATGATATCTTACCATAATCACCCTATAATAATAATGATTGATTTTTAATTCTATCCGTGAAGGAAGACGGAATAAAGGAGGGTAGGTCATTTAGAAAGAGATATAGGAGTTCTTATGAGGTCAGGAAGGGAGAGACAGGAGAAGAAATTAGGTTTTTTAATATCTAAGTACAGAAATCGAAGACGGAAAATGAATCTAGTGTATGAAACTAATACATGCTTGTATAACATTGTGTAGCATTCAGATAAAAGTATGGACGAGCAATTGGTTTGAATGTACGAGGGAGACAATGGGGCTCTGGACGAAAAAAGAGCTAAAGTACAAGATAACATACATTTCGGGAGGGTCTATGTAGTTGATATAAAACAAAGAAAGATGTCACTCTCCCTGGCAATCTTATAATCTAATACTTATAAATTTTTACGTAATACCCTGATGAACATATTCGTTTAATGATTGAAATGAGAACAAAAATTGGCTTAAGTAAATCCATGCTTGTTTTCTTTCATGATACAAGTCCTTATATTCGTTCAATCAAAGCAGTTCAGATCATAAATATTTGAAAATAAAAATCACCAGTTCGGATCAGAGATATTTGTAATGAGAGAACACTGATTAATCGCCATGGACTTCAAAAAGATTAATTGAGGCAAAAAAGGCAACAAAAAACAGACTGTTTCTTGTTCGAGAAAACTAAGATAAATAACCCACCAATTTCTTTTGAAGTATGGAAACACCTGCTATTGGTTAATTCACCCGTAAGAACTAATAACACTCCGTCAACAAGATTGTAAAGAAAGTCTATATTCTATAAATTATTCGTGGGACCATTCAAGAAAGACATATGTCTATTAGTGAAGGGGCGTATAAAGTAGCTTGGACTCTCTGTTGATTGGGAGGCTTTGCAAATGGTAAAATAATTGCTAACAAATGGAAAAAATGTTTAAGAAAGAAGTAAAAGGTTCTCATTGAATAAGTATTTGCTTTACGTGAGTTTGTAGGATGCAATCACGCTTTCCAGAAAATCTAGGCTTGATTAATATGCTTGAGAACAAAAAAAAAAAACAAAAAAAACAAGCTGAAGGACGTATTAGAAACAGTCATTCAAAACTGTCACCATAATTGTGTTTCTTGCGTTTCTTCAGTTTTTAAATGGGTCCGATTAGCCGTTTTCCTAATTACGTATCACGCTAAAAGGCTATACCGATGTAAATAAACGGATGAAAAATCTGATCATCCACTTATCATTTCTCGAAAAAAAAAATATTTCTTCTTCATTGTGTTCTTGCCCTCCCCAGATAGGTTTTAGGGAGTCAATTTACTATCTAAGATTATGCTATATGCGTCACTTAGTTTGCGCCCTATTGTTTCTTTCGAAAAGTTAGACTCTGTGTAGTGATCACTGCCGAAACAAAGGGCGAATGAACTAACCTATTGATTCAAATTTCTCTTAATTGATCACCCCCAACATGCCAGAAAGACGTTGGTGACAGCACAGTTTCTATTGAGTGACTAACCAGACCTGTTCACTCTTTTGATCACGAATAGGGTTGACGTTGTTAGGAAAGATTGAATGGACAGAATTAATTGATATTGTTCAGATCATGCATAGTATAGTACTAGTTGATCTAAAAATATTTATCACTGAAAGGGTTTACAAAGAAAAGAGTAGATTGAATATCAGCAAATTTCAGGAGGGCATAATAGTAAGAGAATTATGGAATTGATTACTGGAATATGTAGAGCTAACAACGGATGTAAATGAATCAAAAAGAATTATGAAGTTTATTACATCACGGTAAACGATGATATCGATGACTGAGATATCGTATAAATATGATTATTTGATGTGTGTTTTTATAAACAAAATGCATGGATTTCTTCCCACTATGAGAACTGTTTCAACTTTTCAATAAATACATTTTTATGTTGACATTTATATGTCTTAGCTTGGTCCGTTGCAAAGCACTCGTAATAAGGTATCTAACGGGAAGGCTCACTAACTAAGGCTTGTGAAATTAGTTAATCTATGATGCCCCCTGCAATAATTCCTTGAAACAATCATTAACTTTATTTAAATCTAACACAATGCCTACATAATGATCCATACAGAGTGCAAATCAAATTCATTAACAGTGGCCTGAGAGTTTAATCACGGGAATTAAACGCTTTGCACAAGTTTATGGTTTACCAGACTCGCTCAGTAAATATTGCTCCAGGTTAGGTAACTAAACATGCATCTACCTATATTTGTGTGTCGTTATTCATGCGTGTCTGTGAATACTTGCATATAAGAGTGTATTTTGATGCATACAGCCATGTAAAATATATCAGGGATATATCATTTATTTTTCACCAATAACTTATGTACTTGTAAAGTTAGAAACCCAGAGAAAGAATACATATAAGCCATCAATGTACAAATTTATTCTGCAACCATCTCTAACAACGATCAGTTATTCTATCTCTGCAATCATTTGATATCTTAATTTCTGAATTATCACAACCATTAGAATATTGGACTATTTGGGAATGAAGTTCGATAAACTATCTTTGTTAAGAGATTCTCAGTTGATAATTTTCATCGTACAAAACTCAGAATGTGCTCGATTGAATTCATAGCCGGTGATTGGCCAAGCCAGAAAATGATAGCAAATCTGTTTTTGCCAAAAATGTTTGGGTTGATCTAAGAGGATAGGGGCATTGTTCAGTTAGAAGACAACATTTCCATGAGAATAGTGTCTCAAGCTGTTGAGTATAATTTCCCAAAGATGGATATTCTGGTATTTTGTAGCATTTAATATCTATTCACATATAACTAACCTTGATATCTAAAGTTTCCAAAATGCCCAAAATCAAAATGACCCCTACATGTTTTTCAGTGTAAAAATGATTATCAGATTGATATCTCCCTTGTATCCTTCAAGGCAGCTTTCACGAGCATTAACGAACAATGCAGACTAGCTATCATTATCATCATTATCAACATCCTTTTAGCATTCATCGTTGAACAAACCTTCCTGCACACGCATAAAACGTGTCTTACATGGGCGTTACGGAGCCAATCCCTACTGGAAATGTATATTTCGTCATGCTATTTTATTTTTTGCCAGTCTCAGTTTTGCAAATGAAATCTTGGGACCCATGTTGCTAGTCGTGATGTCTATTGGTTATTTGGCATCCTGCAACATTTACAGTCCATTGCCATTTGAGTTATTTTAATGGTTTCCATGAATCATGTTTTGTTTTCCTTCTGTACTGTGTTGTCAAGTGATCAATTCTCTCCTTGGAAACACGGGGAAAGTGATGTCAGACCTCTCCTGTGACATCAAAATGTCAAGGGATGGTGTCATTTTTTCGAACCTGGAGTGATATCAACCCTTTGGCCCTCTACAGGACTAAACTCAAATTGCGTCTTCATGCAGTATTAGTAAACAACCAGATCCTTCAGATTGCAGTTACCTGCATAAGTTTGATCTTTGTCGAATTCCTTTGAATAAAGTGTTTTTTTTATGATAATAGGGTTCAGTTCCCAATAAAAAGGATCATATATCCCATACATACCAACAAAAGTATATATATATATATATATATATATATAAAATGCTCTTCCAATAGAGGAATAGAGCAATTTGGTGGATGGGGAATCTATGCGTGAATAAATATATCACTTGAATTCAACCTTACTGACCATTCAGTTCTATGGAGCAAAGGTAGGGTACCAGCCTTTGGATCTGAAGCGAAGATTTTGATCCTCGATGTGATAATGGACAGTGTATAGCCACACAGAGGAGTTGTAATACAACGAAACAGCTGTCTGTGGATGACATAATCATATATATATATATATATATATATATATATATATATATATATATATATATAATTGATCCACTGGCATTGCAAATCTTCAGTGTGGCTAGAGACTTGATATCTCTTCCAGTACCACTAAGTGAGGTTTTAATCTTCGCAGCAGATGAATATATATATATATATATATATATATATATATATATATATATATATATATATATATATATATATATATGTATATACATATATATATATATATATATATATATATATGTATGTATGTATGTATATATATGTATATATATATATATTGAGAAAGAGAGAGAGAGAGAAAGAGAGAAAAAGAGGAAATGAGGGAGAAAATTATCAATGGAATCCTTACTTCAAATTTGTTTCATGTTTATGATCAAGTGGACCCCATTCAAAATCGATGAGATTTTATATAACCCCTTTTTTGTACGATACATTATTTCTGGCGTTCTAGATCTCATTTTTTTCAAGTTTTTTTTTAAAAAGAAGAGTTCACAACCAACAGTCACCTATGGAGTTGAAACATAAAGCGTAACCTACGGATTGAGAAGCATGCAAGATGCACATGGAGATATCACAAGACAGCACAGTATATGAGGGAGAAAACAGGAGTCGGAGTCTGAGACATCATAAATATCACCCCCCTCCTCCAAAAAAAACTTTTATCGCTTTGGACTTATCAGTTTACAAGAATGGCAGACAATCAATGAACATCACGACTCATGTCATGTATCCCCAGAAATAATATGCCAAACCGAGGCTAGCATGATACAAGATTGAGAGACGAACTATACATATTCAGAAAGTATCGACTCCGCGACGACCTCAACGGACAATAAAAAGATGATGATGATGATGATGATGATGATGATGATGATGATGATGATGATGATCTGCGTTCTGGGTTTGAGATTGAAAATTTTACATTTCTCGAAAGTACTGGTGATATCTAATACTATGAATAATCAAGTTCATCACTTTTAGGTTAGTATATATTATATTGTATATGAAATATAAATCATCATTGAGAAATTGTTTCGATTATAATACAGTGTTGTTTTTCAGTCGTTAAGGTTGTCGTCTGATATCTAATCCTTCATGCTTTAATAGAATGTCCTTTTCTCTGCCTTTAGCAACTAATCATATTATAATGATACTATAAAGTAATACTGTTTATAATAGAATATTTAATAAAAAATGCTTTTGAAGTTTGCTATACATGCAACAGTTATATACCTAATTTATCAAGTCACAAAACGATAGAATCATCATGAACAAACAACAAAAATTGAAAATACACTGTTGCAATTCTAGAGATACTGGGAATAGCCAAATTGGACAGAAATGTAATCTAGTTAACATGACTCGTTGAACCTCAGTGAATATCTTTGAAAGGACTGATGGGTCAAAGTTCAATATAAGAATATCATTCACCTGCTTTGAGATGATGTTCAATAAGCAAAACGAAGAATACAACAACAGTACATCTTTATCAAATTATTTCTGGAAATTGAAAGAAGAAAAAAATACAGGATCAATTAAACGGGATAAATCTAAAAGTATCCAAAATACAGCAAAGAATGACTCGAAGAAAAAACTTAACATAATTGATTTTTCCAACAATAATCTACTTCTGAACAGAAAACGAATAAGTAGCTAAATTCAGATATCGGATGAAAATTTTGTTATTAAAATATGAAGATATTGATGTATCGAGCGACGACTAAAAACTATCCAGAATGCCCGAAAAGATTTAACGCACGATCAAGAGGCGCATATATATTTGACTTCCAATAGAACTTACTTGATAATCCCAAAGAGGTGTGACACAAATTTGCTGTGAAGATTCTTTGAAAAAAGAATATATGTATATACATATATATATATATATATATATATATATATATATATATATATATATATATATATGGTGGAAGAGGCGCGAGACAGTATGTTGAAGGCGGATGAAACTGCTCCCTGTCAGGACTGATAGCATGTCTTGAAGATTTGTACTGGTAAACGCTGTCTTAATGACAAGGTTGTTGGACTGGATAAATGAATCCTTTCTCCGTTTTCTATTATGGCGTACGAGTAATGTGAGATTTTTTGTCAAGATGTGGATTTTTATCTCATTTGAAATATGTATACTTAGTGAACACAGGCTGCATCAGCTGAAATTGTTTTGTTGATACATATATATATATATATATATATATATATATATATATATATATATATACATATATATGTATATATATATATATATATATATATATATATATATATATATATGTATATATATAAATATTGATAGATAAATAGATAGATAATCGATTTTTCCTGAGAATCCTAATGTTTCTAAATGCTGTTTTTTACCCTATTTAAGATGTTTGTTAGTTTTTTGTTGTATTTTTATTTAGTTCTTTTTTTTTTTTGTTTTTTTGTTTATTTTCCCGGTATGAAATGCCAATGATGTCATAAATAGAACTCGTTCTGACCATATTTATTCTTTGGTGGAAATTTAGTCCGACTGTTCATTCATTGACTGTGATGGCGCATATTTTACGTATTTAGATGGAATTTAAGTGAAATTGGCAGAAAAATAATTTGTTCCAAGGATTTAATCATGATTCATTATAATATCTGTCCACTTTAATGAGCCAGCCCAAAGGTGACAGTAGTTGCTCATTGTTCACAAGCTCAAATGGTAAACATTTGAAGTCCAGATATAAGTTGGGATTAAGAATGTAGATTTCCATGGGAGACTGCTCAATCGAATGAATGGTGTAACATGATATTCCTACAATCAGTTTCTTCATACTTGGCCTTGTCTCTGATTGAGTTAAGCTTAAATCTTTGGCCATTTTAATGGGTTAAATTACATTATTTGTTAGAACCAAAGCGGTCACCGAAACAGCCAATCAGTTTTTGTATTGGTCTGGCTAGCTGGCTCTGTATGGATGGATGGATGGATGGATGTGTATATATATATATATATATATATATATATATATATATATATATATATATATATATATATATATATATATATATATATATATATATATCCACATAGACTACATCAATTGAGCTAGGGTGAGGTAAATTCAAGCATTTACTCCTTGATATGCATGCAAAAAAAAATATCCAATAGTTTTTCAGCTGTGTATATTTCTGCAGAAATGATTCCTTAGGTTGGGTATGACTGTATTCACGCTTTTTAAAAAATTTAGTTCAAACCACCTCCTATCATCAGGATTCGGATCACTACCCAACAAAAGACGAGAAAAGATGATTCATTACTAACCCTTAACCCCCAATGCTGTCAGAAGACATTGGTCACCTGAAAGTTTCTATTGAGTGACTAATTAGATCCGTCTCCTACCTGTTTAGGGAAAAATCGATACACGACATTTTTTGAATTTTCAAAAAATGCACTTCTTTCAGTAGATTACCTAAACTTATCCTGGGTTTGCATTTGACAGAGATTGTACGACGTTTAGTAATGATTGAATTTACTTGCAAATGTTTTCGGAAAATTTATGTCTAATACTCGCTGTGCATATCCCCTGTTCTATATGCACATATTTGTCGGTGTCTCTTCGATTATTGGTTGAAATCTGTGGCGTACGGTGCCTAAAACATCGGATGTGCGCTGATCAACTGATGAACGAAAAGGTAAAAATATGTTAGCGTCAGTAAGAGGCAATAGGCAATAAAATAAATTATGGTACAACGTAGGAAAGGCGGTCCTGATTGTAGATTGTAAACATTTTCTGACGGGCAATCTTCTGATGAGAGTGTCAGTCAGAAGACAATTTTCATTCTTTTATTTTTTCAAATAAATTTAAGATTTTTTCCTCCACCTATCTTATGTTTTACAACGTATCCACAAATGACTGTACTTTTGGAATGTCATATCTCTAAAATACTTTTCATTAATTCTCTTATTTCTTTAGATTTGTTTATCGTTTGTAACATCTACAGAGCAAAACAGTACAACTTTTAAACAATATAAAATTAGGGCCACCTTTCCAATCATGAACCAAAAAGGCTTTTACTGTCCATTGCTTTTTACAGAAGGTGATATATATATATATATATATATATATATATATATATATATATATATATATATATACATATATATATATACATATATATATATATATATATATATATATATATATATATATATATATATATATATATATATATATTTCGCTTTTGTTCATTCGTAGCTCAGAGAAAACCCTTGATACAAAGCAATATGTGCAAGTGGTTGAAATGCTTTGTGCTCCTGAGAGCTACTCGATCAGAAATTTTATCACTCAGATCCACGAATAACTGTAGGTTTCTGAAAAGAATTGAACCCCGAATTATCGCCATCTATCAAGCGTCCTAATCCTATGCTCTACTTGAAGGCTTATTGTGTTCAACTCCAAAGGCAGACGCTTATTTAATGTGTTATTATTTGTCCGTCCGTTTTCTACAAAATGCACCTGCACAGCACGTATATAAATCTGAATCTTGTAAAAGTATATCAAGTCGTGCCTTAAATGGAGAAAATATATTTGTTTTATTATAACCTGGTGGATTTTGAACGGTGATAATGCCTTTACGTTTGCGAATTCTGCCTGCATATCGGTAATTGTCGAATGAAACTGTCACCAAAAACTGTCAAAATGGGTCTCTTCAGTATTTAAGCTGGTCTGGCTGGCTTGATATGAAAACACGTTTGGTGCATACTCACTAAAACACTGAGAGCTGAAAATCTGAATATATAATCCTTGTTATGTCTACAAAAACTTTGTCATTTTTTTTCAATATCCCTTCCCACAAACTCGTCCCGAGTACGTTTTCAGTCGGGGGTTCAATTTGTAATGTGAGTTTTTGCTAAATTGGTCTCAAGTTTGTGTCTGGTAATGTTTACACCTGTCTCCAGACTTTTCGTCAGTGGTCAGTGCCCAATAAAAGCTAAATAAGGAATTTATTCGTTGATTACTCCCTTTTCAAACCTAGAATGGCAAGCGGTCAAAAGACGTTGGTCACTTGACAGTGTCAATTGAGTGAACAACCAGACCCCTCTATCGTTGTGTAAATTGATTTTCAACTTCTCTTTTACATCTTATTCTTACTGTTTCTTCTTCGTCTTAGTTTATTATTTTTGGGTTACACATAACATCCATTTCTTAGAATTTTGTTGCTACTATTTCTGATCTATTCATAACTCATATTTTAAATATGATTTCACTTCGTCTCTCTATCTCAAACATATACTAACTTCATTTCCATTTATCGTAAAGTACAGCTCATAATTCTGCTCTCTCGGTCTTTCCTCCCATTCTCTCACGTTTCAGCTCCCTCTCGCACACACATACTTCCTCATCCTCTTAACCTCTCTCATCGCTCCCTGACTTTCTATCTCTCCCTCTCTTTGCTTTTTCAAACATTCCTTCAAATTCGCTCTCCTCTCTCATACACCTGTTCCCCCCATATTTTCCGTCTCCCACTCACATTCACTCTCACACATATATCACTCATTCCCTCCCCCTCTCTCTCTCTCTCTCTCTCTCTCTCTCTCTCTCTCTTTATCTTTCTCTCCCTCTCTAAAAACCTCATGATCATTCTCAAACTCACTCTTCCTCCTCCTATTAACCTGTCTCATACTCTCCTTGGCTCTCTTTCTCATCATCTCTCTTTCACATTCTTTAATACTCACTTTGTCGACCCCTCCCTCTCTCTCTCTGTCTCTCTCTTTCTCTCTCTCTCACACACACACACATACACACACATACACACACACACACACACTCACACACACATACACGACTGGATCTTTCTTTATATCTATATTTCCACGTCCCAATATTTCCTCTGTTTCAATCACAGGTATCACAGATCTGGATATCACTCAATAAGGACAATCACGTGTCAAACGTGTTTTTGGCAACACGTCGTATTTGCGTTGACTAATCAGAAAGGTAGGATAATTTGTGATCAATGAATAAGTTTCCGAACGGTTTGAATCGTCACAAAACAAAGCCAACACCAAGTGACCAATTGAGCCTAAACTCACTGTGTCAAAGACCAATTCATCCCAGACTAACCATGTACGGTACCAATTTAGCATAAAGCTGAATTGTCACGGACCAATTCAGCATATATATTTTCATTGTATGAGCCCAATTTAGTATACCCACATTATAAGAAACCGATTTAACATTGACTTACATTTCAACGGACCAATTTAGCTTTAAATTATATTTATTCCAGACAATAGGGGGTAGCTCTTTGCTTGATGTGGCCTGTGCATGTGATACATGCCTGCATAGACGGGTAGTCAGACCAGCTTTAAAACTGTAAAAAAAAAAAAAAAAAACAACATTTTGACGGATTTTGTGACAGATTTGGTTGAAGGTTTCCAATTCTGATAAACAATTTTGTCTTCATCATTTCCCTCCACTTATCTTTTTATTCCTCTACTCCTTCTGCAATTTGTTCTCTTAAGACAATCTTCTTCATTGTTAATCAGCTTATTCGAGCATCTCTTCAACCTAAACTATTTCCCTCTCTATTTTCGAACAAGGTTTTCAAATCATTCCATCAATTTCCTTTCACCAAATCAACAGTTTTTCTCTATAATTCAAAATATCACATAGAATCTATCTTTCTCTATTTGTACTTATCTATCAATGACTGTTTATATTCATGTATATATGTATATATATATATATATATATACATATGTATATATATATATATATATATATATATATATATATATATATATATATGTTGTTCATATGAATTTATCTATCACTGACCTTTCATTATCTACTTATCTAAGTATCAAAGACCGTCTCTATCAGTCTATCTATCCATCAATCTATATATATATATATATCAATGACTTCATATCCTTCAATTGATTTCCTCTTCCATTCTCTCTCCCATTCTCTCACTCAGTCAGTCTCCGTCTCTCTCTCTCTCTCTCTATGTCTCCCCCTCTCTCTCTCGATATATATATATATATATATATATATATATATATAATGCATATTCATGTTACCATTCATATTTCTCCACGCTTCCTATCTATTTATCGATCTATCTGCCTACAATATGTGTATCAATATAATTATTTCCCGACCTTTTCTTTTCTGCTACTAGCATTTGTCTCTCTTTGTTTAAAACTGCGAACTCTTTAAAGATTCACTCTTTACTTACCGTCTATTTCAACCAATCAAAAAACAAAAAACAAACTTACTCTCATTATTTGGCTAATTCTCCAATATTTCAATTGCATACCTAACTCTTGTCCCTCTTATCCTTCTACTCTTCCTATTTTTAATATTGGATGACAATTTCATCTCCCTTTCTCTTTACTGAAATCTCTCTACCTTTTCCTTTCTCTCTGTCATTCCCCACTTTTCTTTCTTTTTTTTTCTATATTTACCTTCTATTCTTTACGCTTTCTCGTTGCCTCGTTACAATTTTCTCCAATTTGAATTCGAAATGAGATTCATTGAATGGCACTGCGTTCGTTTTCCTAGATTTGATTTCAGCCTTGTTAAGATTTGGGGAAAATGATATACAATAAAGCAGAAATTATTGTCAAGCCTCAGGGTATGCCGTCATTCCTCTATTGTTATTGTGCTGAGAAATTTAATGAGAACTCCGCACAGCATAACATTTTTTCTTTGCCAAACCACGAGATTCGAAATTCTGGCGGTCGTTAACAGATTTAGCGTGGAGATAAGCCACAAAATAAGGCCTGCATTTCAGTGCTGCCTGCAAATCAGTAATGGCGAGATTCCATCAATTTTGTAATGCACACTCACACACACATACATACATACATACACACACACACACACACATATATATATATATATATATATATATATATATATATATATATATATATATATATATATATATATATATAAATAGATAGATAGATAGATAGATAGATAGATAGATGGATGGATGGATAGATAGATATTGAGTCGGAACAATGCATCCACTTTTTACTTGTTAACAGCTAACGTGGTTTTTACCTGGAAGTGAAACTATCTCTCCCATAGAAAAGACGGAAAAGAATCGAACAGTCATACTTTATATAAAAGAGTTTATTTAATTTCCAGGTAGAAAGTTATTGTGTATTTTCTAATGGTGCAATCAGTAATTGCTCAATGCCTGGATAGTGCCAAAAATTCGATTCGAAATGGCTACCGTTAAGTCGGATATCGGATGAAACAGACCAATACATACTCAAGTGACTAACCGGAAATATTATTAACTCCTTTCAAAAAAAAAAAAAAAAAAATTACTAGTTCAATGACCAAAAAGGTGAGCAAAGTTTAACGGTTTATGGATTTCATCTGAATCAGATCTTGATTTATCTATGTTTTACATAGTTGTATGATACATCACGTTAAGTGTACTATGTATATTAGCTACTCTCAGGGACTTTTAGCCTGTGTCGATTAAGACCTCTGTAACTTGAAATCTCTCCTACCCCTCTCGTTCTCACTCACTCACTCACTCACTCTCTCTCTCTCTCTCTCTCTCTCTCTCTCTCTCTCTATATATATATATATATATATATATATATATATATATATATATATATATATATATATATAGTGCCAGCTCAGGCATCCACTCCAGTTACATGTGAGACCCTATGCACACACACACACACACACAATATCTATCTATCTATCTATCTATCTATCTATCTATCTATCTATATATATATATATATATATATATATATATATATATATATATATATATATATATATATATATATCAGTACCTCACAGGATGAATCACAGTCACCCACGCGTTTACTAGCATTAATTGTATAAAAGATTATCCATAATTTCCAAGGTTGCAACCCCCGTAAATGTGATCTTGAGAGCCTAGAGACACACAACCACACGCACATTGATACGAGCAAAGAGAGAAGAATATGAAGTTGATTGGTCAGGCGGGTAAATTGCATGGCCCCAATGATTTGATATGTCTGCTGAGGCAACTGTTCTGTCGGGCTACTCCTTTGAAGGGGAAACAGGCAGCAGGCATCATCATCGTGTAAAACCTCCCAAAATCATCGTCTGCGTAGCCAAGCCATTGATATATATATATATATATATATATATATATATATATATATATATATATATATATATTAGGAGCATTTCAAATACTTCTCACACACTTTCTTGCTATACACTGATCAAGACGAAACTGCTGAAACTAGTCTGCAAAAGAATTGAACAATTTATCTGATTAGCTTAGTAAATACCAGTACAAAGCGGGTTGAATGAAGTAGAAAGATTTTGTCAGGTCAGTATTTCAATTAGGTACAGTCAATCTATATCGAGAATCTGCATTAGAAGTTCTTTTTTCAAACCTCGACTCAGCGCCGACAATAAGCGTAAGTTGGAAACAAGCGATTGTGTCTGAAATGAGGAAGACTACATAAAACACACAATCAGTACATCATAATCATCATCAACATCAGCAATATTTTAACGTCAGTTGTTGGACACACAAATTTACCAGGATTTGCCCAACCATTCTATAATGAGATTCATGGGGCCTATACATCCGGACGAAACTCAGAAATACGCGTACATATGTGTTGTAGGTTACGTGCATACGCAGATTTTAGCACACCATCTCAGCGATCATTGGCCCTTTTACTTTCTCAGAAGGTTGGTCAAAAGAACAATATTCCAGGGTAGAGGAATATCTAGAATATACTCTAATGACAACCCTGCTTGTAGCGAATGATAATTTTTTCCCTTAATTTGGGAACATCAAGTAGGGTTTGCATGAAATTGTTTTCTACCATATCTTTCATTGACTATATATATTTACAACATCCGAATGTTTTGACTCCTGTTGAGAATGCTTGATCCAGGGAGAGGTGGCCCCCGACCAAGCAAATGCCCATACGCATTTGTGCTGAGTTTCATAAGTCAAGTCAAGACTGTTTAACCAGTTATTTCCAAAATTAATCCAATATGTCCGCAACTGGGATTTCACGTTGCTTCATCGTGTTTTATTTGTAGTTATATTTATTTTTAGATTTCACGTTACTTCCTGAAGGCTTTTCTGGAATCTCACGTTGCTCCATGTATGTTTTTTTTCTATAAACTCACGTTGCTTGATGTACAGTTTCCTGGAATTTCATGTTGCTTAATGCATGTTTTTTTAGAATCTCACGTTGCTTTATGTGCAGTTTCCTAGAATCTCACGTTGCTTTATGCATGTTTTTTTCTGGAATTCCTTGTTGCTTATCTATGCTTTTCTGGAATCTCACGTTGCTTGATATACGGTTTTCTTGAATCTCACTTTGTTCTCTATATGTCTCTCTGGAATCTCACATTGCTTTACGTACAGTCTTTCAGGGATCTCATGTATGGTTGTTCTCTGGAATCCAACATTTTTTTGTATAGCCTTCTCTTGAATCTTACGTTGCTTTATGTATCATTTTCTCGAATCTCACTCTGCTTTATGTACGTTTTTTCTATTTTTTAAATTCTCACGTTGATTTAAGTATGGTTCGTATTCTTGAAAAGATAACTAATATTTCTTTCTTTACATTTAACTCTGTCAGAGAAGATGCCTTTGAAGTGGAAACAAAGATCATTTTAGTAAGGGAGAGAAACAACGTACATTTCCCGCTGACTGGAATCTTCAGTTAGCTCATAATACTTACACTTACGCGAAAACATACACAGACACACACATACACACTCACCTACCAACATTAACACGTAAACGAACGTGCACACACACACATAGAGGTGCACCTACACTCACACACACACACATACACACACACGTACACACACTCAGACACAGACACACTCGTGCACATACACACACATTAACACACACAGAACGATGTCTGCTAATTGCTAATTTCTATTATATAAATTAGCCTACAACTTTTTTTTTGGTCTAAGACCATTAAAAGCAAACCTAGAAAGCAGTGAGGCTATTACATCGTAGCGTAGATATTACAATCTAATCCATTATTTGAACAAATAAATTTGAAAATATCTTTAAAAAAAACGTCATGTTCAATAACTAATGTTCAATATCATTTGATCATTATATATACATAGACTGCAACATAAACATTTTTATCATACATTTATATGCAACCAATGCTTATATATAGAATACTTACTGATAACACGACAATGAAGACATGCTGATTTTCACCGGCCCACTTTCATGCCTTAAAATAAAGCTTTCCAGACTGATGGCATTAGTGACACAAGTTTAATGAAAGTCAAATACGGTATGAAATGTTTTCTGAGCAGTCCAATCTTTTCGGGAAAAGTATCTTTTGGAAAATATCTATAATTATTTTTGATTTTGCGAACTACCAAGAGATTATGGGTGACTCACTAGTGTCGAGACTCACAGATTGAAAAGTTCCACTCGTGAAAATAACAAAAGCTTTTAGAAAAAAAAACCTTCTCCCGAATGATTTATTAGACAGCCAGTCAGTGATAAACAGCATATCTAACCATTGGACTTTTAGTTTTTGGAACATTTTCCGAGTTATCTCTAAATGTTTTCAATGAATTCCAATTATATTTTGTGGAAAGGCAAGTCCCAACATAAGAGATATGTTAGCACACGAACACACACACACACACACACACACACACACACACACACACACACACACACACACACACACACACACATACATACATATATATATATATATGTGTGTGTGTATGTATGTATATATATACTTGTGTGAGTATGGGCATGTATGATTGTTATTATTTCCTTCAACAATGGTATCTATCTATCTATCTATCTATCTATCTATTCACTTATCTGTATATCTATCAATATATCTATTTATCAATCCATGTATCTATATATCAATTGCACAAGCATATATAAATGTATGTGCTTGTGTGATTACGTATACGTGCATTAAATATTGTTCCCTACATTTTATATATATATGTATATATATATATATATATATATATATATATATATATATATATATATATATATATATATATATATATATATTGCATGGTGTGCATAAACGTTAATTATGTGGATGCATGTATGTATATATACTTTTGCGTATATGGAGTTTTAAAGTTACCAGTTGCATGAATCACCTATTAGGATATTCATTCGAGATTTATATGATATAATATCCAGTTGCAACTTTCTTAATATAAGGAATCTGTTGGAAAATGGAAACTGAATAATCTCCTTGTGTAAGTGTATGAATATAATGGTTAATATCTATGTGCAGTAGTAAAGCTTTACAGACTTTCACACACACACACACACACACACACGTATATACATACATAATTATACGTACATATATATATATATATATATATACTTATGTATGTATAATTATATATATATATATGTATATATATATATATATATATATATATATATATATATATATATATATATGTATATATATATATATACATATACATTTATATATATACACATACACACACTACTAGGATAGTAACATTTAGATAAATCAAAATGTAAGTTTCCTATTCAGGAGATCAAAAGACACATTCCCGTTTTAAATTCTAAAAAAGAAGAACGAATGAATTTATTTTTTGAAAATAAAGAAATATTCCCGAAAAGATTCCGGGAATAGTTGAATATATATCTGCCGGATTCCCAGTTCTGCGACTGGAACCATTTTCTAAAGAGCGTTCCTGCATTCTTACAATAGCCGGAAAGATCGAGAGAGGACAAAGCAAAAGTCACTCTGCAAATACAAAAGATCTCTTCATAAATGTTCGCCTCTTGCAAAAATAAGAATCAATCATTGAAGTGGCGCATATGTTTGAGATCTTTTTTCTTTTATTCAATTTGGGGAAGGTTTTCTTTAAATCTTCGCCGTGAGGTTTTTCTGGAGTATTCACGAATCGAATCATTTTTACTGATGGACATTCAGATAAATCTTATTTTCTACCTGTTCATCTTTCTCTCTGTCTGTCTGTTTACCTGTCTGTCTGTCCCTCTGTCTGTCTCTGTCCCTCTGTCTCTGTCTCTCTGTCTCTGTCTGTCTGTCTGTCTGTCTGTCTGTCTCTCTCTCTCCCCCTCTCTCTCTCTCTCTCTCTCTCTCTCTCTCTCTCTCTATATATATATATATATATATATATATATATATATATATATATATATATATGTATAGTCTAGAAAACTCCAAGTAGCTCCAAGTACAGAAAATTAAAAAACTTTTTCGAATTTCTTTTGTGTCACTTCAGTCACTTATTTCCAAATATTTATCAATGAAATTTATGTACTACTTTCTATTGTTTTTCCCCGTTCTATATACATACTTTGTTTTAAAGGTACACTGTATAATCTTTCTCTCGTTGGCATCATCAGCGCTTTGGGGATTTAAAAAAAAACTAAACAGTTGTATTAACATGACATCCCAGCAGTGTTGATCAAACAACTCTTGTTTTCCCTATTATACAGCTTTTGTCATACTTTTTATATAAGAAATTATGCATATATTATATTGATGTATTTCTATCTACATATCATTTTTTTTAACCAGGGTTTACTTACGTAAGTTACTCCAAGAACTTATTTAACGATGAAGGATCTGTCGGTATGAAAACGGACTGAATTTACTGTTTGTGTAATTTCTATTGACCATCAATCGAACTTTCTATTTATTTTCAGTCTGTTCTTATCAATTTTCTCATCTATATTCACTTACAAATATGTCTTAATCTACTTTTCATTACTATAAATGGTCAATCAGAACTGTCCACATAGGTTTCTTCAGTATACAAGTTAATCCGGCTGGTTGACAATGTATGTATTCATCACGCATACAGGCAGCACTAGAGGGCTTGATATTAAAGCATCTACTCCATGTAATGTCATTTTTTGTTCATGTCTTTTGAAAATCCCTCGTTGAAAAGATCTTCGGTTGGGGTTCAAATTACAATGTGAATTTAAGCAAAAGTCATTATTGTTATTTGCATGTCTCAGACTTCTTAGTGGCCACCGATGGAATACATAAGTTATGTATTTGACGATGGTTTACCCTCGTTTCGCTTGATACACCTCTCCTGACTGACCTATGTTCACCAACATGAAGTTTCTCTGCAGAGAGGTCTGCATATCTGAGGTTGTTTGGGTATTCGCTGTCAATTCGAATTCCCTTATTATCCAATCTAGACTTTGGAAATAAATGAATCGGAATAGACGTCAAATACCATATAATCTTTGGATTTGCAGACAACATCGCCATTTTTGCTGAGAATCTTCATTCTCTTTAAAGAAAAAAGGTTTAACTAAATGAAGTCAGCAGGAAACATTGCATCAGCTAGCTCTTTCAGCCATACACCAAGCAGCCCGGGTTTTGCTCTTAATGACTTCTTGATTTTTTCAGACTTTACACAAAATGAATCAGAAAGCAATAGAGTAGTTGATGGCTCTCTATAAATAAGACTTTGAAGACTGTCTTACAAATGGAAAGGACGTTGTGGCTACTTTGAACTGGATTAAGACCTAATGCTATAGTTAAGCTTTTTCTTCATTGGACAGTCTCCGAACCAATTTTAACCCCATTTTTGGAAATACGTCTATACTCTGACAGGAAAAAAATAAATAATTTTATCGTGTCGATTGAAGTAAACAAGATCAGCCTTACAAATCAGCATTAAAAAAAAAACATTTTTTACTAACCCTACGCAGGGTGGCCAAATGATATCAGTTAGGACGAACCCAACGAAATAGAAGCATGCCTACGTCGTTAGCGTGACTGGTTTTTGCACAGATGAGATAAATTGATATTCAATGAGATTTAGAGAAATAATGTGCGTATATAACTCCGTGAGCGTGTTTTTCTGCGTACGTGCGTGCATATATGGTTGCGTGTATATATAATTTTGCGTGATAGCTTCGGACTCATAAATTGTATCCGCAGCAATGAGACATAAATTATATGATTGATGGGATGACATAAGAATAAACTGATAGCTCTCTCCTTCCCGCCTCACTTCAACCGTGCTTGGTCTCAAATTCACCTTTGGCTAAGATTTTTATTCCAGTTTCAAGAAAGCGTCGAACTAATCGTAAACAAAGGAACTAGAATCACATGACTCTTGTCTGCAGAATCCGCGTGGTTTGACTCACTTGAACAGAGGAAATGGGTATTTCATTTCTATCGATTTTTCTCCGATATACGAACTGTCTTCCTTTGATTTGCAGATAGTTCAAACATAAAAGAAAAAGGAAAATGAAAAAGAAATATCTCCCAATCAGATCAATGATTATTGAGCGATATTATTAGTTACTATGAGGAAGTTAGCTTTCATTCTTCATTGAAATCAATACTTTCAGAACAATGTTAGAAACTGTCAAACAAAACTCTCACTAAAACTGTCAACATAGGTTTTTTCAGTTTTCAAGTCAGTCTGTCAGGTTATGTATGCGTGTTCTGCGTTTAGAGGCCAAAAAATGAGGAAAATTAAGCACTTACTCCTTTTTACGTCAAGAAAAATCTTTGTTTTAGTTTTTAAAAAATTCTTGTCCTAAATAGAATTTTAGTGGGGGTTTAGTTTGCAATGTAAGTTTAAATACAGTTGATCAATATTTTCTGTCCAGCAGCAGAGATGCTTTTTTTTTATATAAATATATAATTCAAACTGTTTCAGTGATTATGACTCAACTGATTGCGAGAGAAGTAACAATCATTGATTACCCTTTTTTCGCAATTAAACATCACAAAGAAAGTATGCTGCCAAAATAACGCTGGTCACCTTGCGGTTTCTACTGACTGACTTGCAGGACATGTCTTCCTAGTGATTAAATCGCTTTCTGAAATATATTTTTGTTTCGGGCTTCAAATAGGAAGATCAATTCAGACCCAATCAAAGGTAATAAAAAAGAATGGGAAAATAGGATGAAATATTATCAAAGAAGTTATGGGAAAATATTAAAATTTTATTGGTCGGAAGAGAAAAGTACATTTAAACAAAATATTGCTTGATTATTTTAGAATCATATAATGACTCCTGCTTTTTTCCTCTTGATTCAGTGATTGTGTTTCATTGGATATTTTAGAGAAAATATGCCAATTTTAATAGTAATAAAATATAATTTCATTTTGCAGTGACATTAATGACGCACAAATACCTATTTCAACTTATCAATGGAAATAATAAATTCCCCAAAGAAATCTAATTCAGGAAATCATAACCAAAAGTACCATGATTTAATATTAATAGTTTGATATTTTATTACCTTCTTGTATCATGAGATCATCACCTCATCTCGTGCTATAATGAACTACCAAAACTTGTGAAGCTAAAGGAATAGCAAACGAAACAGTGGAAGCTTGTGTAAAACTCGTCATTGAGAAAGAATTAAATCAGCAGCCTGATTTGTTTTATGTCTTATTCAGCAGATACGTCAATCGTGCCCACGTCTTTGATTGTGTCTTTTGTCATGGAAAAATATTTCAGTCAAAACTGCTTTAAAATGAAATCTGACGCTACAAATTAGATATGAACACGCATTTGCAAAGAAAAAAAAGAAAAGAAATATAATGTCGCAGACTATTAAAAATATTTGAAGGAATTTCAACTAAAACCGAGAATTGATCCAATGTCCACATTTTCTGGTCGTAAAATATATTTGCGTGGTTATTTTCTGGTAGGTTCAGTGAAATCACATACATACTCTTTTTACGACTTTCTTTTAATTTAACCATTTCCCTCGGCTCTTTCGAACGCCTTGGGATCGTCGTAGATTGACGTATCCCGACAGTTTCCCTGCTAAAAAAAAATCTGGACCGGCCATGTGGATGGCGTTAAATATTAAGAGAGTCTTCGTAACTTTTTTAAAGATTTTCCCGACGGGTCATTTAGGATGACATATCTCGTAAAAGCTTCACTGGCATTTTGCACTGTTTCTCTGATTCGTAAATCCAATCTAACATCTTCCTTTGAAAGTCTCATCACTATGCCTCAAACTATCAGTTATACTCAACTGTAGGAATCTTATTAGAAAGAACGGTGCCTATAATATGCAATTTTGATCGTTCATAAAAATTGTGACTTGAATTATGCCATTAAAATGTCTATGACGTAGAAAATCAGAAATATTATTATTTTAAAATGCTGTCAACATTAACCTGCAGCCTCGTAAAATCAATAACGTAAATTCTAAGGAGAAGCCGTCCAAAAATGCATGTGTTTGTTAAATTTTAAAGAAATAATCGGATTTCAATATATATTTATATATATTTCACTAGTTAGTTAATTTACAGTTTATATATTCGAAGATTTAAAATCTAGAGAAGTATTTATTTTTCATATTTATATCAAATTTAATATAAATGATTATAACATTAACGGCTTTCATAGAATGACGACTTAATTTGTCGTCCATTTGCGGAAAAGCATATATATGTTTCAATGACAATTCCTATGGGACAACCGATTCGCTTGTTTTGCTGACAACACATCATTCAATCAATTGCTACACCGACTTTGCTCGGAAATTAAAACCTATGAGAGAATGTAATACATAGTAAGGCTTCAATATAATTTGAAAATATTTGCTTGAAGGACTGAACACTGTAGATATCTACTAAACACAGGTTATTCTTGCCCCAGACCTCACTAATAGAAAATTCCAGGAGGACAAAATTCAGAGCACTAACAAAATGTCCCACAAAGTTAGCTTGTTAACAATTAATCAACGCAATGAGCCAGCACGCATTGTTAAAACAAAAAAAATGAATACTTCATAAACATTTCAAAAGATATCTCTAGAAAAATAACTAAAAAAATGAATTTTGATTCTTGTTTACTTTAAGTGCTACAAAAGTCGACAGTTCTTACAACCAAGAGAATTTTACGTTAAGACAAATTTTTGAATTGGTTAAACTGATTGAAAAGAACTGTCGATTTTAACAACTCATTCTTTGGGCTGTTTAATCTCATTAATTACAATGCACTGGACAACATTGTGGTCAATTCTCTTTCAATTAGATAATGAATAAATGGTTACTGTTAATGTATATTTTTGAAGTTGTTTTTGTGAATTAAAGTATATATATATATATATATATATATATATATATATATATATATATATATATTATGATTAAGATCCCCTTCTTCAGGGTTGAGCATTATTCAAGTGAGGCAACTTGTCCATTATAACTTACATAGCAATGCTCTCCCAACTCTTGAATGGAGCATCTGGTAGATATATTGCTTAAATTCGGTCCTGCTGACCGTCCAGTTCTAAATAGGGCAAAGAAAATGCCAGCCTTTGGGTCTGAAGGGACGGTTTCGATCCAACCTCGTGGTACTTGATGGGATATTGGATAGTCTATTGCAGCACTGTCCGTGGATGACAAACTTTATATATATATATATATATATATATATATATATATATATATATATATATCACACTGATTTATTTGTCTTTAAAATCCGTCGAAATTTGTAGAACAGAAAAAAGGGGAAATTGCTCTTGATAATATTCGAACCAAACCACCAAAATATATCTATTCAGTCACTCAACTGAGACCATCCCATAACCAAGGTCTATGCCACGTCGGGGTGATCAATAAAAAAAATGAATAAGTTACTTCTCTCAATTCTTGTTGGGGAGTGATCACTAAAATTTTTGAATTTCCAAAAAAGAAAAAGGACGCCAACTTGGCATATGATTTAGCATAAAATAACATTTCAAATCGAACCCCTGCTGAGAACCTATCATAACTGGGGTTCAAAGAACATAATTTTTTGGTAAACATGATTAGGTGTACATTTTTAAATTTGCATTCCTTTAGTTCCTTTGGTGGGGCCTGTAAGCCTAATTTATACATAACCAGCCGGGCAGACTAACTCAAAAACTGGAGAAACCTATGCTGACTGATTTAATGAACAATTTTCGTTGATAGTTTCTGATAATTGTTGGAATATTATAACTCTTTTGAATGGATATTGCTGAAAAATATGTAAATATTGTTGAACAGGTAAAATATATAAATGAACACTGTAGCAAGCACATCATCGTCTAAAAATCTGGGGTTAAAAAAGGCATTTATAATTTCGATGTATCTATGCGAGGATTTGGATTCAGATTACTGACTCATTAAAAATGTACATCCTTCACTAATTCAGCAAAGGATTTCAATAGAAAAAGAGGTTGAACTATCTCAAGATATCGACGCTTTCATGGCAATAGCAACAGTAGTGCATTATAAGAAAAAGAAATATTCAAAATCTTAAAGACATTAGATTCAAATAGATAAAATTGTGAATTTCCTTGTCGTAAGTTTGATTCGGGGGAATTAAATGTATACAAGATGTATGAAAAAGGGCCATTCAATCCCATACATTGACAACGAATCCTCCTAAAATTACAAGTCTATTATCTAAATCCATCAACAAGAGGATTTCAAACAATCCAACAAATACAGATTTTTTCAATGAAGCCAAAAATATTTACAATCAAACCCTGAAGAAAAGCGGATAGCATAATGAATGATATATGATAATATAAAAGGAAAGAAACGACAGAGAAATAGAAATAGAAAAGGTGATATCGTATTGTCTAACCCTTCCTTTAATATAGCGGCAGAGACTAATATACGTGAGATATTTATTCGATGAATCAAAAGCCTGGTTCACCGAAATAACCCACCACAAAAAATAAAAAGCCGGAATAATGTGAAAATTAGCTACTGTTGAATGCAAAATAAGCCGGAAATATTTCATGCGCATATAAAAGACTTATTTACGAATGTGACGCAGAAAAGAGCAAGGACTAAGGAAAAAATAAGAGTACTCATGAGATATTCGACGTTCAAAAACAACATAGTTTACAAAGCGATAATTTCTACCAAAAAATAACACTATAAATGAGAATTTATATTGATGCAACGAATTGGTATTGGGGAAAAAAGACTTTAGAGTCATAAATTCTCATTCATTCATGAAAAATGAATAACATAACTGTATTATATGAATTCAGATGGGAATTAAAATGATAAAAAAAAACAAGTTAAATGGTTTAGATTGAAAAAAAATACTAAACGAGATAGTCATCTGTTTAGTAAAATGAGTTGTGTTTGAATGAAAAATGAAATAATAACCTTCCCGAATCCACATAATATCATAAAAAAATTAAGGTATTTGACTTGAGTATATGTATATATATATATGTATATATATATATATATATATATATATATATATATATATATATATATATATATATATATATATATATATATATATATATATATATATATATATTATTGTGTCATCTTCAGAAAGCACTTTCAATGTATTGCGTCTCTTCAGTGTGACTATAGTCATCCAGGACTGCAAAACAGAATTGAAACCCTCACATCGGACCCGGAGGCCGATATCGTACCTCTTGACTACGAAAGTGAGTGGTCAGTAGGGCTAAATTTACGTGATATATTCATTTATGCAGAAACTCCTCATCCACCAGAGTGCTCTATTCCTATGGAAGAGCATTGCATAAGCTTACAATGGATGAGTTACCTCATTTAAAGAGTGCTCAATGTTTAATATAAATATGTGTGTGTGTGTGTGTGTGTGTATATATATATATATATATATATATATATATATATATATATATATATATATATATATATATATGTATATTTTCTCAATCGACATTTCTAATTTTTTTAAAATCCCATTTACGACATCTATGCGAAATGATACATTGACGGTGGAATAGCAGCAAATTATGGGAGATAGATATAAGTTTTGTTATAATATAATGCAATTCATAATCATTCTGTTTGGTCGTATATCCATTTCTTCATGATATGATCGTCACGTTGAAAGAGAAATAATGCAGGTATGGACCGTGAATAAACAAACAAAAATGAGTATTTGGGGTTGAAACGTACATATGTAACATTGAAATCATAGAAAAGGAGTGCATCGTTTTTGTTTGTTTTTTTACTTACATCTTCTCATGTTCGTACCTGCACTACTTGTTCGTCAATTTTTAAGGAAAATATTCCGTCAGATTAACCATTATTTAAACTTCAAACACACGTACATACACACGGGTGTGTATATATATATATATATATATATATATATATATATATATATATATATATATATATATATATATATATATAATTAAAGAATTCTAACTGCAAATTTACAAGTATAAACACTTTATATCATTGATAACAGACAACATACAGACACACATACACCGACAGACACACATGCACACACAGACACACAGACATATATATATATATATATATATATATATATATATATATATATATATATATATATATATATATATATATATATATATGGATAAACAAGAATAAAAATAAATGATCCAGTATGTATAAGAGAGGAATGAAACGAGAAATTCCATGCAATATTGTTATATTGACCTTTCAAAAAGCAATTGCGAAAAAGTGTAATTCGTGATTATATATTTTGGCTCTGCACCCCCCCATATATATATATGTATATATATATATATATATATATAGAGAGAGAGAGAGAGATTGATAAATCGATACACTTTTGTATATGTCATGTAGATTAGATGTATATTTCTGTATGGGTAACGGAATTAATATTCTTTCAACAAAATAGGAACTATTTTTGTTGGTTACATCTTATTGATTGTGATATTACATGTATTATTGCATGTGGATGTATATACTTTTTGTATGAGTGTACGTTCGTGTCCTAATATTCACTTAGTTTTCATCTCAGAAGGCCAGTGTTTACGCTAAATTTCTTACTGTCATTCTCCATACAGGGCTCCAATTCGATGTCAAATTACAATATATCAACATCGGCAGCAGCCTTTTAGTGTCAATCGTTGGACATGGACTTCAACAAAGATTAGTTAGAACGTTTTGTCTTCATGAGAATTGCGTAACCACTGAAGTACCTGGTTTGCCATTCAATCTCCTCTTAATATGATCTCCGGAGATCCACGTTGGGAGTTTTGACTTAGCAGTTGTTTCACATTCTGGAAACTTGGCCAGCCATTTGAGTTTTCTTATGGATCCTATTATATCCCTGATTCATTTTTCTCTCTAATATACATTGCTGGCTTATGATATCCGTGTGATATTGAGCATGGTTTCATCTTGCATGTGTTATTGTTTAAAACCATAAAACCTTCATGGGCTCCTTTGACCCGAAAATGTGCCAAATTCCATGGTAATTAAAAGCTTTGAAGTGATGAGGCAAAGAGAAAAAATGTTCGGCACATCACGCAGTTATTGGTGAAATGGTTACATCCTTGCCAAAATCAATATTGAGTTTCACCAAGCAAACAATGATTTTTTTTTCAACTTGGCTCGTTGGTTCAAAGTTTGACAGGAGAAGTAGAACCATTAAACTATACACAAGAAAGTTCTGCGTGATATCCCTGCCAAGACTAATTTTACAAAAATAATACAGGTTATAACATGTTACAGGGTACCAGTTACAGGTAAGATGTGTGCCGGTAAATTCTGTTTTGTATACGAATTACTATCCTAATCTTCGATGTATTTTGATAAACTCTTATCGCTACTCCTAGTGAGTAGTACACATTGTCAGTCAGTGTTGAAACTGCAGGCAAAGGACTACCTTAAAGGAGACGTTGGAATAAATAATTTCTTCGTTATGGCGAAATCCCTTGAAGTTTTGGAAAAAACTTTTTCAATAGAGTTAAAACTAACTATGATTTTTGTTCTTTCTTGCCACGGGAAAGGATTCGACGATCTTCACGCTGGTTTGACGGTGTCTGTTTTTGACTCCTTTGTTCCTAAGAGAAACCTAATTTTGATACACATATAAGGGAACGTATCCTGAATATGGGACTATATTTAACAATGATGACTTATCATTTTTTTTAATGATTTTTTGGTACACTCAGCTTTAACATTGTTAAGTTTGTTTTTTTTTAAACATTCATTCCATTTGTTGGTGGGCTGAAAGGAAGAAGCACCAGGAAACCATTCTTCTGTCCAGAACATATTAAACATTATGAAATAAAATATATTTTTAGGTGAAGGACTTAAAAATAGCTTAAGTTAAAAGGCGATTTTCTGGTAATCGGATTTTCGAATATATAAGAAAAAATCTCGAAGAAAAAGCGGGATTCAAATAAAGTGTTTCATTGCCAAAAAGTGGCAAACTTGACGCGAATACAAGCATATTTCTATGTTGGGAGAAAGAAAAGCAAATAAGAAAGTGAAAACTGTTAAGCTTCGAGAGAAGGAGGTTTTGTTTAGATTGTTTGGCTTATGAAGACACTTAAGCCTTTCCATAAGATGTATTGATTAATTGACAATGTCGGCGGTGCCAGATATATTTAGAGAACCATACCTACTGATAGATAGGTGGATAGACTGATAGATTTTTACATATAAACAGATATCTAGATATGTATGACTAGACAAAATTTATTGCTTTGAACAGGCTAGGATGGATAGATAGACGACATATATTTGTGTGTGTGTGTGTATGTATACATGGTAGTGTATATAAATAAACATATGTGTTTGGGTGTGATATATATATATATATATATATATAGAGAGAGAGAGAGAGAGAGAGAGAGAGAGAGAAAGAGAGAGAGATAGACAAAGTTATATAAACAATGAGAAATTGTGTGTGCATGTGCAAGTATATGTGTGTGAATATATTTTTTGCTAGTCGGGATTCAATAACTTTACATATCTTACATGAAGATTCTGACGATTGTGTGAGGATAAAACTTTTAAAAGTAAAAGCATTCTTCTGTTTGATTGTGTTCATGGGTAATATTAGATATTTTTGCTTCACGCATACAAAATTACATTTTAATGAAGCTGATTTGATCGCTATATTTCGGCAGATGTATTCTTCAGGCTTTTTTGGATTGTGTTATCTGTAACATAGATTATTTTTAGCCTTATGCCAGAATAATCAAACCTTTGTAAGTAAACTCAATGTGTATCTAACATTTGGAGTTTTATAACAGAAGAGTTTATATATATATTCTCAAAACTATAATTTCCCTTTGAAACGATATTTGTTCAATTACTGAATGCTCCAAACAACCTTAAGGGCTCAACTGATTAAATGCAATTGTTCGAATAAAGATATTGGAGTTAAATACTGTTTCTGAAATTCTAGTCAGTACAACTGGGATATGTGGTAGAGAACCAAGAAGTAATCACCATTAACTTATATGGGGGCTTTTTTCAAAGTTTCGAGACCCTAAAATAACCATCTCTGACCCCTGAAAGTTCTAACATAAGCATGACACCATTCCAAACTATTTTAATACATTTTACTGGTACGTTAAAACACTTCTTGCTAACTGATGCACAAAATAAATCGATACCTGACACAGATGCTCACAGACACTGTCCAAAAACAATAGCGACATTAGGGCTTTCGTAAGAGTGAGTGAACATAAAACCTTTTTCTCAAAGTGAGGAATACCTTTATATCCTCAACTCATGACGATGCTGTTAAGTAGGAGAATTAGATTTTCAGAATATGTGTTTTTTCATGCGAGTATACCCTTATATGTAATTTTATATGTAGGGGGTGGAGGCTTAGCACACAGCCTTATAAAATTATTACACAGAATGATCGAAAGCAAAAATTTTTAATCAATAAATTCCATGAATAACTCAACATGTTCCTGAAAATGTGCAAATTTATTTTGGATCCTAAAAAATCTGGGCAAAATGTCGAATGCTTTATTCGATCAAGTATTTTTCTCTTTCTTGGAGTTCCGACATTTTCCAATTCGCCGAACCATTTTGATGTGTAAAAACTTGGTTAGCAAATATTTTTACCATTTCACCACGGTTGGCAGAATTGTTTTAAAGCTTCTTTCCGAACGAATTATCCGCAGAAGAATTTCCAATAAATCTCAAAGGATGTAGAATTCGTGAGTAATTTAAACATTGTTACTTGTTCCTTCTTACTCATATTTACTTATTCCTTCTCCCCCGAATTTGTTGAAAGTCCTGCGGCAATTAAAATATCCCAGAGCCGATGAAGTGAACAAGATTAATTTAAGCCTTTTGCTTTAAATAAAGTGCAAGAACTTTATTCATTCTCTTGTTTTATTCCTATTTATCCTTTTCTGAGTTAAAGTGCCTTTGAACATTAATAGATCAAGCTGGGTTGCCCTGCGTAGCACGATACTTAGCAAGGTTGTCACACAGACCCAGTCCTCGAGGCTGTGAGTTCGAGCCCACATAGATCTCAAACAAGTGTAACAGTACGTCAGTCTAGGCTGAGCTTAGTGAATAATAATTCAGTGTAAGTACTGATGCTATATACAGCCCATTAGTAGAAGCTTTAGATCATTATTTATATAGATCAGTCTTGGCTAAGCTTACTGAATGATAATTTATTGCGTCTACTAATATATCATCATCATCATCATCAGTCTTTTAACGTCCGTTGTTGGACATAGACCTTCCCCAGGATTTGCCACACTTCTCTATCATGGGTGTCGCAGAGCCAGTACTTCCTGAACTTGTGTAGCTCGTCTCTCCACGTAATCTTCTGCCTGCCTCGGTTGCGCATGTGATCTCGGGGGATCGAAGTCGTGAGTCATCATATCCATCAGTTGTCTGCCATACTTGCAACATGGCCAGCTCACCGCCATTTGAGATTTTTAATGGATTCTATGATGTCCCTGACTCTTGTCTATTTTCAGATGTACTGTGCTGTCTTGTGGTCTCTCCATGTGAGGCCCAGCACATGTATATATATATATATATATATATATATATATATATATATATATATATATATATATATATATATATATATATATATATATATATATATATATATATATATATATATATATATATAAAGGATCTTGAATCAAAATAAGAACATGAAGGAATGCAAGAATCATCCGTAGATTTTTGGATATCAAAATCGAAGATGGAATGTGTATCTACAAATTGTTTGATAAACAAGATGGCTTCCCGTTTCGTGCAGTGATAATGCCTTTTCGAAAAGGTAGTCGCCTGGTGTACATATTTCACAGATCAATAGTATTGGAATATTTGAGAATCGCAAAAGCAACTTTATGATCCATTGTTTATATACAAAGATTGTTTCTCTAGTTGTAAGAATGGTCAATCAAGGTGGTGATATTAAGATTTTCAGAAAATTTAATCAATCTGTGATTAGACATCCTGATCCCTTTAAGACGTATCAGTTTAGACGTTGTGTAGAGCCGAGTGGGAATTGGTCCAAATACACTAATGAACAGGCCGATTGGAAGTGGCAACTAGCAATTATGCAACAGAGATCACAATATTTTTCAATTTGATTTAGCTTTGGTTGACACATAGCCATAATAACTGAGCAACTATTTGTGATGTATTCAAACGCTCTTGCAAAGCAATTGATAATTATTGCTCAACAGTAGGTGACCTATGTCTTCTTTGTATTTCAAGTGGGTGTCTGATTTTTTATGTTCAAGCATTCGTGTTTTACAATGCACTGTTGAGTATCATTCTTACTTTTTGTTGTTGCATTGAATTAATGCACAACTTTGAAAAGACACTTTGTTTTTTGTGTGTGTCTCTCAAATATCTGGATAAAAAGAGACACTCAAAAAGATACTCAAATAATCCAGATTTGGAGAAGAAAAAGCGCCGAAAAAAACCGAGCCAGACGAATGAACATTGTCATTTATTTTAAAATTCTGCTTGCATCTGTTCCTTGTATTGAAATCTTTTCTGCGTTGTTTTGAGAGGGTAAAAGTAGAATGAAGCTGACAAAAAAAAACTGAATGAAGAAGAATTCTATAAAAGACATTCCTCAGAGAAAATAAGAACTATACATTGAATGATTAGCAGAGAATAGTTCGCCTTGTTAACAAGTCTTGGACAAAGAGGCACGTGATAGAATTAGATGTAACAACTTACTTGGCGTTGTATTTTCTCTGCGTCGAACAAGAAGCAAACAGATTCTTTAAAGAATTATCGCTGGCTGATTCCAAAGAATTTGTCTGCTAAATTCGATTTACCAAATTTCATTTTAACCTCACTTCTTCAAATGTTGAGCGCTTTGTGTCAATTCTTCGAAAATATGATAACAAAGATGAACATCTCTCGCTCCATCTTCGCAGATCAAATTTAGGGCTGACTGATTATCAACGCGAACGAGGTGCTCTTAGAGAATACCCGAATCAGTGTAGTTGAGGAGCCATTAGTTTTCTTTGTCGAAAAATGTCCTGTGACTCTGATCTAAAAAAAAAAAAAAAAAGTGAATATGCCGATGAGTGTTGAAATTTATGCTTGTCTGGAGAGTGAGTATAATAAGCTTTTTTTTTTCGTATACATTTATGAATGAGTCATCATCACTGGTGAAGTGTACGTTAACATCCATTGATATTTTTCTGTGTTAACATGTATGTATCTGCCCTTATCAGCGCAATATGATTTTAATATTTATGCATACACATTGGCTGGTAAGATGTCTGCGGTTATAACTCCATTTTGACATCAACTGAGGACGAGATAGCTTATTATTTCTTTAACAAAAACCCAAAAGAATTAGGGAGCTGTGGTGGTAATTTTTTAGATTCTCCCTAATTATATCCATCCTGTAAGCTTGGAACAAATGTATTGAACAATTTCATACATTTCAATTTTTACGAATGCTCGAATGCTGATGATCTTTTTTAAAAATCATTTTTGTCCTGACAGATGTGATGCTCTTGGCATTGTTCTGTCTAGTCTCTGCCAGAAATATCAGGGTTTGCCCAGTGACTGAGACAAGTACTTTCATTCGACGACCAAAAGGAATTCTGCCTCACAAGGTCCGTAAGAGTGCATCCACGTTGAACTAACCTTGTGTTACATCATGTTCTTGTGGGTATTCGGATAAATAGTTGCTTCAAGATGAAATACAAACAATATTATCATTTTCTATTTATGTTTGGGAGAATGAAATCTCGCTATGGGTTTTTGGGAGAGAGGAAAAAGAAAGATCATAGCTGTTTGCGCGCGTGTGCTTGTGTGTGTGTGTGTGAAAAATTGAGAGAAAATGAGTGTGTATCTGAATGCTGGTTTGTGTACGCAGGCGTCTGTGTTTGTGTGTTTGCGTGTGTGTATGTGTGTATGTGTGGATTTAATCTAAAGAATAATTGTGCGCTTCCGTCGGTGGCTTTGGGAATTTTCTATACATTTCTATATCTTTTAGGTGAAACCTTTCTTGCTCTATAATATGAATCAGAAATTTAAAAAAAAGATCTGTGTTAAGTATCACGGTGGATTATTGATTTGAAATATCTTTGTTCTAAATATCACCCATCGCAGAAGTAGTCTAAGATTCATGATTTTTCAAGTATGTGCAAAAGAGGGGGAACACATCACTTCATTGACAACATTCACAAAATATGATGTTTTTTCCCTTAAAGAATATTGTACAGTTGTGTTGGGTATTTTCTGTACTCATAATTGGGCCAATAATGGCTGGTAATTCTAGAATCTGATGGTCCTCTTTGCTTGTTGAATGTTTCTGAGTACAAAGGTCAATCTTTTGGTTAGGAACAAGGTTTCAGCTTCATATTGGATGTATATCTTTTTTTTCAAATTATGTTTAACATTGAGATATCAAGAGACAAAAAACAGGAGTTGAAATTTCATAGAATCCATTGGTAAACTCGGATGGCAATAGACTAGTCATGTTACAAAAATGATGGACAACCACTGGACATCTCGACTCACAGTTTGGATCCCTAGGGATCATGTGCGAAACTGTGGCCGACAGAAAATAAGATGGTGAAATGATCTACATAATTCCAGACATTACTGACTCTGCAAGATTCCGACAAAACTTTGGGAAAGTCTCTGTCAATCAACGGATCGCTGTGGATGATGATGAATTTCAGTACACCAACAATTATTGTTTGAAAACCTCACTGAAATTATACTATCATTTTAGGGATTTGAACACTTTTACCCTACGATGTTATCAGGTTCTTTGTTTATAATGACAGCACTAATTTTTAGAAAGTAGGTTTTGCAACGAAAACAATATTTCATTTATAAGAAAATAGAAGACATCGATAATATTCCTTGCTAATCATATAAATTGAGAAGATGTATTGTTGATGCGATATGTTGCTTTTATTTGTAATGATTCTCCAAATAATGTTTTGACGACTGTTTTGTATTCATTGCTCTGACTACCATGTTCCTTGGTCTTTGAACTACTTTATTTGTATTGCTCTCATTATGAATTCTTCATTGATTTGTATGATTTCATAGTTTGTGCATCTTGTCTCCGGGAAATAATTTCATAAAAAGGATATCATTATTATACGAGAACCCTAGAAAATATTGGTGTAATTTGTCACCTTTAGTTTTATTCTTGAAAAAATCTTTCAATTCCATCAATGCCTTTTTTCAAAATTCAGATTTTGTTGATTGTTAGACCTTTTCTAAGCCCTGGTAGGTATGACATCGGATGACATAAGACTATGGAAGACATTATTGTGACGATCCATTGTAAAAAGCTCGACCTGTAATTAGGATGTATCCATACATTTTAGGAACTCGCCCCAAGTTCCACTTAAATAGCTTTTTGTCATGATAATCAGTTACGTTGAACAAACTCCTTCCTTGGTGTTTTCCCGATTCGTTCGATCTCGATAGACTTTGAAATCTGGAGTGAACACGTGCCTTGACCAATGTTAGTTATTTTTAGTTTTCGTTTCAAACGCTATTTTTCGGTGCTTCCAATACTTTCCCACAAGTTCAACATCAATAAGCTATTTTAACATTCGATTTAACTATTCTCAATTGTGTGGCATAGATAACTTGTTTCAAACAAATCCTTTGATGTAAATAGTAACCTAAAGGCTTTGCTAGGGGCTAAAGAAAGTTTTTTTTTTTAAATTCACTGCATGAAACCTATCTGCCAACCTCGAAAATCAAAGTACAGAAATTTTGTATTCTTTTTGCTAGAAAGTTGAGTGCTAGCGATAGAGATCCCTGACGTTGTTATTTGAGATACGGATATCCCTCTGGTTCCAAAAGGAAGCTTTATGTGACCTTTCTTCAGTTCAGAAAAAAATCAAAAAAAGCAAAAATACCATTCAGCATTTTTTGGCAGTGAAACGTTATAGAGGCACTGGGCGCCCTCTCTCTGCCCACTCGTACATTCTAATCTTCTGTACCTCCCACCATCAAAACCATAGCATAGCGTAGTATACAATCATCATTATTTTGGGGGATGTTCGAAAAAAGTTCGTTAAATAATTGCAATTTGTCTTTATATATGTATACATATTCGTCGTTGTTAGAAACTGTCAACCAGAACTATCACGAAAAGTCTCAATATTAGTCTCCCTCATCTTTCAAGCTGATCTGAAGAGCTATGATGGTATCAGGGGTGTAAGTCCCAATGGAGCTAGAAGACTGGAAATTTCAAAATTCACTCCTCACATCACAAACGGAAACTTGTTTCATAGTTTTAGATCCACACTAAATAGGTTTTTAGTTGGGGTCTGTTTGCAAGTAAATTTATTAGTCTTTAGATTTTAAGGGGAAATTCAGACTTTTCAGTGATTATTGCCCAACAGAAGGCGAAAAAAGTAACTTGATAATTGATCATCCCTTCTTCCAATGTTTTAATTAATCACCTCCATGCAGGCTTGCTGCCAATCGACGTGGGTCACGTGACAGTCTTTATTGAGTGGCTAATTGGTAATAATCAATCACTTTCTTATGCTGGCATTTTTTCATTATTGTAATGTTTATTAACCTCTTTTGAGACACTGAGAGTGTAGATAATATCGGACGACAATAAGCCAGTCTCTCAGCTGGATTATTACACGTGTATGTCGATAATATACAAGGCAATTTGTCTTCGTCGTTTTTGCTCGTTTGTCGTATCTGAAACGAAGCCTTTCTATCTCTAATCCATCGACCCTTTCTTGATTCCTTTGGACTTCCATGAAGAAAAAAAGGCGAAGCCTCTTAGTTATTCTTTTTTCTTTGTTCATATTTGTATTTCTTTTTAATATATTCCTCTTCTTCCCAACAGAATATGCCATGTCTAAACAGTCAACCTTTCCTTGGGACGCATCCCAAATTAAAGGTAGTGGCTGCGGTACTGTAAATGAGTTATCGAAGGCCTTTTCCCCTCCAGGGAAATTCTTAAATAATACACATTGTACTGGCAACTATTGACGTCGTCCACGACCAGCGACCCATCCAGAGCGCATTGGTCGTCGGCGCCGATCTTATATCTTTTTGCTGTGGGGCCTCTTAGTGTCAAAAGCTTTCAGTGTGTTTCGGACTCGGTTTGAGGAATGACAAGGGCGAGGTAAAGTGAGACGCGCATGCAAAATAATCGACATCTTACGCATCGCTCTGGGCAATGCTGCCGACCCTGCATCAAATATGCCCCGACTGCTGGACACCGACTCACCTGCATCCCCTGCTTCATAATTAGAGCGACTGTCTTTAGACTAAATGAAGCGTTCAGACGAGCATTTGCGGGTGGGTACATTGTCGGGTTGGTGAGTCAGTTATTTACTTAGAGGGTTGGAAGGTGGGAAAATTACTCTTTCTATTCAGTCGAACTTCCATATAATTGTAAATGGTTGAAAAATAGGAGGTGCTAATGCAGTGCTCGTGTCCAAGAAGTGCCGCGTCTAATAACCAAATTACCCATGTTAGCATGGTGCGATTGAAACTAACATTTTTGCAGAAATTTCTGGTTAGGACTTGGCCAAATGTATTAGCCGAGTCACTTCTTAAAGTCGAAGAAGGGTTGTTAATCAGGCGACTCGGGATAAACAATAACGTATAGCTAACGTAATTTTAAGAAATGCTTTAATTTACTTCTTTATCCTGGGCATTTTACTTTTGTATAATCTCATAGTTTTTGTTAGTTTGGGTTTTTTTGTTTGTTTGTTGTTTTTTTGTTTTGTTTTTTGTTTTTTTTTGGTCTTTTTAGTGCAGCTTCTCGGTTTTTTTACTCTTCATTACTACTTGTTCGACCAATTTCTCCTCAAGTCTTCAAACTGATTTGCAGCGATTCAGAACCGAGAAATAACCTCAGCTGAGACTCGAACCAAGATCCTACCACTGGAGCTTGAAATAACAAGCGGTAACGTTTGTAATGCTTTCTTCAATTAGTTAACAAAATATCTTGTAATTTAATTGAGAATGTTAACTAAACTCTACTGGTTGAAAGTCACTGAACCGATGAGAATGCTAGAAAAAACTATTGGTTGATAGTGAAGATTATTCAAGAGACAAGAAAATACGTTGAAAACTTAATTTTCTTATCTTGATAGGTCGATAGTATATAAGAAAACTGCAGAAAAAGAACAAAATTAAATGAGGTCCGCACTACATACATTCTATTAATTCTGAATAGTATTTCCATTTGGGGGCTTCTCCTTATAACATTTCTGTTGATATTCTTCTTCCAGTAATCCCAAATAAACACAAAAGCTCTGGCACGCTTCCCATATCTCAACAACATCATTCATGAACGATACATTCGCCGCCAGACTTCTAAAGCTATTGGGATTAAGCATAATCCATATCCTTAATATTTCTTCCATTGAATTAGTTTTTTTTCAAACTTTAATCAATGTTGCTTCGTGATCGTTATAATATTATCCAGCTGCTCAGAGATGTTGAGGTTAATTATTTCCATTATTTTGAATCACAACAGCTTTTCACTATATATTTGGAAATCAATTTTTCCCCTTCCGTCGTATAATTCTGTTTATACAATTTTCTCCTCCAGCTTAGCTTTCATTACCTAAATCCTGTTTTTGAGTTTTTGTTGTGTTTTTAAGCCGACTAGTAATCGTTTTCCTGTAGGCATCAACTCTAGTTTTGTGGCCACGCTGGCATTAACTCTGTTTAATCAGGTAACTCCTTTAATCCAGCAAACCCCATTAACCTGGCAACCCCTTTAAAGAACAAAGAAGGAAAAAATAGATTTCTCTGTTTATGGTGAATCGCTCAAATAAGTGTTTACTTTTGACTAATTTTCGTTTTGTCATTTCGTTTCTAATTAAAAGTTTTCTACTATTTCTCCGATTGTTAAATTGAATTGCGTAAATTCTGAGTAATGAATTCTTGGACGAGACTCGCACACATCTTTTACTGCTGTTGTTTTATCATCAACGGACGATGAATTACCATAGGGCTACGAAAGCTGATACGATAAAGTGGGGATCTCATCCCTATTATATCCTCAACTTTCTCCAAGCTGCAGTCCATGTTCTATTCTTTAAGGCGTAAATTTTGATTGTACGACGTGTATAACTGCGCATCAAATGTGCTTTTAACTTGTCTACCGTTTCCTAGAGAGCCACAAAACAGAAGACAACAATTTTTTGCAATTCAATATCTGTAATTTGATACGTAGGAACAGTGATATCAAAGAGAAAAACTGGGAGGGGAAGGAAGAGTGAGGAAGGTATTTGATAATTCAATATACATCAATAGTTTTCATTTTTTTTTGTACATTGTGATATATAAAGTAAAAATTATCATGATTCGAAAATCCCTTTTTTGATAATAATGATAGCTTTCAACGAACAGATAACATTTGTTTCTTTTGCACACTCTTTAATCCAGATTATGAAGTGAAAATAATATTGATAATTCGTAATTGACGGTTTGATTGATTGTTTAGAATCAAAATTGTTCCGATTTTTTTTTTTTTTTTTTGGTGAGTCTGCTATGTTACTCTCTGTTAATGTGCACTGAGTTGCAAAAAGCAGTTGTGCGTCGAATTATCCCAGCGACCAGCAGTTGTGCACCGAATTTTCCTTGCAACATGCAGTCATGCACCGAATTATCCTTGCGACAAGGATTTGTGCGCCGAATCAACCTTGCGACAAGCAGTCGTGCGCCGAATTATCCTTGCGACAAGCATTTGTGCGCCGAATCATCCTTGCGACAAGCATTTGTGCGCCAAATTATCCTTGCAACAAGCAGTCGTGTGCCGAATTATCCTTGCGACAAGGATTTGTGCGCCGAATCAACCTTGTGACAAGCAGTCGTGCGCCGAATTATCCTTGCGACAAGCATTTGTGCGCCGAATCATCCTTGCAACAAGTATTTGTGCGCCAAATTATCCTTGCAACAAGCAGTCGTGTGCCGAATTATCCTTGCAACAAGCTGTCGTGCGCCAAATTATCCTTGCGATAAGCAGATGTACGCCGCGAAGCCAGTGTTCAGAAGTGGGCACTGTAAAAAACACGTGTGGAGATGTTGATGAAGAAGGGTGAGAAAGAGGAAGAAAACAGAGAGAGAAACAAGCACTCACTCACACACACATGCACACAATCAAAGAGAAGGATAAAGAGAGCAGAGAGATGGATACAGACAGAGAAGATATAGAAACAGATCGATAGAAAGAAATAAAAACGGACCAAGGTGATTAACTGATTCAGAAGTAGACAAAAGTTTCTGATTGACCACATATAGGTAAATGTTGTCCAAACATGTAGCTGAAATCATGTGCAGATTGTTATGTCATCATCATCAACACTTTTGTATCGTCCAACGTTGGATATAGTCCCTCCCCAGGATCTGCCATACTTATTTATCATTGTATCGGAGACAATACCTTCTCAGTTTGTCTAGTTCATATCTCCATCTTGTTTTCTGTAGACGTCGGTTACACATGGGATCCATTGGGATCCGTGTTGTGTGTCTTGATATCCATCGGTTGTCTGCTATTCTTGCAATATGACCAGTCCATTGCAATTTAAGTTTTCTGTCGATGTATTGGACTCCTGCTTTCTCCCTGACATACTATGCTGTTTTGCGATCACTCCATATGAGATTGAGTGTGAGTCTGTCAAGTTCCATGTTTCAGCTTCTTAGGTGACTATCAACATGATACATTGGTTCTATTCTGTTCGTATTAAGATTAATGAGACCTTTCTCAAATGTTGAACTTGCTCTGACAAAGGTTTTTCATCCTTTAGGGATTCTTCGTTTGATTAATTTTCTTTATTTCTTTGAGTATTTCATGGGGATCCGTAGTCCTAAGTAAATATAGTGATTTACTTTCTCTATTTTTGTGTCTTCAATTTTGAGTTTCGTGTATTCATTCTTGACGTAATAGCTGCACGAGTCAAATTTCTCTGGAGCACTGTCTGTTACCATTTTTTGACTGCTTTGCATTCATTAAACATTTTTTCCGCATTTCATTGCAACACAAAGATATCAATTCACGATTGCCAATAATCGGAATCCGGTTTCAAATCTCGCTTGAAGCATTGATTTTCATCTCCAATCTATGTCACTTTATCCCCGATTATAAAATAAATATCCATGAATTGTGATAAAAAAACAATTTAACAATAATATGAAATAATTTTTACTCAAAATTTATTATTGAGAGGTTTTAACGAACTTTCCTCATTTTCTCTTACCGTGCACACAATATTTGAACTTTGACCGGGACACATTTTTTTCTTTTTCGCCAGAAAAAGATAAAGAATTCCGGACATCATACCTACTTCCCTCAAAACTTTGTAATTTACAAAATTTTATCATTTTTCGTATTTGACGACTGACAACGAGAGGAAGATGTAACAGAGTACGATCCCGTTCCAAGACTTTTGTGTGTCCACATTGTATAATAAATTCACCATTATGTAGGAAAGATTTTATCCGTTTCCTGACTATACATATACAACAATACTGTTTATAAAAAAAGCACGTGAATATATGTATGAATCGAGTAGAAATCCATTCAGAAAAGTACTCGATACCATTAGTAGAGCGGTTATAAATCGAGTAAAGATTTTTTCTATGGTCCATTACAGATTGTATATCCTGTTTCACTTCAAAAAGATCCATATTCATTTGAAAATCTTTTTTGAGTGAAACAGAATCTACTATCAGTAACGAACCATTGGAAGAAACTGTACTCTTTATATATATATATATATATATATATATATATATATATATATATATATATGTGTGTGTGTGTGTGTGTGTGTGTGTGAACAAAGTTGTTATACGTATTCTCCATGTCTACTTTTAAATTCTTTTCCGCAATATACTTGATCTATATATTAATTCTTCCTGGATTTATCCTCCATATCTTTCTCTTTCCAACTTATTCAACCTTCCATTTCTGATTGTTGTTCAAGCAAAAATAATCTGACGGCAGCTTCTAAAGAATGCATCCGCTTTGTTCGTGAGACCACAAAGTAACACAATGGTAGTCGACCGCCGGCCGGCCAACAATCGGCGGACCAGAGATGGGTTTTTCCACACGTCACACTTACACATTTCAGGTTCAATGCCTCTAGTATATTGTTCAATTCCAGTTCAGCGGGCTTTTTAGTTTGTTTTCCAAATTCAGAGAACTAAAATGGTTACTGGTCACTCGACAGGACAATGGAAAGGTTAACTCTCTGAAGAAAGGTCAAACAAATACTCCAAAATTGTGGGTATCTTTAATAATGTTCGGTGAAGAGGCGACGGAAGAATCTTGAATAGAATAGGTCTGGTTAGTCGCTCAATAGAAATAATCGAATGATCAGCGTTTTTTTTCGGTTGCATGTATTGTCTGGGATGATCAATGAAAATATGAAAGGAAGCGAGATCGATAAGTTTCTTCCCTAGTCTTTTGTTGGACAGTGATCATTGAAAATAGTGTGTTTTCAACAAAAGAAAAAGCAAGTGGACACAAAATGGGGAATCAATTAGCGTGAACCAATGATTTTAATTCAATCCCTCCCCCTCTGAAAATCAATTAAAAGCAAAATGATAAGTAAATATTGAAAATATCAGCATTTTAGCTCCATCGACGAGGCTTTTATATGTGATATATATATATATATATATATATATATATATATATATATATATATATATATATATATATATATATATATATATATATAGCCAACCAGCCGGACCTACTTGAATACTTATAAAAATCTATGTTGACGGTTTTGGTGACAGTTTTGCTTGATAGTTTCTAATACACTTACCACGCGAATCCTTCCGATGGTTACTTAAGTGCCAGACCCCATCCCATCTTATTTATCTATGTATGACACATAAAACTCTCCTATCAGAGGAATAGAATAATATGTACCGACTCCTGTATGCAGTTCTGGCTGGCTGATTTTTCACACAATATTTCCGAAAATCCTCAATAAAATTTGCTGGGGGGCTTGCCATTGGTTATAGAAAAATATTAGATTTTGGGGTATATTCAGGATTTTCTCTTAGATATATTTCTATTTTTCTGCTGCAAAGAAAGAATAAGAAAACAGCATAATCAATATAATAGAAAACTCACCCATGAAGGTTTTCTCTCTTATTATAAATTTTATTTATTAGAATTTATTAAAATGTATTTTTTTACCTCTATCAACGAAGATGGGCAGATGTTACCAAGCTAACAAATTGATGTTGCTATAAAGTTTCTGTAGCCTTACAGAGACTTTTTGTAACTTTACATCAACGTCCCTTTATAGAACCCGCAAAACGCCCACACAATGTTGCAGACAACGTTTCTTCGAAATTTCAAAAATATATTAGAAGAACGTGTATTTTTCAAGTTGATACTTTTCAATTGAAGAAATATTTTGAGAAATCTTTTATCGTTTATAAAAGAAAAAAGAATTTTGATGTTTATATGAATAAGTTGGATTTTCAGCTACATTACTTGGCAACATTACCATAGCGTTGTAGTAATGTTTGGAATGTGCAGCTAGTTTGTTTTCAGGAAAACACTCAATTGTAACATTACAGCATCGTTCCCAAAAGGTTACATATCCCCCGACCAAAATGCAACCTGCTTGCAACGTAGAAAAAAAACAACAAAAAAAATCGTTCCGGGTTATCTGGGAATATTTTCGACTGAATTTGTCTATCCATACAATATCCCGGAAAGTTCTCAATGGATCAGAGAGGAATATTTCCAGGAGGGTCGGTCATTCAGTGGTAAACAATTGGTCGAATTTTGGAGCCGTTCTATAATCATCTTCATAGTTTCCCCTCTTGCATCTTAGCTTTGAATGAAATAATTTTCATTAAGTTGGTAATTAAAGACACAGTGGAAGCATGCACTTTCTTGGTGATTTCTAGTTGCTATTATTATCATCATCATCATCATCATCATCATCATTATTATTATTATTATTATTATTATCATTATTATTATTATTATTATTATTATTATTATTTGGAATCTCACACCAGTTGCCTGGCGGTAACCGCTGGAGTTTGAGTGACAGCAAGTCTCCTCAAGTCTCCAGCCCTCCTCCCCTAGTAATCATAGGTCGCAGTAATTCTGCGATTAACAGTTTCACACCGGTTGCCCAGTGGTTATCGCTGAAGGCTGAGTGACAATAAGTCTCTGGTCTTCAGCTAACGTCTCCTCTCTTCCGCATATCCTGACAGAGCTACAATTGGTTGCAGTACTTATATCTCTAGCACCTTCCTCAGTATCCGTGCAGTTCCCAGTAGTGCTGTGGTCTGTACGGTCTCTATCCTCCTCCTAATCCCGATCTCCTCCAGTCTCTCCCTCAACGTTTTTGGGACAGTTCCTAGTGCGCCCACTATGACCGGTACTACCCTGGTTTTCATGTTCCACATTTTTCTTAACTCCCTTGCTAGGTCCTGGCATTTTTCCCTTTTTTCACCCTCCTTCTTTTTTACTCTATGGTCTGCAGGTACAGCAACGTCTACTATTTGGCAGGCCCTCCTTTTTTTGTCTACTATTACTAAGTCCGGCCTTCTTGCCTGGATGAGGTGGTCAGTTTGGATGTCAAAGTCCCACAGTAGTTTGTGGTTGTCATTCTCCAAGACTGCCTCTGGCTTGTGCTGATACCACTTTTCCACATAGTTGAATCCCATTTGTTTACTTAGTTCCCAGTGTATCATCGTTGCAACTCTATCGTGTCTATGCTTATCCTCCTTCTGGGCGAGTTGGCTACATTCACTAGTTATGTGGTTTACCGTCTCATCTCTTTCACCGCACATGCGGCATTTGCTGTTTGTCTGTGTTCTGTCGATTTTTGCTTTTATGTAGTTTGTCCTTATGCTTTTGTTTTGGGCTGCCATGATGAGCGATTCTGTTTCTCTCTTAAGGTTCCCCTTTCGTAACCACGTCCATGACTTCTCGTCTGCTACATCTTGTGTATGTCTTTTAAACTCGCCGTACAATTTATTATTATCATTATTATTTTCTCTTTAACCGATGTATCGAGTGGCAGTCATTCAATTAGTTTCCTCACAAATCTGACACTTTCCTCAATATTCTCGCTAATGTTCGAGTCGTTGATTTCCGGACCTTTCAAATTTAAATGAGTTTCTATACCAGAATATATGTGTTAATTTTCAATAGGTATCAAGCGACAGTAAGTCTTTTCACCACTATAGAATATTCTTCAATATTCTAACTTGTTTTTTATGAAACCTGCAGTTTTGATCATTTCTATTCTCAATTGAATTTTCGTTTTTTTTCCAAACTCCTTGACAGGCATTTTGAGACTGACAAAGAGGGGTACAACAGTTGTGTATATTAATGAGAGAGTGCCTGTACCAGCGGTGTGTCTTTGGAGAGAGCCAAACACTTCATGATCTGTGGAGTAACCTGTTATATTCATAAATAATTCCCCATCTTCCGCACAAAACTATGCATTCAAAGTATTTTATGAGAATTTGACTAAAAGATAGTTTCAGACTCGACCTTACACTGCTTTGTGTACTGCCTAAAGTACTAGGTGAATTTCAACTTCGTACAGTGGACAATTGTGTTTCAGCTGAGGTGCATGTGCACACTAAGGGATTTTTTTAAATAACAGACTATTTTTGTTATCAGTACTAACAGCAGCGACAGTATTAATCTATCTCCAAATCAAAGTAGTTTTCCAGATCGATTTCTTTCTTCGCTGAACAATTTGTAAGTATGACATTGCTAGACTTTTCCCCCCGATGCTCATTCAATCACCTATGTTTTACTTTCTTTCCAATAGATTTCCCCAGATATGAAGATAAGGAAGCACAGATTTCGTTGAAATTTCTTCGGGTCAGTGATTCCTACTCTCAATGACCTCAACAAGACTTGAACCTGTTTACCCATCTGTTTCTGAAGTCATGTTTCTGCTTGGAAGGAAGTCATTGAAGTAAAAATATTTTTTTTCGAATCTCACTAAACAAAACACAAAATCCAAGAACATATATTTATTTGACTTAGCTGACTCCAGCATAAAACCAGACTTATAAAACATTGACCGAGTCTCCTGCAATCATTAACAAGAATAACACGCGGCTTTAAAACGACTATTCTTTTCATCTAATGAACAATTACTTGTTTCCAAATTCTCACACAAAAGTTTGCAGTTAAAAGATCTTATTTTTGAATATTGTGTTGTGTCACTTTTAGAATTTAATTAATGTTTTTAAATGTAGATTCGAGAAAATAGCATTAAACAATAATCATCGACATGTATGTTCTGTTAATTAATGAAGATGTGTCTATCACAGGACGCACTTAAGAAAATTAGAAAATAAAATGGTAGAGTCATACGGATTTTTTTTGATTACATGTACATACACATATAAATGCCGATGCACATGTGCACAAGCACACACACACACACACACACATATATATATATAGATACATACATACATACATACATACATACATACATACATATATTCAAGTTCATAGTCATTATCAACTTTGAATTAAGGCTGGATCAAGTCAAACTATCCACGTTTAGTCAAACAAGAAAGAATAGTTATGTGTCAGTTATTTAGATATACAATCCGATAATATGAAAGACTCAAAGAAAAACAATTGTTAAATAGGTGAAGCCTGTATCATCATCATCATCATCATCATCATCATCATCATCATCATCACTATCTTAGCGTCTGACCTTGGACACAGACCTTCCCAAGAATTAGCCATGCTCTTCTATCGTGGGCGTTGCAGAGCTAGTACTTTCTGGAATTGTCTACCTTGTCCCTCCATTAAGTACTCTTCCGGTTTCGGTTGCGCATTTGGTCTGTGAGGATGACGTTTTGAGTTGCGATGTCCATTGGTTGTCTGCAATTCTTGTGACATGGCTGGCCAATTGCCGTTAGAGTCTTCTCATGGATTCTATGGTATCTCGGTCTCTTGTCTTCTCCCAGATGTATTGAGCTGTTTTGTAATCCCTCCATGTGAGGTTGATCATAATTCTTTTATGTGCATATTGCATGGTTCTTCATTTGCGAGTCTTCCTCTTGGTCAGGTTCCATGTTTCAGCTCCTTACGTGACTATTGGGAGGATGCATTGGTTGTACGGGATCTTCTTGTTTTTAAGGTTGGGTTTGCTCTGTCACAGCCTTACCATCCTGAGGTAATTCTTTGCTTCGTTTTTTCTTCTTGTGGGGGTCTTATGGAGATTCGTTGTCCTAGGTAGATGTAGTGGTCTACTTCTTCCAGTTGTGTATCCTCGATTTTGATCTTAATGTTTTTGTTTCCGATGTGGTCGTTGCAAATGATCCTCGTCTGGCTGAAGTTCATATGTCGGTCGACTTTCTTGCTCCCTCCATTTAGTTGATCTCGCATTAGTTGGAAGAAGTGCAGGTCGTGTAGGCTGGAGGTCGTGTAGGTCGTGAAACTATGTAAAATACATTTCCTTAAATGTTATACTACTTTGAAAGTAGCAATGTAATAATAAAACCTCCACACGGATTCTAGATGTTATTTCAGCATCAGAAGGCTTTTATGTATTTCAGAGGATGCGTGCGACCATAATTCGAGCTGTGAATATCTGAAGGATGCACAAACATTGCATTCATTTTTTCTGCCAAAGTCGTAGTTTTAACGAAATCGAAATAAAAAAAGGTAAATCATGTTGCTTGACTCCCCCGCAATGAAGGCCAGAAAGTGAATGTTTGCCCGTTGAAACTCCAACGCCAAACAATGGGTCACGTTTTGCTTTTGTGATTCGAGCCAGAACTGTGAGAAGAAGTACTGGCCAATTTCACATGGTTTTATTTAACCCTGAAGGCCGAAAACCTTCCGTCCAGGATTTGACCTTTTATGTTTCCTTGGTTAATTAAACGGCGGAAAAGAAAGTCGGTGGATGACGGCAAAAGAAAATGGGAGATGAAAAGAGAGAGAAGGAAACGGGGAGAATATATGAGGAGCAAGGAGAGATATGAACGGAAAAAAAAGAGATGAAAATATTACACAGGAAGATTACAATTTCGCAATGAAAAGAGGAGAAATGTTGGATGTTAGAGATGGAGGAAGAGGAGAATTCAACTGAATAAGAGGAAAGATCTGAATGAAATAGGGGATTGAGAAAGATAGATCAAGTGATATGAAGAATCTGAAATCGTAGACAGATAATTTTCTAGCCCGTTAGTGGGAGATATATGTCACTTACGCATGCATTCAATTCTACATATATATTTCTATATACAGATAAAAAGAGAAGGAGAGCGGGAGAGTGTATGAGAAAGATAGAAATAAGATCTAGCGAGGCATAACTGAAAAAAGTGAAAGAATTCAGGGACAATTTGGAAAAAAGAAAAAAAATTGAATCAAGTTGGAAACTGAAGAAAAATAGATTGATTGACACAATGAAGCTGAGATCGTAGACAGATAATTTAAACGGATGAGGGTAAAGAGTTTATACATACAGGCAAGCACATACTAAGATATACATAGAGAGAGAGAGAGAGAAAGAGAGAGAGAGAGAGAGAGAGAGAGAGAGAAAGAAATAGTGAGGCAAACGAACTTACGGCACACCAGTACCGAGAACTTTCTCATGACAAATGGCAATTGATGACAGGAAAAAATTAAAAAGAATCAGGCTAAAGTAGGAAATTGAGAAAGATAGATTGATGGATATGAAAAGGTTGAGATCGTAGACAGATTTTTTTAGATAAGGGAGAGAGATCTTACACATACGCATGCACACACACACACACACACACACACACATACTCACAAACACACACACATATATAGATAGATAGATGAAGAGAGAGAGAGAGAAGGGAAACAAATTTACGACATACCAGTGCTAAGAACTTTGCCAAGACAAATTGCAATTGATCACAAAAGTTCAAGAAAAAGTAGTTTCATACCTTTCACAAAAACATCACTTCAAAGTTAGTGGGCGAATTTTAACCTGAACTCAGTTTGCCAATCACATTTCCTTGTAAGACCATTTCGAGCCGCCATTATCATGATACCGTTGGTGGGGATGGGGATTGTTGCAGAAATAAATGAAGGCAATGGGTGTGCAGGGAAATGAGAACAAAAGGGAGATTACTTCATGGGAGAGGATGACAATGGAGATGCAGAAAGCAAAAAGGATCACTTGAAAAGAAGAGGTCAAAAAGTTCAACTCCTACGAACAATCGAAAACACTGACCCCTTCTCTATCCTTCGCCAAAGGTCAAAGTTTGTGGCTCCCTCCAACCTAATTTCCATACCAACTGGCCGGCAAATCATTCCGTCTCATTTTCTTCTTCATTCCAATCGACATTTTGCGTTTCCAAAAGCAGGAAGAGCCCGTGGCTAGTATGCCCTTGGGTGCTCGCCTTGCAACGTGTATTTAAAATTCTTGCCTGAATGTGGAGTCATGTCGACAATCAGATTTACAGTAAGCATTATGCGATTATCTAACTGAAAGAATGAGAACTACATACACATCAGTACACATTAGAACACCACACAGGTACATATCATTCACACATCAGCCCTCTGCAAACACATTAGCATAGCCAGGCTCTCTGCCAAACACACACATGAATAAATCATCAGCATTGATAAGATATAAATTGGAGCATACAATCGCATACATACTTACATAAATTCACTCAGTGCTAATAGTTTGCAACCACGTGCAGGTGATACCCCGCTTTCCAAACATCTGCTTAATGACCCTCTTTTCTGATAGCAAAAAAGCGTGAAGCGAAAATAATGTTTCTATAGCAGCGAGCCGCTATATCTCTCCCACAACCCAATCTCCCGTATATATTACTTTGAAACGTCGTGAAAATAGAATTTTAGTCTTAACCACCGTTTACATAAATTGTTTTCTTGAAGTTAAGATCACTTAACATGACAACATGTAGAATGTAATTTTGTTTGATCAAAATAAAAATCTTTCGAAAGTATCAATTGTTTTCCTGGTTTGATGAATACAAATTAAATGAAGGAAGTAATATACAACCAGATGAAAGACTCGTTTACGTATTGCACACTCAAATGAAGTGTGTCTCGCTTAAGCTGCAATTAGTTATCAACGGAGCAAATGAAACAATAATAACTTTCAATAGAAACCGCCATGTGACCTAAATTTTTGGCAGCTTGTTGACATGAAGATGATCAATTGAAAAAATAGAAAAAAGGGGTCACCAATTGATAGGTGATTTCTCTTGCCTTTTGTTTGAAAGTGATCACCGGAAAATTTAGAAAAAGCAAAGATCTATTACATTACAATCAAACCACAACTAAAAACCTGTGTAGGTTGGATATTTTTTCTCTCTATATAGGGCGTAAATGCTAAAATTTTCGGCCATCATGCTCCATTGGCGCTGCTTGTGTGCCAGTTACATACATGCATCCATATCCACCCAAATGAACTTAAAAACTGATGAAACCTGTGTTGGCAGTTTTAGTTATAGTTTTGGTTGACGGTTTCTAATTGTAACTTAAAACCAACGATCGATTTTTAACTCTCTCTGCAAGTGTTGTTTACATCTTTTAGTTTCATAGAAATTTGAGTGTTATGCCTGAAGACATTATGTATTTGATCAGTATGATGTCATTTCACATACACTTTCCGTGGGTTAATCTTTTCTATTATGGTATACTATACATATTTCTCATAAATCTAAATCCTGCACCTGAAATCCCGTAGTTTCTTGCCCAATGCACTCATCAATACCAGATCTTCCTGTCTTGGCTTTTTTTATCCATCATTCTCACACGTGACTAAGGCTTATTCTCTAATCGTTTCCCACTTACAAAAGTCAATTTCAAACAGGAAGAATAATGGAAAGAATGGGAGATAATGAAAATGAATACAGCAACAATACAAAAACACAACAAGGTGTTCGTAAATTAACGCAACATTTAGAAAGAAAAAAAACAAATCGAAAATTTGAGTTGCTCATGCTTAATTTTAACCCAGCTGATTGCTGGTCTGCTTAGCTGAGAATATTACCAAGCTTATCAGCCAACCAGCTGACTGTAATTGTAAGGGAGGTAACTGTTGTGTTTGTTGTGAATAAGTAATTTTGTTTTTTATGTTGGGTTAATATACGAATATCGCGTATGTCTGAAACATTCGTCTATGGAGATAACTATTAAATAGTAATTTCATTTTTCATTCTGGTTGGGCACAAACAAGAAAATGTAGAGCAATATAATCCTTTTGATATTTTTTCAAGTACAGTAGAACAGCAAAATCATTTGAATACTTTTTTTAATTAACTACTATTAAGAGTTGAGATACCTGAAAAGTGTTACAATGAATAAATAAGCATCTAGTGTTTTCAAGTTCTCTTAGAAAAGTTTATTCACTGGATAGGTTTTCCCAATGAGTACCAACTAAGACGCAGCCCCCGAAGAAGAAAAAAACAAACAATTTAAAATCGTTTTGCTCGGATTATTGTCCCAAGCTCTTGTATCTATCATCCGGTTTGTTCAAATACATAAGACGTGGGGCTGTTGGTGTGAAAATTTCACCGATTTCTTTTCTCTTCTATCATTTTCACTTGAAGTTCTTTCTAATTCATTTCTTTCTTAAACCTTCTTACATTTTGCGTTGTCACCTTCTTATCTCTCGCTTTGGTATTTTTTCTCTATTTCACGAATATTTTTCTTTTTTAGAATAAGCCTTGAGCTCAACCTGCACTTCAATAAAAACACTTGTTTCATCTATATCTTGTATGTGTTGTCAGGTTCTTTCAAATTATCATTTTATTTTCTTTTTTCACATCATCGTTTTTTTTAGCTACTCTCAACCTAAACTGCCATCATCAACATAGATTTAGTTTTTAAGCGGGTCTGGCTGAATGGCTGTCAATGTATGTGTCAAACAAGCAGGGTGTGCGAATGGAGCCAGAATGAAAACTTACTCTTTATTAAGTCTATAAAATTTCATTTTTTCATGCAAGTAGGGATTCCAATTTACAATGTAATGCTGTGGTAAACTGGTCCTTCATTTAGTGTCCGTTAATGTTAACCTTTTCTATGGGATAGGGAGATGGATTCGATCTTTTTAATTATCGCTACCCATTGAAAGGTGAGCAAAGTAATCTCTTCATTGAATACCCTTTATTCCAATATTTTACTTGATCATCCTCAACACTGCGTACCGCTCGAAGAAGCTGGCAGTTTCTACTGAATGAAAAATTAGACTTTTAGGTATTATTCTCGTGGGAGTTTTTCTTCGTTTGCCACAATACCAATGTATTCGATGATTCCTTATTTTAACATAGCCTTCTTTATCGAAAAACGCTAAATGCATTACATTCAACTTTTTTTGATTTAAATCATTCGTCAATCTCGCATATATATATATATATATATATATATATATATATATATATATATATATATATATATATATATATATATATAAGAAAGAGAGAGAGAGAGAGTTTTGTTGAAGAAGTATCCATGTATGTTTCCAATATCTCTGTATCCAGTCGCTTGGCAACTTTGCAATAAGTTAATTGGAACCATACAGAGCATACATGCGCTCCTAAGTGAGGCTACACGCCTATACTTATCAGTAATACTGTTCTAATACATACGTGTCTTTTTTGCACACCATCCACCTATTCAACAATTCAGTTATTTATTAAATCTACTCAAAATATAAGACTCTGTCTCGTTTAAAACTAAACTCACTCGCTCTATATTCAACACGAACATATCATCAGTCTTTTTGCATCTGTTGTTGGACATACACTTCCCCAAAGATTTACTTACCCTTTATATAATGGGCGTCGTGGACAGTATATTCTTTTAACCTGACCAGTTCATCATCTTATATTTTGCTAGCCATAGTTTTGCGTATGGTCTTTGGGGATCGGTTGTTTGACATTCTTACTACATGACCAGCCTATTGCCATTTGAATTTTTAACTGGTTTTATGATATCTCTGACTCCTGTTTTTCTCCATTATACTGTGTTGTCTTGTGATCTCTCCTTGTGATGTTGAACGTGATCCTTTTCTGAATATGTTGCATGGTTTTCGGTTTGTAGGTCAATCTTTTTGTTAGGTTCAATGCTTCCTCATCATAGGTGACTATAGGGAGGATACATTAGTTCTACACCGTTTCGGGGGACTGCTGGGATTTCCTTGTTCTTGAAAGTTGAGCTTGCTCTCCCGAAAGCTTGCTAACCTGGAGTGACTCCTCTTTTGGTTTATTTTCCTTCCGAGCACTTCATGGGATTTGTTGTCCTAGGTACCCTTTCGTTTTCGAGCCTGCATTTTTGATCTTGATTATCTTTGTCCTCAATTCCATATTAAGAATACAGAACCCATGAATGACTTTCAGCTGGTTTTGGAACTTCTCAACGTAAGTGTATTGATTATTCCCTTTGAGTTGACTTTATTTTCGTCACCTACCAACGACAATTTCAGACTTCCACGTATGATTGAAAATGAGAAGTTTTAAAATACGATATAGAGGGAAAAAATGTAAGAAGAGTGAGAAGGGCCGATTCTATTCCTATATCATCAATCAACAAACAGACGAGGGGAATAGAGAGACAAAAGGGGTAGAAAGGATCACAGAGAATGAGAGAGAGTGAGTGAGAGAGAAATAAAGAGAAAAAGAGAAATAAAGAGAAGAGGATAAGATGGAAAGTTATGGACGCTAGATTCAATTATGAGGTTTCACCCTCTCTCCTTCCCTACTTTTTTCAGCCTTAACCACTTCTAGGAGAAATTATAAACATTAAATACGCACTCTCATTCAGTGAAGAAATTTCTTCTTTTTTTATCCAGATCAGTAACTGAACAAGACACGTTAAGAGTTTAGTTTGATAGTGAAGCAGCCAGGCTTGATCTGAATATTCTTTCAATTTTGTTGTTATTAACAGAACGTTTTCGTAGATCAATTCTTCAGTCAGCCTTCTGTTTTGTTTCGTTTTGGGGTTTGTTTTTTGTTTTTATAATCTGGGATCTCCATTTTTCCACATATACTCTGACTATTGTTTCCAACCTTATTATTTCTAGCAAAACCTTGACCCAAAAACATCAAAATTTGTACAATAATTCGGAATAAAATGCATGACATGATAAGTGGCCTCTATCTGTCAATAGCGATAGTGTCCATAGCAGCTGTTAACCGTCAATGCCAGGGAAGATAATCTAATTATGACTTACAGGATTGTACATCAATTCATCCTCTACTGATTTTCTCTTGCGTCATCATGACACACAAGTGAAAAAGCCATGCACGTGATCAGAGAGAGAGAGAGAGAGAGAGAGAGAGAGAGAGAGATAGGGGAGGAAGAGAGAGTTGTAATAATGCCTTTTTCAAAGACATTCATACGAATGTGATAGAACATGTCTGAAACGAAATTCTCATACGGCTTGTTGATTCCGTTTCCTGGGTTGATAACGGTTACGCCAACGCTCACTTTCCCGGTTAACCCCCGGTCTCCGGAACAGATTTCTCAAACAGCTCTAATTGCTCTGAAATACTCGCATCTGCATGCAAATTCACACACTCTTGTGCAGCTCCAATCAGTGCAGATATAAATAAATAAATAAAATTTCGTGTACAGCATTGCTGAAAATGAAATAAAAAAAACTTCTCAAGAGAGAAAAAAAAACGTAAGCAAGATTCGAAGTATTCTCCAACGCTTTTCAGTCTGCTATTCCATCTTACGAAGCTGGAGAGCTGTCGATTCGCTCATCCAAATATTTCTTACATTTCAATATCGATTTACGCCGGGCATTTTGTAAAATCAAACGCTTACCTGAAATTCTTTGTATGACTTCTTTTTAAATGATAACTAATTACCACCAAGGAGACTGTTATTATCTGCCACAATTTACACAACGTAGCATTCTCTCATCTTCTGCCGTCTTGATGGTTTAAATAAAAGGAAAAAATATGCAATAGTTCAACCAGTGACTCTTTGAAAATTGGTGAACCGGTTGTAGGTGCACATCAAAACAATCTGTTATAAATTGACTTTTTATTGAACATTTTAGACGTGTGCAAATCGAAAGTTTAGAGTTACTTCAAAAGAAATTTTAACAGAATTAGCTGAAGCAATGCTTTTAACGAAAACGGTCCATAGTTCGTTGGGTAATGAGAAGTTTATTTAAGATGATTATTCAGTTCCTAAGCGTTGGAAAAATCTTCTTAAATTGTTGCATTTAAAAACTGCTTTATGAGACTCGAATGGCAACAGGTTGGTCATGTTGCAAGAATGTCAGACCACCGATGGACGTCAGGACTTATAACATGGATCTCCAGAGATCATGTGCGAAATTTTGACCTGGAAAAACTTGATGACATGAAGAGCTTCACACGTTCACAAACTACTGACTCTGCAACGCCCACTATCGGAATTTCAGGTGAATCTTGGGAAGATCGTCCAGGCTGGCAGTATATCTATTTCAACGATTCTGATGTAATTTCCTCCTAATACCTGTTTCTTTTCTCCCTCCTTTGGGCCTTGCTATAGCAATGGTTTGCATTAGTAACAAACACTGTCCGCAGAATGTTATGTTGTAACTCTACTTTGAGCCCTCTCGACTATCTTTTACGCACGACACATTCTTCCCTGTTCTGAGTACAATGCCCATCTGGGAATACTTGGGTGTCAACTGAAGCCCAGTCGAACAGGACCTCTCAGTAGGTTTTGATAACTTAACTCTTTCACTTTGAAGACTACTGAAATGAAGCTGTAGCTTTGTGATAAGCCCATGAAGAGCAAAGCTGCTTAGACTCGGCAGCAGGCCAATCCTACTGCGCAGGTACTGATTGACCTTCGTTTAGGGGCCATCCCCGAAGGTAATTGGAACTTCATAGATTGAGAGACCAGAGGAGTTGCGGCAAGATTCCACGCTGGTATATCCATGCCTTGAATTAACAAGGAAGTCCTCACTTGTCCACCGCTGGAGGCCAATGGCTTAGGTTACTCATGACTGTTTGACAAGCCTCAGTGTATATAAGCTTACCTTATATACTCGCTTATATGCATAAATATTTTCGGAGTTGATAGTTATGCACGACAAAAAGGTCTTGAACTAACATTGCATTTATATCTGATATAGATATACAATAGGTAGATACACGTATAGATAGAGAGATAAACTGATTTTTAGGTTATTCTGAAATAAGATCACATAAGATACGAATATTTTTTAGTGCTAATCCTTCATGTTGGGAGGATGAACTGCCCTGAAAATTGGAAATATTCAATTACCCTAATAACAAAACAGGCACTAAAGATAGCATGAGGTAGTAGGTTTCATCTACCATAACACAACGATGGGCAGATGTGAATATAAATGCACACCCAAGTATATAATGGAAATACACACACACACATTATATATATATATATATATATATATATATATATATATATATATATATATATATATATATATATATATATATATATATATATATATATATATATATATATATATATATATATGGTAGGTATTTGAACAAATATTCATTTTGCCTCTAATCGCTCTGAGAGTTGAAAACAGAAAGATTGCTCAAGAAAATAACAATATTCTTACAACCGACTAGAAAATACATGCATCGAGTCATTTTTATGTTTTTTTTTCAATAAATGAAATGTCGAATGAATCTTCTCTAATACGATTGTTAACTAACTAATAATGTAAATCAGACATCTTTTCTCCAATGATAGTTAAGATGTCTTCGCTTCGGAATCTCTAGTATCCTAGTGCTGTGCCTAAATAGACCAAACCTAATTTACTCACATATAAACATATACATACACACAAACATACACAACAGTATATGCAATCATGCACACAATCATGCATATACGCACACACACACACAAACGCGTGCACATGCATACACACACACACACACACACACACACAAACACTTGTATACTCAGTGATTTCGAATTTCTGTTGCTTCCTTTATTGAACCGGGTAAAAATCTCAAAGGAAATACGTTGGAACTGGCTTTTAAGGAGAGTTTTCTCCCTTGATGAATTTCCTGAACGTTTAAGTTACACTAAGTGGTAGAGTAGAAACACTAGGAAAATACCAGACACAAGATTGAGAAATGAGTTGAATGGCTGGTAAGGCAGAGATTAGCACAATCACGCTCATCACGGAAAGTCAATGGTAAGGCTTTTGTCAAGTAGAGGATTTAAAACTATATATATATATATATATATATATATATATATATATATATATATATATATATATATATATATATATATGTATGTATGTATGTATGTATGTATGTATAAACAGTGGGTAGCTCTGCTGGGGTACCATGACAATATAATCGTTTATTTCAAAATTCCTCAAAATATTTGCAAAGTAAACTACTTATGAGGCAAACAAGAGAATATTTACACATTATACTATAATAACAAAGCACATGTAAGAAAAAAAATAGAGAAAAGAGCATGAAATGCATTTAGACTTATTGGGAAACAATTGACTGAAGTGACACAATATTACTTTTAATCTGTTTACAGTGAGGAACAGTAAAGCTTTCTAAATTATATATATATATATATATATATATATATATATATATATATATATATATATATGTATATATATATATATATATATATATATATATATATATATATATATATATATATATATATATATATATATATATATATATATATACATGCATAGCGTTACAGCTTTAAAGAGTATAGATAAAAAAATAGTACTATGTGTTTTTTTCCCTCGTTGGAATCATTAGTTGGTTACCATGTAACAGTTCTTGGGATTTAAAAATAAAACAGTTGTATTAAATTTATATTGTTTCCAGCAATATCAATCGAACAGAATCTCATTGCAGACTTTGGTTTTAATATTTAGCTTGATATATCTTCTCAGGACCGTATCATAATACAATTGTTACGTTGTATACACACACACACACACATACACACACACACACACACATATATATATATATATATATATATATATATATATATATATATATATATATATATAATAAAAAGCCCAGGGAAATACAGTTTGGAAAATCTATCTTGGAATTATATAGATGATCGATAAAAATCTAACACTTCTTCTACCGAAATAATATCAATAAACGGAAAATTAAGGATAATCATAGTATTCTTTCTACCAAAATATATATTGCATAATTTGCGATTATTTAACACAAATTAGTGACAAGATATTTGCGAATCCGAACTTGTATAGTTATCTCAGAATCGTACGGGGAATAAAATCTTGGATAGATACATCTGAGACACCAGGTCTCCATTATTCCCGGAGGATTTTAGTGGTTGGAACAGAGAGGAGAAAGCACCACTCGATCATCCTATCAAGCGAAATGTCAGACATTAGACCCCCAAACCACATTTAACCCAACTCTCTAACGTTCCTTTCCCCAACCCAAAGCAAGTCGAAGTCACTCTCAGAATAGGGGTGTACGTATGCAGCTGAAATGTCCCACGGGTCCGTTCGATGAACGTGCAGATCTCTTTGGGGAATTCGCAGAGAAATTCTGGTTCACGCTGTGTCGACATTTCTTGGACCTTTATCAAAGATAAGGACAGAGGCCATCACTGATGGACAAGCTCGTGTTAGATGGGACATCGGCGATGAAGGCAATTTGGAATCAGCAATGAGAAATTGACTCTTTGGAAAGAAAGGAAGTAGGCAACTTAGAACGGACTTTGACATTTTCTTTTGGCTTCCTTCAAACTTGCCCATTCTTCTTCGATTGATGATGTTTAAGTTCGAGTGAAAAGGCCAACTTTTGGTGTCGCTTATGAAACGCTGTGGGTTTTCGAGGTCAGAGATTCAAGCCGTCTCCGGTTCAGGAAAAGAGAGAAACAGAGAAAGAGAGAGAGAAAAGAATATCTATTTAAAGAAAAGTGAATCAGTTAAATAATCAGTTGAATGCAGGATACATGTTTTAGAAAATTGAAAAGAACTGAGAGAAAACCACGTCTTAAGTTCAATCCCTGGTGACTGATGCAGGGAGAGTAAGACAGTAGACAGTTAAAAAAAATTTTCTTTCGAACAATATACCTTTGAGAGAACCATTTTATTTCTCGAAAATTGATGTTTTCAGGGTGTAAATATTTTTTTGTCATTATTTTAAGTTCACTGCAAAATGAATAAAAAAAAAAACGGTTAACCGAGCGTTGAATTCATGCCAAACATTTGAAAGCGGCAAAAAAGAAACAATGATATACTGACAGGAGTGTTGGATTATTGAAGAGAATCGCTGACATTTGGTCAAAAGCTGGCGCCACAGGAGACATTTATCACAATAATAATAATAATAATAATAATAATAATAATAATAATAATAATAATAATAGCACCACCACCACCACCACCCTCATATCATAAATAAGTATTGATCCACAATGCCTTGCATGACAATATTAAATATTCATCCGCACTTTCCGACACGCTGGAGAGACAAGTCTTCACAATTTTTCACTTTCATCTCAATATTGGACACACTTCTCCTCGATAGTTGCACTTATTTTTTTGCAATGTCATCGAAACTCAAAATGAGGTACCTTTCAGAATAACTCCCACTTGGACACTTTTCCTAGGACTCAAATTTACCTAGATCCCATGATTACAAAATTGCTCAAGCATACAAAATGAACACAGGGTCGGAAATAGTTTTTTGTTTTGTTTTGTTTTTGTAAAGGTATGCCTGTCCAACTAAGATTAGCAGCTATATTGGGTTGGATTAGGTCAAGTTTACTTGAGGTCAACCTCAGGTTATATGTGGTCAACAAGGGTTTAAATTCCATATGAACAGAACAGTACATTCGATGCAGATTCCAAAATACACACACGTAATACTGTTTACGTCTTTGTAGTAAAATGACGTTTGAAATTTAAAAAATCAACTTTGAAGAAAAGTGCAAAATAATTTAAACGTTACTCTCTCTCTCTCTCTCTCTCTCTCTCTCTCTCTCTCTCTCTCTCTCTCTCTCTCTCTCTCTCTCTCTATCTCTTTCTCCCTCAGGAATACTCGCTTGATACGAACAGCAGACCATTGATTACTTCTTGATTGATTGATTCAAAACACTTAAGCCAGAAATGGCAAAATTTATAATAGAACTCTACCTCTCTTTCTATCTATCTATGTACCTATCAATCTATCCCCTATGCAAAATTATTTAGTTTGTTAGAAAAGAAAATGACCTGTGATAAGCCAAAAAATCGTATGGAAGTGAAACCAGTGGGCAACGAAAAGCCAGAATAATAATGTACGGAGCAAAAGTAGATTCAGTCAACACAAAAATACAAACGTGATACATATATTTTTTCATATTTTCCCAACCGTCAAAAAACATGGTGCCATTATGAATACTACATCGTAGAGTATTGATGTTTTGTCGAATCTGTTTAATGACTCCTACCCGTGATATCACCCGTTTACGCACACACATACATGTGCGTGTGTGCATGTGTGTGTGCATGTATGTGTGTGCGTGTGGTTTCATGCAAGATATTACTCAAAATACCATCTCCAACCACACATTAGGAAGGGAATTATTTATCTGCCAAATGTCTTATCTTTCAGTTCCGATTTCTCCTCTACCTCCCCCCTTCCCTGTCTCCTATCCCTCTCCCCTATCTCTCTTTCTGTCTATCTCTCCCTCCTTTTTCGTGTACCTCATTGTCTCTCTCTCTCTCCATATATATATATATATATATATATATATATATATATATATATATATATATATATATATATATATATATAAGAGATGTCCGGTCGTGTGTTTGTCTGTAATGCTATGGACTGTACCTAAACATTGATGATCCCCAACCAAATTTGGCATGCCTACTCAATCGACCAGGGGTTGGTTTCGAAAAAGGAAGTTTCGATAAGCAAGAAATTTTGATAGATTTGAAGGAGGGTTCTAATCCAATATATGTATGTTATAATATACCTTCTTTATACATCTCACTAGCCTCAATACCCATCAACATTTGGTAAGGTACTTGAGGAGTGAAAAAAGAAAAAAAAAAACATTCAGACATGTAAAAGTATTTCCTTCCACTCTAACCAGAAATTTGGTTACTGGGGAGGTTTGCTCCCTTCAGGTACAGTGTCAGTGTGTATTGTATAACATCAGTAGAGATCCAGCAAATGACTTACTGTTTAAAGTAGCCCCCTGTTCGGGAAAAAAGTCACCAACGACATTTGATCCTTGAAAGATTTGAAAGGGGGATAGGATGTTCCCCTCAATTTACAATCTTTGGAAATCTATTCATAAATACATAAGAGAAAGAGTACTGATATCTGACGGAAAGCAAGGTTCGCTTTTGCCATTATAATTACATTGAATTTCCCAACGCCTTAATCATTGGGCCATCATCAATTGTTACCATCCCAATCGTTACAGCTCGTTAAACAATGCATCTCTTGTCTGCCATTACGAGTAATCTGGGCAGTTTAGGACAGAATCTTGCCGTGAATTCTTGCTTAAGAATGGCAGGGAATTTCGCATATATTTAGAGGTAAACCAAAGCATAACAGGGCTGGTGGGATCTGAACCTGTACACACGTTGCCTATTGTAATCTAAATCCAATGTCTTTACTACCAAGCCACCATAACAATCATTATAGCCTAATTAATCACATGAAGCATTTTTGAACGGTTTTGTCTGCATGTGTAATCCGATAAGGCTAGTACCAACTTAAACTATTGACCTCAAAAAAGAAAGGGTGGCAGTATAGAATATGTTTAAAGGGAGATTGAATAAAAACAAAGTCGGTCGGTTTCATATCAGCACGATCATTGCCCATCGGATTTCGAGTCCGACGCACTAACCATTCGGCCACAACAGCTGTTAAATGCAATTACCAGCATAATCATTAGAGCTCAATTGATAAATAGAAGTATGTTGGTATGGGCGACCTTGAACCGAATCTAAATTGTGTCGTCTCACAGGAAAAGAAGCAAGCTATCTTGAACATATTCGAAGCCAGATTAGAACAAAACGTTGCTGGCCGGATACGAACCTGCCTGAATTTTTTGCTCGTGTCAAATCTAACAGGTAAACATATTGCAACAAACCCTGACATTATAGCTCAATGAATTAATAGAAGAATATTTTCTGTGTGCCGAATCAATATAGCTCAATGGATTAAACGGGGCATTTTTTCTTCTGTATGATCGCACGTGTAATATGAGTACGCTTTTGACCAAATTTTAGAGGTCAATTATTGCAGAAGAAAGACAAACCATGTTGAATATGTTTGAAGAGAGAATAAACCGAATAGCTGTGGATAATATCTGAATCTGTTCAGACATAGCCAATCGAATTTCGAATCTGACGACTAAACACCTCAGCCATTGCAGCGGTCACACAGTTACTAACACGATCATTATTACTCGATGAATTGATAGAAGAATTTTTTTATGCGCGCCAGCAGATATAACCTTAGAAGGTTTTGACCGGATTTTAATTGTTAATCATCGCAGAAGAAAGACAAGCCATTTTGAATATACTAAAATGACACGCTTCAGGCAGATCTCGAACCAGCACGAATATTGCCCGTTGGATTCTCTGTCCAAAAACATGCCACCACTCGGCCATCACATACAGTTAGCAATGCAATCGTTATGGAAATTTCTTCAGTTGGCCTGCATATATAATCAGAGGATGATTTGACCAAAGTTACGTTGGACATGCCCACCGGACTTCAAGTCAGACTCCGCGACCAATCTGCCACCACATCAGGTACGTAATGTATCCAACCCAATCATTATAGCTTAATGTACTTAATAGAAGTATTTTTCGGTTTGTCTACACATGTAATCCGATTACGATGGGGCCAACTTTAAATTGTGACTTTTCACAGAAGTAAGGCAGCTAATTTTGAATACATTTGCAGGTAGATTTAAACGAAACGCTATAGGCATAATTCGAGTCATCCCGGGCGTTGACCATTGGCTTATTAAGTGCAACACCTTAACCACTCGGCTCATACAACAGTTACATACAGTTACCAACCCAATCATTAGAACTAAAATAGATAGAAGCATTTTCTCCAAGCCTGCAAGTATGATCCGTGTAGGGATGGGCCAAATTCAAATAGTGACTTATCACAGTAGAAGCACAGAAGTATTCTTTTCGGCTTGTCTGCACATTTAATCTGATTAAGATGTGGTTAACTTCTCACAGTAGTAAGGCAGTCAATTTTCAATGCATTAGAAGGTAGATTAAAACAGAGCGCTGCGGGCAATTGTGCAGGAATTGCTCATTCGAAATTGCAAGTCCAACGTCCTATTCGACTAAAATAGCTGTTAAATTCTCTTACCAAACTAAACATTATAATGTAATGAATGAATAGAAGCACAGTTTCCGTACGTTGGTGCATATAATAAGTGTAGGATTGGACCAAATTTAAATACTAATTTCTCACAGAAGTATACATTTGAAGGGAGTTTAAAACAAACTGCTTCAGGCAGAATTCGAATCAGCACATTCATTGCCATTTTGATTTATGTGCAACACCTTATCCACTTGGGCACCACAGAGGTTGCACATTGTCACCAACCTCATCATTATACCTCGATGAATCAATAGGAGCATTTAGCTGATTTGCTTGTGCATTTAATGAGAGGAGACTTGAGCCGACCTTAGAAAGTGATTTCACACAGAAGGTTATTTAGAATACTTTCCAACGTAGATAAGAATGAAATCCTACTCGCTGGAATCGAACCTGAAAGGGGATTACCCATTGGTTTCAAACCTAATGCCTGAACTTTTTGGCCATCACACCTGTCTTCTTACGAAATATTAAAAAATCATTACAGCTCAATTGTTTAATCGAAGTATTTTTCTGTGCACCTGCACATATAATCTCAAAAGTGAGTATCAACTTTGGAGTGACATCTAACTGAAGATTGTCCTTCTAAGCTCGGGGAATAAGAATATATTTGACGGTAGATTAAACCGTAAAGCCGCAGGCAGAATTTAAATCTTAGCGGGCATTACCCAAAGGTTGTCAAAATATACGCCATAACCACTCGGGATTCACATCTGTTATATTTCGTGACCAACCAAACAATTATATCCAAATCAATGATTAGATTTTTTTCTTGTTCAACTGTACTTATGAAATGAGTAGGTCTGGACGAATTTCGAATTTTGGTTTTTCAAAGAAGAAACGTGGATAACTTTGATAATATTTTAGGTTAAATTAAAACAAAACGCCGCTGGCAAGTTTCAAATTAACATGGGTATTGCTCATTGAATTTTAAATCAAACGCTTCAACCACTCGGCCAACACAGCAGTTACGTTATGCTACAAGCCGAAGCATTAAAGATCAATGAATTGATTAAAGCAACTTTCCTGTGCGCCTGTAATGTAATTCAAGTAAGCGCGGATAAACCTATGTCGATCTTCTATTGAAGGCAGATCTTCTGTGCTTGGGAAAACATAGTGACTCCTCATGAAACATTAAATGTTGAATACATTTGAAGCTTATAGCTCAATGAACTAATAGAAGGATTTTTTCTTTAGGCCTGATCATATAATCTGAGTACGCTGGGACGAAATCTAAATGGTGACTCCTGGCACAAGAAAGGTGGATGAATTTGAGTACATTTAAAGGGAGATTAAAATTTAATTGCTGTGTGCAGGATTTGTACCTGAGTGGACATTGGATTTCAAGCCGAATGCATTTAAGCTATAACTTATTGTGACCAACTGAATCATTGTAACCCAATGAACTATGAGAAGCATTTTCTGTATGGTTGTACATACGATCTGAGTAGGCATGCACCAAATTTAAATGGTGATTTCTCTCGAGGGAAAGATAGACTATTTTGAAAGCACATGAAGGTAGATTGAAACAAAACACTGCAAGCAGGACTCAAACCATTGAGATATCTATTTGAATGCTAAGTTGAACAGTTTAACCATTTTTTCACGACGACTATTACATATGGCAATCTATCCAATCATAAGAGCTCAATGAATTATTAGAAGCATTCTTTTAAAATGTAACCTGAGTAAACGAAGATGATCTTTGATAGTGGCTTCTTCCCGGGGAATCGATACATTTGAAGGTAAATCGAAACGCTGAAGAGAGGATTCGAACCTGCATTGGCATTGCCCGTTAGATCTCAAGTCTAACTCGATCACAACAGCCCTGGAATCGAAAGAACTCCTTTCTTGATTTTTCGAAAAGTGACTTTCCACAAAAAGAAGGCAGGCAGTTCTGAGAACATTTGAACATAGATTAAAACAAAACTCTGCAGATAGGAATTGAACCTGAGTGGGATAGGAACCACAGGGCTCAAATCAAAAGTCTTGACCACCGGGACACTGCAAAAAATGCGAGCATACAGACCAGACCATTTTTACTCAATAAATTGATAGAACCATCTTTCAATTATAGTACTTTAGAAACAAATTCAAATAGCAACTTTAGGATTTGAAACTGCGTGGGCATTTCTATTGAACCAATCATTATGGTTCAATAAATTCAAAAAAACATTCAATCTCAGGTTGCCTACACATGCGATCTGAGTTGGTTTGGACTAACTTTAAAAAGTAACTTCTTACAGAAGGATTGCAGGCAACACAATGAATACATTTTAAACTAGATTAGAATAAAGCGCTGTGGACAGGTTTCGAATTTGAGCAGAGATTACGGATTAGATTTCAAGTGCAACACTTTAACCATTCGGATACCTCAGTAGTAAAACATCGTTACCAATCCAACCATCGTAGTTCAATAAATCTGATAGAACCATTTTCCTTCGGTGTCCTGCACATGTAGTCTGAATGAGCTTAGGCCAACTTTAAATAGTGATTTCTCAAGGAAGAATTGCAGGTAATTCTGAATACATTTAAAAGGTAAATATCAAAAGGGAACACGGCAGATAGAATTCGAACACTCGTACGCATTGCCAATCGGAATACTAGCCCGACTCTTTAACAACTCAGTCAACGTGGCTGTTACCTGTACTACCCCTGCAAGAATCATAATCAGCCAGACAACGACTGGGTGCGAAATAACTATTTGCTGCCACTGGGTAAAAGAAACAATGTGTATATTTAGAAAAAAACAATTAGAACAGGTGCAGTTAATCACTTAAAAGAAAATGTTACAACATCAACGTCTCTTTGTTGTTTGGGATTGATCAGAAAATCAGAAAAAAGTGGTGATCAATGACAAAATTATTCATTTCACTTTTTGTTGGGTAGTGATCACCAGAAAGATCAAAATTCAATTAGAAAATGGTGTGCTGATGAAAACCCGGGAAGGATTCAATTTAGTGTAATCGTGTTTTGTAAATTGATTCCCCCTTGCTAGAATGCTCTGGGGGATTGAGAAAAAAACCATACATATGATAGGGACATCATTAAATCCATTAAAAATCT
>OY735221.1:41045454-41100454 GCA_963457665.1 Thysanoteuthis rhombus
CTGTCTTTGTAAAATACAAAATAAAATCGGGAAATTATCTTTACTATTTGTCATGCACGCCAAGGTCTAGCCAACTCGTGTCCAACAATTCTAGTCAAAAACATAACCTTACCGCCACTTAACAGGACGCTTCTCTTCCTTTCCCAAGCAGTTTGTGCTCAGTCTATCAGGTCCATTGACGGTAGATCAACACTTGTCAGTAAAAAGAACAACGCCCGAATCAGTTTCGAATACTTTCTAGCCCATTCCAGACGTTTGCCTCAGTTAAACAGATTTCAATGAATAACGACTCATCTTCTTCATCTTACGTGAAACTAAATTTACAATAATATAACTTCTTTGAGAGAGTACAACGGGTAAGATATATATATATATATATATATATATATATATATATATATATATATATATCATCAGCCACACCTTTGTGTTCTTTACCCATTTTTTCTTTCTTTTATGTTACTCTAACGATCATCTTCCGAATCTAAACACTTACCATTTCATTGTCTTTACTCATTCGATCCCATATCGTCTGTATTCAATTACCTAAGACTCGACCCTCACGCCAGGCCCTAACCCCCCAACCCTAAATATTGCTTCCTCTGACTGAACTCAATCAATGTGCTCGACCGTCATTCTATGCTACTTTGACCCGTAGTCGACAAACACGGAATAAATATGTACCATTCTATTACACACTTTCGTTAATAGTTCCTCCAACACCTTTCAGCAGACCTTCCTGTTCGCTTTAATGAATCATTCCCTTTCTTATTAGTCGCTGAGCCACCAAACAAACACAGCTTCATTACTGGCGAAGAGTTCTCACCTGTAGCTCAATATTTATTGCTAAGTCATTACTGACTGGCACTTGGCTTCTAACTTGTGCTAGACTGAGTCATGCTTAGCAAAAAAACACCTACCTTAATCTAGTGTAGTAAATTCAATTTCCGATTACCCACTGATTTGGTCTCGTAGATAGCTATAACGTTGACTAATACAAAAAATATACCCTGGGATATGTAATATCATTACCGTATTAAATAGATTCATATACATTATACAGAAAATATGTTAATGAATGATTAATGAATTAATTAATATTGTACGTATGTATATATTTTTTGTTTCTTTTAAAATGGCTGGTCTTAAGTTCTCGAGCAGATTATCAGTGACATACCCAAAATATTCAAAGCACAAATGATTGTGATCTTGTGGTTATTCATGAAAGTGTATCTAACATTCAAGTTTCAAGCAGGAACTTTCCCTGTAAATTCTTGGCATTTGATTTTCAATAATTTCCGCAAATTTTGCCTTTGAAATCACTATCGTGATATTTACATTTCGGTACACTTAAAAATAACCTGCCATTTGTCCTGCAATCTAACCGTGAGCCATCTACCAACTTTGAACCATTCCGTCAGATTCTCACATTCAGGGCTTCTTTGATTGATTCACGGGCACATTTAGGTGCTTTTCTCTGGAGTTTCCATTGTTCTCCGGTGCGGTAGTTTTTCTAAGGGAGTCCACGTGACACTTTGGTAAGAACGTCGAAGTTCGCTGAAGCAGACCGGAGCCTGGACGATGGCAGTGACTCATGAATTCGCTTCCTCTCAGAATATATTTCACAGATGCAAAGGACGAACATTAATATCGCACCCAACAATTGATTGATATACAAAATGGTGCATTAAGATATGGATCATCTATGAAAGCTGTAGAGAAATTCCAAAGGAAATCGATTGATATATCTTGTAAAGAATAGAAAATGGAGGAGACAGAAGAAAATGGAACAGGGTGGAAATAGAAAAAAAAAAAGAAAAAAAAAAGCAAATTATGAACAGTGCATGTATGTTATTCAATAGAAACCATCGCGTGACCATGTATTTTGGGAACATAATTTGTTAGGGGTGATCAAATAAAAAAATGGAAAAAGGAGATGATCAATAAATGTTCCTAATCTTGCCAAACAAGGGGACCAATTTAGAAAAAAAAATACAAGGCAAATTGAGCTCCTTGTCTAAGAACCTATTCAAAGAGAAATATTGAAACACCCCCTCCTTTTTTGCGGGTGGGGATATAAATATTTTTCCTGACATAATAAGAATTAAATGTTTTAATTTCAAGCCCTGTAGCTCAATTGGTGCAGCCTATACACATGAAACATACATAAATAGTCAGCCAACTGAAGAAGCGTATATAGGTAGTTTTTGTGGCAGTTTCAATTGAGAGTTCGTAATACAAAAAAGAAGAAAAGAGGGAATAATTTTGGTATATGTTTATCGTTCCAGAGTCGATATTATCTCAGTTCAGATCAATCTGGTTCATAGACAAAGAGAGAAAAAAAGGATGTATGAGATGTTTGTATTGCATCATATTTTTTTCAAGTATTATAGACGTGGCTAACTTGTAAAGTGGCATTCGGTATTCTATGGTTTTTGACCCGACTTAACCATAACCGCTGGCAGGGGATCTGAAAGCGTTAAATAATGTGTCATTCGACTGAGAGTCATAATTAGCAATATCAGATATACAATTAGACATACTTAACCTTCCCTCATTCACATACGTTTTTATTGGCTGTTTTTTTTTTTGTTGTTCATTTTTCACTATTGTTTAAAAGATTTCATTTAAAACGATTATCAACTTTTAAATATTCACTTCCAATGACAATTGAATTATTTTGGGAGAAGCGTTGATACATTGTCAACAATTTCTTGGTGAAATTTTATCAAAAACGATTATTAACTTCTTAAATATTTTGTCCAAATGATAACTAGATAATTCGGGGTACAGTTTGATACATAGTTTACAACAAGGATATTTCATTTAAAACGATCTTTAACTTTTCAAGTATTCAGTTCCAATGACAAATAAAATATTTGGGGACAGGATTTGGTACATTGTTTCGAATTTCTTATGGAGATTTTATTATGAAAATATTATTGAATTTTTCTCATATTTAGTACCAATCATAACAATTTTTTGGTTGATAAAAGTGTTTACAGTTTATTGAAGAGATTAGAGATTAAAAATAATTAATCTTCTCAATATCCAGTAACTATGACGATTAAATTATTTTTTGGTTCATGAATTGTTTACTATTGTTTATAGTAATTTTATTTGAACACAATAATTTTGTCTAATATCAAATGCCAACGACAATAGAAATTTTGGGGTCAATACATTGTTTGTGATTTCTTTCAATCATCATGAATTTATTTGATATTCAGGGTTTATGACGATTGAATTATTCTTAAACTCATAAATTGTTGACGATTTCTGAAGAAAAGGATTCTATTTTGAAAGATATTTATTTTCTCATATTCAGTGCCAGTGATTATTAAATTTTTTTTGACTAATGAATTGTTCACAATTTCTAATGAAGATTTTATATAAAGAAATATTAACAATCATTATTCTCTTCAACATATTCCTTGTAACATGACATTAGTTTTACTGAAGTTCACGTGGAAGGGAATAACTGAGACACAACAATCAGAATATAAGACGCAGAAGTGGACACCATTACTACAAGAAGATCATTACATCTATCTATGACAACAAATCTCTGTAAATTCCTCAAAAGAGGAAGGGATCGAGCGAAGGATCACCTTGAGTAGATGAGCTTTCGATTTATCAAGCTTAACCTTCGAGTACAAGAAAAACCCAGGTAGTGCTAAAAAGAGGAGTATACAACCAATGTATCCTCCTGATAGTCACCTATGGAGCTGGAACATGGAACATAACCATTACATTGACCCTCAAACCGAGTACCATGCAACATACACATGAGAAAATCATGCTCAACATCACATGGAGAGATCACAAGACAACAGAATATATCACAGGAAAAACAGGTATCTGGAATATGTAAAAAATTGATAAGAAAACTTGAATAGCGATAAGCTGGCAATATTACGAGGATGTCAGACAACTGCTGAACACAACAATTCAAAACGTTGATCCCGAAAAATCGAATGTAAAATCGGCGCCGACAAAATATAAAAATAGTATGACGAACCACGTGAGTTCAGGAAGTACTTGCTCCCTGAGGCCCGCGAGAGAGGGGTCTGGCGAATCTTGGGGAAGCTCCATATCAAACGACGAGCGCTAGAAAGATGATGATGTCGACGACGATGCTGCTGCAATCGAAGTTTAATTTAAGACAAATTTAGCCGAAGAGGGGATAGACACAACTTCCCTATATATAATGAAATAAGTCCCATGAACAAACTATATAACATTACTCCGACTCTTGAGATGAGTATACCAAATCTGAAGCGTAAATAATATGATTGCCATGTATATGAATTCATGTTTACTCGAATTACTGTACAGTGGATATATTTATTTGATGCGAACATTTGCGTGTGTCGACCAATGTTAGCAGGATAGTCTTTGCAGACCATTGATAATTAAATGAATTCAATCTCCACAATGCACATTACTACCATGGTCTTATATCAGGCCGAAGTAAGCTAAAATTACATTCGGGTGATGAAATGCTCCAAAAACTCATCTGGTAGACCAATACGATCGTGCAATGATTTCTTTGTTATTGGATCGCTTGCAACAGTCAGCTCGTATTTGAAAACCATATTTTACGGCATATAAGACGCACAGCCATATAAAACGTTGTTTCACTGTGCGTCCCATAAATCATGACCATTTGAAAAAGATACACCATAATCACGGTTATTCACGTAGTGAACTATCAATATTTATGGATAGGTAGTGATCGATAAGCAGCTGCATTTTCTTGTGGCCAAGAGCGGAAGAGCTCATAGTTCTTTTTTCTCTTACAGATAATATGAAATCAGTTAAGGAGAGAGCAAGAGATCCCGACAAATCTTCTTGTCTGATACACTTCTCATTCTCTCGTCTAATCATTATTTTCTGTATTGACCTTGCAGCAAAGAATAAGGGAATTATCACTGTGGGGTGAAAGCACTCGATAAGATCACCCCCACCGTGGAGTGAGATACCTCGTTTAATATAAGCTGTTCATTTCACAAATTACATTAACTGGACTTCCGCTGTCAGCGCTGTTATCACATAGAAAGATAGAGAACGGTGAAAAGAAGTTCTTCAAATTTCTTTCTTCTTGCCCACGCACACTTCCGCTTTTCTAAGACACGTTATTTTGGTCACTATATTGGGCCTTTTTTTGTCTTATCCCCACCTGATTGATTGCCCTGGGGCCGTAAATGGGTGTGTTGATAGTCAATTATAGGAAACCAATTCGATTTCATTTGTTCCGGTGCAGTGTCCTAAACGAATCGAAACATGACTGAGGGGCATTTTCGAAAAATCTTTTATCTATTTATTCATTCGATCAATCAATCTCTATTGAAAATCCTTCGAGTATTCCTCTAGTTCTTCCATTGTCTTGTTTCTACTTATCTCACTGCCAACGGAGGTCTCTACAGTTTTCGAATTAGTCTAGCTAGCCTGCTATGTATGTATCGTTGTATGTATGTATCAGGCATACGGGCCACACTAATGGACTTAGAGTGCTAAAATATCAGTTCCAAACTATGTCGAGAAAAACATTTTTTACACCCCCGGATAGAATTTTAGTGTTGGGTTCAGTTTGCAATGTAAGTTTATGCTGATTTGACTCCTTCTTTTGGTTCAGAAGCATTCTGTTGTTTTATTTTCAATTCATTTCTCGATTTTCAATGCATGGATTATTTACCAAAAATTACTCAAACAAATTCTAATAAACAAATTGCAAACTTTTGTATTTATTTATCGAACAAATATTTCCATATCGTCAAAAATGTATTGTTTGTTTCTTCTGAAATAAGTAAAGGAATGAGAAGTGCTTGTACTCATGCTAAATTGATCACAGTTTGTGCCCGCTTGTTTTGGTAAATTGGGACTTATTTTAATGATCACAGCCCAGCAAAAGACGAGTGAAGCAAATTAATAATTGATCAGTTACTTTTCCAAGTTTTTACTTGATAACTCCCAACCCCGCATGTTGCAAAGTGACGTTGGTCAAGAGATGGTTTCTATTGAGTGACTAACCAGACCCGTCAATTCATTTAGTCAATCAATCAGTATATATTGAAAATCGTGCCTTTGTGCCGTTTTGTCTCGTGTTTATATAATTAATCATTGCTTATGTTGATTGTAAAGTTATTTGTGAATCGTATTTATCCATTCTTTTTCCCTTTTCCAGTTTGTACGTCTTCACAATTTTGGAATCTCATAGATTTGAATGAACAATTCCGACTGAGTTACCACGAACTATTTTCCATCTACCCCCGAATCTCCTTCATTTAGACACGTTTCGCTTTCTTCTTAATCTATATCAACTGTCAATTATATTAAAACCCAATTGAGCCCAACTGAAATTTGCAATAATTCCTGACCATTGATAAGCACTTCCTTTCAGATTTTCCAATGCAAACTATCAATGAAGACTGCAAACATCAGTTTCCTCAGTTTGCAAGGTTCTCTGGCTGACTATCGATGTATGAATATATGCATGTACTTACCAGTCGCACTAATGTACCTAGAGGGATGGAAATATCAACAATAACTCCCTTTTATGTTTAGAAGAGAGAGTTTCTTGTGGAGTTTCATAAATGGAATTTATTCTGGGCTTCAATTCGCAATGCAAGTTTACGCTAAATTTATATTTAATCTTTGTCCAGTAGAACCTGTGTTGTTTATTTTGTAAATTCAAACTTTTAAGAGAAGTAGCGTCTTTATTGATCACTTTTTTTTCCTTTTCAATTTTCAAACTAATCATACCTAAAATATGTACAGCCAAAAGATGTTGGTCACATGATGGTATGTATTGACTGGCCAATCATACCTGTTGTATGGAAGACTAATTTACGACGTATTGGATAATAAAATTATTTCAATTTTTTTCTCGAATTAGCCCATTAGCAATGTAATTACATTATTCAAATAGTAACTACTCTACCAATGACGCATTCATTAATTCTTACGCTCTTACAGCTTCTTCCTCCTGAATTTCTAATGCACATCAGACAGATTATTTACCAAATCTTACACTTACTAATTTTTGGTGAATAGCAAACTTTTCTATTTATTCATCTAACAGTTTCCATACTGCTAGAAAATGAATTGTTTGCTTGTGCAGAAATGGGGTGATGAGTACTTGTGAAGTCAGTGAATAGTAAAACAGAAAAAAATGAATCAAAGCCTTCCTTCGAGAACAGATACTCTAAAGATAAACTAAAACCTGCATTATAAAACCAAGAATATTTTAATGTGAAATGTATGTGCAGTTATTTCCTTTAAAGAATTATTATCAGTTCTAAAAAATTGGATTTATTCAAATCACGACACTCCGCCGTTTTGACTTGAACGGAATTGTCAGTATGTATCGAAATGTTTGGTCAAAACGAAAATTTTTGTTTTGATAGGACCTGTTCGAGAAAGATTCAGAGTGTTTCATTTCAAATACGCGAAATATTTTTTCTCCATCTCAGTTAATTCAGGCATAATTTGTTAGTTTGTATACAATACGAAACGTGCACCCTAACCACAGACTTGTTATTCGAAGCAATATATATGGATGTATCAATCATGAGGGGCCAGTTTATCATTATTTACTGATAGAAAACCGATCCCTTCCTTCATGTCCAGGGACATCTTACACTGATGTATTATTCATGGAGGGATCAATTTATTACTTCATGATAGAAAACCGATCTGCTTCCTTACTGATCCAAACTTGATGTACAGAGTCTTTTAAAATAGTTTGAAATCTGCTTAAACCATGCAAATCTTTATCCCATCATATTTATTACCATTTTATCGGATATAAGTTGGAGCTATGTATGCAAAACATAAAATCGTAGTCTGAACAGAAATTTAGCGTGACCAAGTTAGCGTTAACAAAACCAAAAATAGTGGTGTTTAAGAGTAAAGGTACCTGGAATAAAACTCCTATTGAAATAAATGCAACGAATGTTCAAATAAGAATGGAATGTTAATTTTGTTGCAAAAAAAAAAAAAAAAATAATAATAACGACACGATAAGGTAGCAGTTTTCAGCTTCCGTACTCCAAGATTAATCTTTGTTAAGCCCTTAAGATGCGTTTTTATGCTTCAGAGTGACAAAGCTATCTTCCCTTATATTTGCATAATATTATTATAATTATTATTATTTGCAATCTCTATTATTATTATTATTATTATTATTATTATTATTATTATTATTAATATTGTTGTTGATATTATTATTATTATTATTATTATTATTATTATTATTATAATTATTATTATTATTATTATTATTATTATTATTATTATTATTATTATTATTATTATTATTGCCCCAGTCGCTTCTTTCCTTGATTTTGATTCCATTTGTTTTTCTTGATTGATTTCCACTGTACTCACCTAATCACTCACTTCACCCTTTACCTCTCTTTTCCTCTTTTTTGGGTTGCCTCTTTTCCCCCTCCCTTGATTTTCTACTACCTCTCTCATTGACCTCTTCCTCGTACTCCCATTTATTTATTCTCAGCAGCCCCTATCTTATCCCTTACACTCCTCTTGAGAAAAAAAAAGCCGCCATTTTCATGGCCACCAGACAAATCAACCACTTCTTTCATTACTGCTGCTGCTGCTGCTGCTTATTTCTCTTTAACGGCTTGCACAGCGACAAGACAATACCGTGAATTAACAATACTACTTTCACAATTATTGATAACTTAATTTCATCCATTCTTTATTTTATTTATTTATTTTATTCTTTTATTTTTTTTTTTTTGCAAATTTCTTTCCCATAAAATGTCTGTGATTTTTCATTGTTTTCTTTCGAATTCCGCACCGTTTCACTCAGTGCCCCCACCCCCGGCACACGATGCAAAACGCTGCTCCATCCAACCCAATCCACAGCCCGAGCAGCTCACAAATCTATATAAATTCGGCGATTGATTAAATCAGCAACAGAAATGTCGATTAGAATTTTGAGACAAAAATATACAAGAGAACACTAAAGAACTAAAAATCGGAAAGGAAAAGTTATAATTCTCAAGTAATCTAATTTGCTTGATAAATTAATGGAAGCCTCGACAATATTATTGCCTGTTGTTCTCTATCATTGTGTGTTTAGTCAATATTAATCTTAACTATCAGTCTTTCTATCGATTTCTGTATGTCAGTCACACTTTTCCCCCTCTCTCTGTCTGTATGTCTCCCCCTCTACATCTCTTACTAATTGCCTTGTTATTCAATACTCCCATGCATATATCACATGGCATTTCTCATTTTCAAAATAATATAGCTATCGACGTGTCTGCCTCAGTCTATCTAGGTTTGTTGATATCTATCTATCTATCTATCTATCTATCTATCTATCTATCCCAGTCGGTTTAAATCTATCTATCTATCGATCGATCTATCTATCTATCTATCCATCTATCTATCTATCTATCTATCCCAGTCGGTTTAAATCTATCTATCTATCTATCTATCTATCTATCTATCTATCTATCTATCTATCTATCTATCTATCTATCTATCTCACTTTGTTCATATCTATCTGTTAGTTCCTATCTATCTATTCATGCATCTATTTCAGTCAATATCTTATCAGTATCTATCCATCTATTTATATCTGTTAATTAATATATACATATATATACATACATATGAATGTATATATATATATATATATATATATATATATATATATATATATATATATATATATATATATATATATACATGAATGTATGTATGTATGTATGTATATATATATATATATATATATATATATATATATATATATACATATATATGAATGTATATATATATATATATGTATATATATATATCAGTTTTGATATCGAAATATCTGTTTGTAGATATCTGTATATCTATCTAACTAATTGTATGTGTATGTATGTACGTATGTATATATGTATGTTGATATATCTATATCAATCTATGTTAAAATCTCTTTATCTGAGTCTATTCATTGCTACACACGATCTAGATTATCAATTCAGAAACACTAGGTTAAATATATTGACAAGAGAGAGAATTTTTTTTGAAAATATGTTGTACAAAATATATGCTTTTCCATCACCAAATTCTGGACTTACTGATTCATCTACGTAATAGACATGGTAGCAGTCTGTTGAGTTGATCATAACATATTTTCGTACCCTAATGACATTCTTTATTTCACTCAAACTGGGGACATGGGACTCTTTATAATTTCGATTAGAGCTGGGAGAAATAAAATGGAAATAAACCCTAAGATTTTACAGAATTCAAAAATGCTTCATTTGTAATCCCCACGAAGTTGAGAGGACTGAAAGAAATCAAAATTCACAAAGAGGCGTCTCAGAATTATCAGCCATTCCCTTTAAAACTGAATTGGACAAAGAAGATTATGTCTTCCATTAGACATCTGCAATAATTTTGTTTACTCTAGCAGTGTAATTAATATTTGTTAAAGCATTTGTAAAATGCTATCGCTCACTTCTGATAGCCGTAGGTAGAGCAGCAGTTCCTGAACTAATAAGCTAGTGAAAAATAATTACAGTTTTTGTTTCTTCTAAGATAGGATGCTTATTTTTAGAATAAACTATTATTTAACAACGTTTGTATAGCATATTTTAAGGCGTGTATTCCTTTTCTATTTAATTAAGCTGAACCCTTTTCTTTTAAAAAATTATCATGGTTTATTTAAGGCTATTTTGGTTTATCTAAGTTTGAAAAGGTGACCCTGAATAAAAAGCAAATTGCCCAAATGATCCGGTAAAAATTGAACGAACTTGGAAACAAAAATTTACTGGGATCAGCTCACTCATCAGAGCGACAACTTTTTCAAGCGTTTCGATCTCTTCCTGGAAAGGATGATCCACAACAACCCGACAGCAGCACAAATCGCCTTCGAAAAATTCATTGGATTTACGACCTCAGAATTCAAGCCTACGTTCTAAATGGACTTGTTCCGAATTGACAGAAATGTATAGATTTTGAAGGTTCTTATTCTGATTAAAAGCTTTTGTTCCCAGATGAGATATAAGTTTATAATGAAAAACTGCAATTATTTTTGCACCAACATAATCGTAACATACTGGAATGTCTTTGTTGCAAAGGATATGTATTTTCTGCTGATAATCATTTAAAATATCTGTGTTGTGTTTTTTTTTTAGGTTTTTTTGTTACAGATAATTTTTTGATGAAATGATTATTTAAAGAAAACCACTTTATATAGAGCCACACGAACGATGCTACGAAAATCGAAGTCTTATTGTTGTCATATCTGATACTGACTTAATTTATTAAATTTTTGTTGCAAAATTTATTGATTTCATATTTTAAATTTATTTCCATTAGTTTGAATCGATTGAAAGCCAGGGAATGTGTTTTCTTTCTTCTAGCCTTGTTGAAAAAGAACAAAAGCCTTGATCGAACAGAGACGCAAATCAATTTTCTTTTTTTTTAAGATTCAAGAATCTATTATAGACTCTAAAGTCATTTTTTCAACGCTCCTACCAAACGGAAATTGTCTGCTTTTGAGAGCTTGTTGGTTGGGGTAATTTTTCATTTTACGATTTTCTTCGTGTCACTTTCGTTCTTTCATGTACACGTATACGCATACATATACAGATATGCTCAAAGCAAAACATTCAGGCATTGACGTATGACTATACATATCTAGTAAACTCTATCAGATTTTTAACAAATATGCAAATAGATTTTTTAGATTCGCCATCGCAGTTTATAATTAAACAACCGTAGCGTCATGTAAAAATATTCCATCCATGAGTAAATGGTCAGAATAAATTCTATCTGTGATAAAACTGGCGTTTTACATTGGAAAACATCTAAGAGTGAAAAATGTGTAGAAACATCTAGATTTTTCAGAATACAGATGCTATCAATAAGCAATATCCCGTCAAAACAAGCCCCTTCAAAAAAGCCAAGAAAGCTTATTTGAAAATAGATAAATAGGTAATATGAAACATTATTAAAAATGATATAAAACAAATAATAAGACATTTTCTTGAAGGGATGTCAAGTCGATAGACAAGATGGTTCGGCCAGAAGCGCTGGACTACCTTGACAAAACGATCATTCTGATGTAGATTAGAGTGAGTACGATAGCAAACCATCAATTATCAACTAGACACATTGAAATGCATCGATTTTGAATGTTTTTAGATTTTTTCCATGATATGCATGAAATATTTTACATCTTTTCGCCAAATTTCACTTTTGATAAAGTAAGATAACGTTGAATTTCGTTTAAGAGGCCTTTGAAAATTAATTTACTAGAATTAATTTTTACTGTTGGTATATTTCTGCTTTGGAATTACTAACTTTTCTCATCGAAACCAAAAGATCCCTCAGATGAAATGCCAAATTTATTATTAGATTTAAGACTGAATCCCCTGTCATATTTACGTATGAAACAGAAGGGACAGCATAATCTTAAAGCATGTATTGTTTGAAAATTTCCGAAATAGTGATTTCAGCCGTATTAAGGCAACAAAAACATCTACATCTAGATTAAAAATATCTAAAACCATGTCAACTATGAATTTTATTTCATCATCATCATCATCATCATCATCATCATCATCATCATCATCATCATCATCATCATCGTCATCGTCATCATCATCATACTTTTAACGTCTATTGTTTCACATGGACCTTCCCTAGGATCTGACACATTTCTTTATCATGGGCATTGCAGCCCCAGCATTTTCTGAATTCGTCAAGTTCATCTCTTCATCTTGTATTCTCTCAGCTTTGATTTGGCATGTGATCTCTGGAGATCCATGTTGTGAAGCGTGATGTCCATTGATTGTCTGCCATTCTTGGAACATAACCTGCCCATAGCTATTCAAGTTTTCTAGCTGATTCTTTTATAGATCGGACACCTGTTTTCTCGGTGATATACTTTCCTGTCTTTAGATCTCTCCGTCAGAGGTTGAGCATGATTCTCTTATGCGCATATTGTATGCTTCTCAGTTCGTAGGTCTGTCTCTCGGTTAGGTTCCATGTTTCATCTCCGTAAGGGACTATCGGGAGGATGCATTTGTTGTATACTCTTCTTTTTATGATTAATGAGATCTTCTTTTCTTTTTTCTTTCTTGTTTTTTTTTTTAAGGCTTAACTTGCCCTAACGAAAGGTGATTCTTTCTAGTTTTTTTCTTCTTTTGTGGGTTTCATAGATATTTGTTGTCCTAGGTAGATGTAGTGGTCTACTTTCTCCTGTTTTGCACTTTCAGTTTTGACAGTTATGTTTTTATTCTCGGTGTGATCATTCTTTTTTCGTTTAGTTCATCTAATATTAATTGGGGTCATATAGGCTCCCTGCGAGATGGACGATGTCGTTTGCAAATCTGAGATTGCTCAGAAATTTGCCGTCTATTTGGATTCCTCTCTTATCCCAGTCCTGGTTTCGGAAGATCATCTCGAGGCCGGCTGTGAAGAGATTGGGTGAGCTGGTATCACCTTATTGCCACAGTTACCGCCTCGTTATCTCGCCCTCGATTTCGCAAGTTGTAAATCACCAGGATTTTTAGCATTTTTCAAGTTAGTATAATCCAGGGGCAGCCTGATTAAATACCCCTGGTTACAATACACCGTTTTTACTGCTTTTGGTTGACATGCAGCTAAATAGCAGAGGGATTTTAGTATCATGTACATGGATTTACACTAAGCTGAGTTTGATCTCGCCGTGGGAAACAACTGGAGAGCAACCAATCAGGACTGAACAAATTTCCCTGAGAGAATTAGCCTGCGTAACTAGCTTGGTAATCGTCGTGTTTTGACAGCTGCACTTCAACATGTGTATATGTAATCGCTAAGCGTAAACTTGTTTGACACAAGGCCACAACAATGAGACATTCATTGAGTACTAAATTCCTGATTTTGATGATGGTCTTCAAAGACTATCTGGTGAAACGTTGTTTGGAAGTAGTTTAATAATCCCCTTTAAAGTCGATTTTTGTATACTTTTCCACACACAGCAAACCAGTTTGTTGTACGGAAAATTAGGAGAGAGAATAAGGGATTAAAAGTTCTATAGATTGATTCTCATAAGGCATTGCTCGTGCAATTGAAGAACTGGGTGAGATGATATAATATTACTTACATATGACTTCATATATATACGTATATATAAACTCATAAGAGCAACACTACATTGGATTAGCTACCTTATCGGTCACATGTTTGATTCCTGCAACAGCCCCTTTTTCTCTACTTATTTATTTTATTCCCATTGTTTAGGCCAAGTGATATATCAACGGAGTAATGACAGGAGATTATTTCAAATAAAAGTTTTGATGTATATAACGCAATTTGTCATCATTCTGTCGAGTCTTATATATCCATTTCTTGATGAATAATTGTCGCATTGAAAGAAGCGAATAGAGACTGTTATATAACGGAAGATAAGAATTTGGGATGAAGACAATTAGTTATGCCTTTGCATTACCGGTATGAGCAACACTACGTTGAATCAGCAACCCTATCGGTCACAAGTGTGATCCCTGCGACTTCCCCATTTTCTTTATTTGTTTATTCTACTTACGTTGTCTTGGTCAAGTGATATATTAACCGTATAATGAGGGACAACATTTCAAATGTGAGTTCCAGTATATTACGCAATTCATAATTGTTCTGATGAATCATATATATATATATATATGTATATATATATTATTGTGTCATCCACAGACAGCTGTTTCGATGTATTTCATCTCTTCAGTGTGGCTATAGACTTTCCATTATTCCATCCAGTACCGCGAGGCAGAATTGAAACCTCCACTTCAGACCCACAAGCCGATATCTCGACTAAGAAACTGGACAGTCAGTAAGGCTGAATTTAAGCGATATATTTATTTACACAGAAACCCCTCATACACCAGAGTTCTCTATTCCTATGGAAGAGCATTGCACACACACACACACATATATATATATATATATATATATATATATATATATATATATATATATATATATATATATATATATGAAAAAGCTTTTGACATTCCTGTGACCAAAAAACTAAACAATTGATCTCCAGACAGGGAAAACTAAATGCAAAACTAAAACACAAAGAAATTTGTCTGTAACCAAATATGCTTGAGAGGAAAATTGGTTATTTAGATATATGTTTTTAAAAATGTATATACAGATATACAGATTCCACTTCGCTATTTTGCTCCATTCAATCAATAGACAGTGGCATTTTTTCAATTTGTTCCTGATTCTTTTCACACAATTGAGTAAGTAAGAGTGAAAAATTGATTTTTTTTCTTTGACATTCTAATTAAATCCTTTCTAGAAATCGATATCGTTGCCATCGACCCCATTATTGTCCGCTCTCCTGGAATAATTCAGGAAAATCATTCACGTCAACATTCTGGAGACAATCCTGTTTGGATGAAAAAATTGGGATTGTATTATTAAAATAAGGCTTATTAACACTTGGTGTATATTGGAGATTTGACTGGAAGGTCAGAGACCAACATTAATCAACGTAAACGTTATTTGAGACTCAAGTCAAAGTGTTTTGCCGTTTGATTCAAAAATTAGGAAATTGCCAAAGGAAGAAGGAAGGAAAAAATGGAGCAGGTCCGGTTAGTCACAAGATGAAAACCGTCTCAAGACCGATGTGTTATGGCAGTATGCTTTGTTGGAAGTGATCAATTAAAACATAAGAAAAAAGGGGATCAATGAATAAGCTCTCAAGCGTTTTGGTTGAGTGGTGATCACCAAAAAGTCCGAACTTTTACGAATCAAGCGTGAACACAGTAGGAGACGAATCAGGGACGAGTTTAGCATAAAACGTATCATTATAACCCACCTCACATCTCACTAAAAAAATGGCTTGACATAATAGTGAATGTTTAAATATCCGGCTTTTCAACTCTGCTTGTGCAACCTGTATATTCAATTCCCACATTTGCACTCAGCCGGCTAGCCAGACCAGCTCGAAAACAAAAGGAACTCATGTTGGTTGGTCTGCTTCGCAGTTTCTAACAATTCGTGGAAGATATCGGTGGCCAGTGGGATCGACGAAGTCTCCGTTTAATGAGTGGAGTGAGCGATGCCACTTCGGGTACTCGTCGCCTGTGAGTCAATTTCACGGGTCACTAACCCCGAATAAATCTGAAGTCTACCTGAGACAGAGTAAATTGTAGCATTCAAAGGCCCTGCAAAGACGGCATTGGTTTATCTAAAAACTTCATATCATTAGAAATTGTGAACCAAAAAGGTCGCTAAAGGTTCCTTTAGATTTCAAGTTGGTTAGTTTGCTGGGATGGCTGGCTGGCTTGGCTGGCTTGGCTATGTATGTTTGTATTTATGTATGTTCCACGTGTAATGGCTACATCATTGGAGCTAGATGCTTAAAGCATTTACTCCTTATTATGTCTAGGAATGACGATTGTTTTTTAGTGGGTGATTCAATTTAAAATGTAAGCTATGGCTAAATGTGTCCCAACTCTGTACTTGCTTGTGTTTTTAGTGATCAATGCTCAAAGAAAATCGATAGAATTAACATATTCGTTGATCAAATTTTTTGCTCAATTGATCACCCTAAACACGTCATGCTGCTGAAAGTCCTGTGGTGGTTTCTGTTGTGTGACTGACTTGATTTGTTTCATCTCTGTTTAGCCTGCTTATGACTGGGTAATCTGCGTATTTTTAGCAAACCCCAGCGGTTTGTGTTCGTACTACTAAGTATTAAAATATTCACAAAATGATGGCTGATTCGAAATACTTAGTTTATCAATAAAATATTGTATGTTTTAATCGGTTGAAATCTGCGTGCAAATATACATTTCTCCCCGAGAGAAATAAGTCTATTGATGCATACGTGTTGAAACTGTGGAGTTCTAGGCTCCAGACTTTTCTTTAACGCGTTCTCTGCATCTACCCAGCAACAAAATCTCTTTTGTTTTGGTAACTTATCTTGGCGCCTGAATAAACTGAATTCCATGAGCAATACCCTCGAGGAGTGCAATCGACAAGGCAAAGTGTCATCTACGCAGTGAGTAGGCGAACATTATCATGAAGCAGAATTGGACCCCGTTGAATGTCTAATGCCGGTCGAAGTCTCCTTAACTTGACGCACATAGCATTCAATTGCGTGCAGCAAATATCTGTATTGATACTCTTAGCAAAAAACAAGCAAGCTGTAATGAAGAACACCAAATGCAGACCAACATACCGTCACTATTATTTCCTGTTGGCACGACTTCAGCTTCGGAAAATGCTTCGATGCCTTTCCACTTTTGAGCTATAGTGCAGATCGCTTGCAGTTGTCATATAGGATCTACTATTCAGCACGTCACGGTTCAATCAAAGAGATAGATCGTCTCTGTCGGGCAGACGCAGTGATGAGTACATTTCAAACCGACGTAGTATCTCGTTTGAGTTTAGATAATGGGAAAACACACCTATCAGGCTTCTTCACATTACAAGTTTGCCTTAGGTGGTCAAACATTGTTGCAGATGGACATCCTCTGCCTTTTCAATCTACGAAACTAAAATATCCACGATGAAACTTTTGCAACCAGTGCTGCACCGTGCAATCGATGGCCATTCATTCACGTAATGCCCAGTTGATTTGGGGACATTTTTGTGATGTATGGAACCTTAACTGACTCGCAAATTGAGAACCATGCATCAACCAAAAAATCATGTGCGACATCACAAGGAGAGAATACAAGACAATGCAGTACGTAAGAAAAAAAAACAGGAGGTAGAGATATCATAGAATTCATTGAAAATTCAAATAGCTGGCCATATTCCTGGAATGTTAGACAACCGCTGGACATTACGATTCCAGGACGCCTATGTTAGGTCTGGCAAATCTTGGAGAAGGTCTATGTCAAAAGTGGAACTTTTACATTAGTTATAAAATATACATAGAATGTATATGTAGAATTAGTATATATATAGAATCCATATAGAATTCGTAAAATTATCTAGAATACATTTATTCTTCATTTATTCATATTTATTTATTATAATGCTATAAGCCCTCATGTATCTGTGAGATAAATATTGTTGATATGGAATACTTGTCAAGTTGGCTCAGTCGAAAAGACAGATGCCCACTAATCAAGTGGTCGTGATTCCAAATCACGGTAGGGAAATAAATCAATCATTTCACGGTATTTATTAGAATGAATAAAGCCTCAACGTATGTTGGGGGATATGCGAAACTTGTAAGTTTAGTTCAGTCGACATGGGACATGACTACCAATCAGCTGGTTGTCATTTTAATGTTAGGTTTATTTCTCTGAATTTTGTGAGGATTATCATTGTTGTTTTATGTTACAGTAAAAACAAATTCAGCCCGAGCTTTTAACCTGAGTTCGATAATAAAAATATAAGCCGTAAATGCTAAAACAAAAAAAACAAAAACCCTGATCTCTCAGCCATCTATGTTCTTTATTGCATTAATCTAAACTTGCTATTTATAAAGTAGTACACGTTAAGAGCCTTTTTTCTCCCCTGAATATGTGGGTACGTTATTTTTTTTTTAGCGAAATCAATTACTTGCATGACGTTTCTTTTATAAGTTTGTTTGTTTTTTTTTTCTTCCTCCAGTTGACTTTCTCACTTCATTATTTTTTTCCGGCATGACTTTAATTAACTCACTTCTCTTTCTTCTGATGGAAAACGGAGTCAAAGTCACGCGACTACTAATTGCTTCACAGATCAATCTTGCAATTATATCGTTCGAAACCGATCGATATTCGAACAATGACGATGCAGATCTTATTGAAGAGTCAAAAATCAGAGGATCTACTATGCAACGCAAAAAACAGATCAATACCATACAAGAATTGCGTGTTCAGGGTGATCAATTGAAAAAAAAGAGGGAATATGAGGTGATCAACGAATAAGTCACTTCTCTCCCTTTCTGTTGGATCACGAAAAAGTTTCTACTTGAAAAATCAAAAAAAAAAAAAAAAAAAGCAGTGACCTGGAATTACTGACTGATTTAGCATGGAAATACATTGTAAATTGAGCCCTCACTAAACAATTTGTTTTAGGTTGGGGGGGGGTTATAGAAACAACAAAAATTCGAGGCTTGACGATGCTTCTCTCATTGGGGAATCAAAAAATAACTGGACCCCCACCATGCAATGCAGACATTAAAGATCGACAACATGATATCATGCCATGTTGGGGGTGATCAATTGAAAAATTATGATACGTAATAATCAATGAATAAGATATTCATCTGTTCTTTTGTTGGATCCAAAAGTTCGAATTATGATAAAACAATCTCGCTCAAACTAGAAGCAAACTTAGCATTAATATACGTTGTAAATTGAACACGCACTGAAAATATATATGGGGTGAAAAAAAAATTCTATTGATTATAAGGAGTGATTTTTAAGCCCTTAAGGTCCGCTGAGGCAAACTGTATGCAAGATACATACATTCATAGCCAGTCTAGGGTTGCTAATGTGATGTTATTTTGCAATATTCTGATTCTGAAAGTCATTCTCAAATTTGAAAAATCAAGAAAGATATTCTGAACTGGTGCCATTGGACTTTAAACCACGAAAAACAAATAAAAGATATCTAAATATGGTCAACTCTGGAGAACAAATTCGAAAAAAACCCACAAAAAACAAACCCCAAAACAACCTAAACATCTAAATCAATTTCCACAAGACAGTCAGCTAGACAAGCTTAAAACTGAAAGAAATCTATTTTGACAACTCTATGAAAGCTTTGGATGACGGTTTGTAACATGTGGGACGATTTGACTTTAAAAGCATTCGGAATCTCACCACCATTTTAATTCTACATCCATGCACTCATTGACTTCATGACACTCAGAAATTTTGAAGTCAGTAAAAAAAGAAAATGTAAAATATCCTATGTGTTTTTTTTTACGAAAATTAGGTTGTCTTTTTTACTATTACACTTGAAAGTTTACCTTTTTTCCAGATCAATTATACAAAGAGTGGTATGATTGATTCAAATGACACTACAGTTTTTAGGGAGATAACTTTGAATACCTTAAAATATACGCAGTGTGATTTGTTTAAGATATTTCCTATTATTGAGGCAATGGTGGTTAGATATCAGTGTTTCTATGTTTGAATATGGATTTTGGTTTTCTGTGATTATTTTAATCTGGGAACTGCATTAACTTTTGCTTAAATATGACGAACACGGATCCAGAACGCAATAAGCACAGTTTAAGGAATGAATATGTCTAATCAAATTAAAAATCAAATTTTAGAGTTGAATTCCTCAAATCTTATTAAAACCTTTTCATATACATTCAGTCTATAAGATTTCAATAGGATGAAAAATTCAAATCAAGAATTTGATTTTTCATTAAATTAATCACATTTGGTTTTCAAATGCCGTATAAAACGTTTGGAACCACATTCTTCATATTCTCTGTCAATTTACTTCTTGAATAGGCATGCTGTATTAGTGATTGTCAACCAAAACTGTCTGCTCACGTCAACATGGATTTCTCTCAGTTTTAAGCTTCTCTGGCTGTTTATGTATTCTGTATCTCGCGTACAGGACATACCAGTATTGTTAGAGGGCTGAATATTTGAACATTCATTCTTCAGTATAGTTTTCTCAAAAATACATCTCAAAGTAGTTTCATCAGCGCAGTGTGTGTGGGGGGGGGACTATTTGGAATGTAAATCTATTCCCCTTTGGGACTGTCTGTACTTTGAAAATCGAGTCTTTTTTTAATGAACTCCCCCTCCCCCCCAAAAAAGACAAGAGAAGTACCTCATCCATCGGTCTCAACTTTTTATAATTTTTTCAATTGATTACCCCCAACACGACATGCTACCAAGAGACGTTGACAGCATGATGTTTTTTATTGAGTGACTAACCAGGCCTGTCAAAGTTTTTGAGGCTGAAACATTCAATCCTATTATATCTGAAATACTTCCTATTTGAATTCATCTATTAAACATAGCTTCACATGAAGTTTCTAATTTCATCAGACTATAACAAAATTGCTTTGCGGTTGTGATTCTTTCTTGTGGTCGTTTACTTCCACCTCATACATCCTCAACTCGCATTTCCCAACCATTTATTATGTTTCACAGAAATTGCATGCCTAGATTGGACTCTAATGATAAACTTGCATTAATATTTGTCGTCATTATAGTTTGAAATGCAGTGAATCAAGCAGAGAATAAGTAACGAAGAAAAAAACATTTTCGTGTGCAAAGATCGAAGCCAGCTTCTGTTGACCTTCATGGACATATTATGGTAGTTCTTGTTCTTCTGGGTAATTGCATTTTTCCTTCTGCCGTTTGCGAAAATTTTCCACTTTTCTGCACATAACTATTCATGTGGAATTATTCACTGAGCGTCAAGAGAAAGTCAACTTTTTTTTCTCGATCCATGTCTTTTTTTATCAGGATATATTTTCAGTTTACTAATTTTTAAAGCTTCATTTAACACTTATAACTGAGACAAATCTATTTGATGTGTCCACGCATCTCTCTAAGACGCTTTTCGATCGGTCGGTTCTGATTATGTTATACAACAGAAAGGAGGAGGAAAGAAGAGGTGTGATATTATTATTATTATTATTATTATTATTATTATTATTATTATTATTATTATTATAATTATTATATGTTATCATAATATGTGTCATCATCAAAAGAACATATCATTTTTACCAGATCCTAGAATGTAACGACAGAATTATGGGATCCTTATTGCTGTATTAAAAACTGCCAAAAATGGCCTTTAACGATTTGTTTTTTAGAACATTGCTCGCGAAATATCTTCACGTCACAATATTTTACAAGTATGCGAATCAATTGACATAGGAAGGACTACTTTCTCTTCTTCTTCTTCTTCTTCTTCTTCTTCTTCTTCTTCTTCTTCTTCTTCTTCTTCTTCTTCTTTCTTCCTCCCTCCTCCTCCTCCTCCTTCTCCTTCTAGTGTTACTATTAGCGTTGAAATGATGGTTCTAGTTCCGTTCAGCTTTATCTGACACACGATCAAATTAGTACGTCATTCAGTGGGGAGTGAATTCACTCCTCTGATTGCTCTGTGGCAAACTCCCATTAAACAGTTTGAAGCATTCAGGAAACAGGAATCAATGATGGGAGGAAGAAAAAACGATGGACAAACAGAAAAAAAGAAGACAAAACGATGAAAGAGTAAAGGAAGGAAGGAAATGATAAACTAGAAAGATCTGGTTGTTCGCTCGACAAAAAAAATTAAACATCGGAAAAAATGATTAAGGAATAGGTTTCTGCATTCGTATTAATTGGACAGTGATCACTGACAAAGTCATAATTTTCAGAATCCAAGCGTGAAGGCAGATGGAAATTAACTTAGGGACGGATAAACATACATGATAAGTTGAACCCTTCTCTAAAAACCTATTTTTGATGGGAATATCAAGAAAACAAAAAAAAAAAGGCTCTTGTAGCCATAATGGGGAGTCTCAATTTTCAAGTCCCGTTGGTCCATTGGTGCTGCCCGTACACGTGATACATACAAAGATACATGCATAGATACATACATAGCCAGCTAGACCTCTTTGAAAAATGAAGCAATCTGTTTATAGTTTAATTGACTGATTTTGGTTGACCGTGTATAGAAAGAGAACTGGTAAAAAACAGAAATTGGAATGATGGTGTAGTGACCACTTTTAGCTCTAAATAACGAATAAAAAAAATAGTGATATTCAGAGGTATCTGCTCCTGGCATGCAGTGGAGATTTCTCAAAGAATGATTATTTCTTTGTCTCATCTTCCTTGACGTCACACAAAACTGCATATAAGATAAGCAATCGTGATATTCATGGTATTTAAGCTTTTGGCGGTAAATACTCTCTCTCTCTCTCTCTCTCTCTCTCTCTCTCTCTCTCTCTCTCTCTCTCTCTCTCTGTTCTGATTATGTTGTGGTAAAGTCGCATTTTCACTTTCTCCATTTGTTAGGGTAATTTTACACGCACATAGTTTTTGCATCCACATATTTACGCATACAAAGTTATTTCTTTTTGTCTGAAGAATTGTTTCCCCTCATGTCAAAGACCATATTTGAACAGAACTAAACACACGTTAAGTAGTGAGGACGAACTTCCAAAAAGAGAATGCATGTGGCTGTAGAATATGTGACCAAAACCGACGGACATTCCCAATCTCGATTTTGCATTCAACAAGAAACATTACTTCTCGTACATTCTTCTCTTCACTGTATTAGTCTTCACCAAACAACTTAGTGCCTAAAGTCAACTCTTGCCTTCTTTTCATTTCCTCCAAGAATTAAAACCTAATAGTTATTGCTGACTCTGTCATTTGTTTTTTTTTTTAATGTTTACTACCAATCGAACTGTGTACTAACTTTTTCCTTGCGTTTGATGTGTGAACACATAATTTTTAGAATCTATCTCCACGCATGTATTCTTGGATTTTGTCAAGAGCTGATTTATTTAACCATCTGATTACTACAATGATAGAATGGAGGATTGGAGAATAAAAATATCAGAAAATAAAAGAAACAATTAGGAAAAGATAATGAATAGTTATTAAAAAGAACGGAAAGATTGCAGAATAAAAAGTGTTTGCTTCAGGGTTGATGTGTTCAAGTGATTCTTATTGGGGCAGGTAGTCGGTGTACAAGATTATGTAAAAAAAACAAAATACTGACTTTCAAGGCAAGAAAATCCTCTTCACTTGCCAGGCACGCGGTACACAATCTTACAAATCCCAATTCCATGCATTTAGCCTTGTACCATACCAAACCAAGTGAAAATCATTATATGAATGCGATAAAGGGGTTGGCAAAGTGAGATTGAAATTCAGGTAAAATAATTACGAAATTTGGAAAGGCAAACCAATTTCATGTTAATCTAAGTACAAGCCATTCGGGCTTTCCATATCGCCCTGGAATGATTTTACTGGCAAAAGAACAGGAAGAGAAAATCCAATCATGCTCTTATATATGTATATTAAAATATTTGATACAATTGAATGCTGAACTCTCGGTAGGCTGCGTTAATTTAACGTGACAAAAAGACAGAAGAGATACAACGAACGTAAATAATAGGGTTGGAACCCCGTCGTCTTAATTAAAGTCAACAAAAATAGTTTAATTTTTTAAATAAAGTATCCTATAGCTCGATAGAATTGTTATAAATTAATCATTAACACATCGAAAATTAGTTTTATAAAGTTTGTAAAAATCTGTTAATACAATATTTTCTTTTAAATATTTTGATTATTCCGTTATAGATATAAGCAGAGGTTTATTGAAGCATCTTGAGATATGAATCAGACATAAAAATACGAAAAAATGTGTATTAGAGAAATGCATTATCTATGTAATTCAATTCGATTGTGTTTTGCACAATAACATTTAATTAGAAATATGATGTGCGTTTTTCCATCAGGCAGTTTTAATATATTCCTCAGATTGATACATACTAAACTTACCCTCGGCTGGCACAAACGCACGGTAACAATATTTCTAGAATTTTATTAGAAACGGCTGGCTAGTCAAACTTAACGACGGAAGGCCTAGAAAATTATAACCCACCGGCAATCGGTTATGATATTATGTTTATTGTTGCTGCCTTAAATATTCTACAAGCTCAGTTTAAGTTTAACAATATATATATATATATATATATATATATATATATATATATATATATATACTCCAGTAAGTTTTACAGCTTTAAACACTAAACACATGAAAAGTACTTTTAAAAAAGATTTTGTGTCACTGCAGACACTTATTCCCCAATATGTGATTTTCACGCTTTGCACTTACTTTGATATATTGGTACTCCGCGTACATTATCTGTTATTGGGGTCATCATTTGTTTACCATGTAATTGGCTCGGGTATATAAAAACAGACCAAATATATCAACATAGCACCCCAGCAGTGTTGACCATACAATTTCAGGAATGAGTTTAATGTATAACTTATGCCATACTAAAGGTAGTTTTTTTATGTATTTTATATAACTTATCATCATAATGTATTTTATATGGATGTTATTTTATACTGTTCCATTTAAAAACGTTACATATGAGAAAAAATTTTTTTCTGAAAATGTAACCTTCAAAACCATGAAACCTGACCTAATGCCTAATTATGTTGACTGTTTTTCCGTCCGTATTATTCAAGTTATTGACACTAAAACAGAAGTGATTCAACTTGGAATAGCTGTTAGTTCAAATACTTATGACTGGTACTGTACATATATACATACCAATACATCTAAATATTGAGTTCGATAAGCGCTGACTCTTTCTCTCTCTCTCTCTCTCTCTCTCTCTCTCTCTCTATATATATATATATATATATATATATATATATATATATATATACACACACACATACATACATACACACACACATACACACATATATATGTGTGTGTGTATCTGTGTTTGAGAGTCTTTCCATGGGCAAGTAAGCGTTGATAAGACCCTTGTTATTATCAGTATCCGTCTTTTGGATATTTCTATGGAACTCAATTTCCCTCTATTATCTAAGTGCACAGCTAAATTCATGCTTTCTTTTTCAAAGTTACTTTTTTTCTTTCAATTTTGATTTAAACCAGTATCTTCTTCGTGCGTTGATAATGATTCCCCCGATTTTAATATGCAAACATTTTCCTCGTCTCATCATGTGTTTATTGCATAGGCCTCCAGCTAAGATTGGAACTTATTTTACCTGAGCCATAAAAGATGGAATTGATTTTAAGTCTTTGTAATACCCTGGTGCCTCAATTACAGTTATCGGTAAGCTAGCAGTTTTTGCTTAGTGCGTCCATTCAGGCCGAGAAAATATTGTGTAATATTTCAATCATGAAACTAAGGATAAAGTCTCTTAAATCAGTTCCACATGAGAGAACAATTGAAAACTATTTAACGATCGGATCGAATGAAAACAAAACTGCTTCAGAGAGAAATTCAGTGAGTGCAGAAAGTATACGATACATTTCAAAATGTACGTCTCAACATACTTGTATAAATCGACAGAATTAATACCAAACATTAGAAAAAAAAAACAATGAATGAATATTGTAAAAAGATTGAAAATTGAAAATCCATCCGAAAAAAATAGAAATCTTTGGACAAAGACTGTCGTTAACCGTGTAAAAGTGAACATTTGAAATCTATCCTATATTTTTTCTCACTCACTGTACACAGAAACCTTCATTAAGAATATCGATTTGCAGCGTTGAAAATTTCTGCTTCAACTCGAATCAAACTTCTATAATTAGGGTCATTGTCGATTACTTAATTTTACAGGATTATTTTTTTTACTATAATTCAGTATAGGAAACTAAGTGGTTATGTAATTAACTACTTTGCAAAAAACAAAAAGAACACTAATAGAAATTGCCGTTTCATTCTTATGCATTTCTTCGTACCTAAAAGTCAATAAATTGGTATACCGACTAAGCAAAATTTAGTAAATATCTAACTTACGACTTGAAAGCTATAGATGCATATCTAATTCTGGCACAAGTTGGTTTCTCGGCTCCGGTGAATACCAAATACTTCAGTATATTCCTTTTGATCAATGGTTGGCAGAATAAATTCGATCCTGTATTGGATTAAGTTAAGATGAGTACGTATCTTTAAAATATCTGCTTTTGATGAATAATAAAATTGAAAGACCAATCAGAAAGTATATGGATATATATATATAATCATTAAATAATTGTGTCATCCACAGACAGCTGTTTCGCTGTATTGCAACTCTTCAGTGTAGCTATAGACTATCCATTATTCAATCCAGTACCACAAGGTGGGGTCAAAACCTTCGCTTCTGACCCATGGGGTTGGCATCTTACTGCTGCATTACGCAGAACTGTAAGGTTGAATTTAAGCTATGTATTCACTCACGCATGAATTCCCCATCCACGAGAGTGCTCTATTCCTAAGCTGGAAGAGCATTGCATAAACTTTTAATGAACGAGTTACCTCACTTAAAGTGTGCTCTATCCTGAATAAGGGAGCGTTAATTATATATATATATATATATATATATATATATATATATATATATATATATATATATATATATATATATATATATATATATATGTATATATATATATCATTTCTTGTTTAGTAATCACGTTGCTGGTATACATTTTGGTGAGACAGCCGTAGATAATGATAGTAGTAAGAACGGAAAATACATGGTTTCAGGAAAGGTGATAACATTCGTGGTCTTATCAGATATCGTAATTCATTGAAGAATTGACAGGAATTTTTATAACCTCACATCAAATAGGAATAAAAGTTACCAATATAGCATCCCACGAAAGAGTTAATCAAATCAGCCCCTCTTCTTCTTCTGGAAATTCATTTCGGCAGTAATTCCTGGATCCAATTGGAGGTCCTGAGATAAAATAGTAGTCACCCACCATCTTTATATTCGGGTAAATTCCACATGAAAGGTCGCTAATGTAGTTATAGACAGGAAATTTGCTTCCACCACTTCTTCAAAAGGAGTATTTCTCCTTCTTATCTATCGTCTTCTTTTTTTTTCTTTCTTCTTCTTCTTCTTCTTCTTCTTCTTCTTCTTCTTCTTCTTCTTCTTCTTCTTCTTCTTTTTTTTTCTTTTTCTTCTTCTTCTTCTTCTTCACTTCATCCTTCTCTGTCTTCTTCGTCTCAACCTTCTTCATGGGCTCCTTTTTTGGGAGATTGGGTGGGGTGGCATCTTTTCCTTTCTTCCAGATTTTCTCCGTTCTTTTTTCTTGAAAACCTGTTTTCGTATCCTTAAAACCTTTCCTCTTTCACCCAGCCCTCTGTATTTATTCATTCACATGTTTCTCAAATATCGTTTTCCTTCGTCTTCATTTTCTTCCTCCTTTTTTTTCTTTCTCTTTTTCTTTTCCCGTCTTTCTTGACATGACATTTCTTCTCTCTCATTTTCTTTCTTGCTTTTTATAATTCCTACGTATTATTTTCGTCACCTTTTTCCCTTACCGTTTATTCACTCTTCCTTCCACCCCTTCATCTCATTCCTTATCGTTTCATTCTTCTTCTCGTCCTCCATCTAACCTTCTTCTTCATCTTCCAACTCCTTATTTCAATACAATTACAGTCTGACTATCCTTGTCTGCTTTCCCCCTGTTATCCCTGCTTATCTTGGAATTTCGCCGATTGAAGACGCCGTTTATTATTAACCCGGCTTCGGCAAAACAACCAAATGAAATGACAACTCCAGAGAAGAATGATAACATCTGCTATCACACCGCCAAAGGGAATGGGGAAGAACGCTGGCTGAATTGCTTTGCAGTTGACCACCTCTCCACGAAAATGATCTCCCACGCTCTCGGCCCAATAGCCCAACTAACTAAGACCATAACACTGGTCAGGATCCTTGATACTGAGATGCCAACCCAGCCGAACTTCTAACCAAAGTATAATTCAAAGGCGAGGTTTTATCACTTTTACCTCTTAATAAGCCTCTGATGTATGTGGGGCAGGATCATAATGTTAGAAATACTTTATTTTGTTACGGACCAAGACCGTTGCCATAAAATATCATTAACGTTATCTTGGTGCGTGCAGTATTTTTACTGTAGCGAAGAACAGTGCCCCTCTCTCATACCAATACTTCTCCTCGGCTACCCTTGTTAGTTGCACCGTGAACATAATTATTGTACTAGTGACACTGTTAGTTGGCGTTGGGGTGGTGTCAAAGAAATAGTTTGACAACATTTAAGATGAGTTTGATGAGGCAACACTTTCGGTGAAATTAAAACAATATTACTGGACAGTGGCCAGAGGCTGACAAGAAAAGTATGACTAAGAACCAGAGGAGAAATTAAATCACAGAATAAAGAACGTGATAGGAACACGAACAGTCCATGTCCCATTAAATGTCTTGTAGGGGAACCGTGGTTGTTCAAACAATGGTATCAGCATGGTAAAGACCTTTTTATTACTTTACGGGATGTTTAATTAGATTTTACTCGAGAGGATTTGGTTGGGACGTGTAATTTATCATTTGTGCTTTCCTTTTTATTTGATGGCTTTCAACTAAACAACAAAGAAGATATCAGTACTCTGCATAAATGAATCACCGTAGCCTGCGCGTGTACTGGAACACATAATTTTAAAAAAAAGATCCAAATTCATCTCAAGAATAGATATTTTACCAAAAATTATCACAAGATTTTGGCATCCTTGATTCATAGTAAACTGTTTTCGGGGGAATTTATTGGAGTAATCGTGCAAATTTCAAAAGGCTTTAACCTCAAAACTGTGACCAGGAGCGACCAGAGACACACACTGACATACAGATGCAGACGTGTCCATACACACATACACACACACGCACACAAACACACATACACACGCACGACCAGGGAAAGAAGAATCTGTTTCCCACTTATCTGGCTTATCAAGCCAGCCTTTTGTTGGGTTATGATGATTCAGTAAGACTTGAATCAACTTGTATACCACGTTTAACAAGAACACATTACGTTTAACACTGTTTCCAAAACAAATCATCAAGATTCTAATACACCGTGTATTGCACTACATTAGTAGACTTTTCAAGTATCAAACTTATTCCCCTATGGATCATATTAGTCAGGTTAAACACCATAAACTTAACACTTCAATGGACTCAATGCCGAAATTTGTTGAAGAGTTGATTTATATTTGTCTAAATTTGAATTGACACTTTAGTTTGGGTCAAATTATACGCTGATACATACAGTAGCTACCCACTGTAAACTGTAGAGTGTATATGATGGCGGACGATAGCTATTTACTGTCAACTATCATTTCAAATAACATGTTTTTTTCCCCGAAAACAGATTACCTGGATTGTAATTTTGCCTCTGTGGTACTTTGGTCAAACAGCATTTAGGTGCCGAAATGATGTTGCCGGATGTATGTTTCGATACACACACGCGCATTGTCTTTATTGAAGAGTTTCTCCAAGTCTCTTTTTTTTTTTTTCAAAATACGCAGCAAGTTACTTCGCTTGAGCTACGGAGAAGAAAATCATTATTCTTCCAGGTTTGTCTGATAGTTTTCGGACAATTAATCAAGATGTACGGTTTTCTAATTCTGTCAACTGTTTAGCAATAAGCCCGTTTCAGTTTTAAATAACGTTGTTGTAATCTTATTCTCTATTAGCTGGACAAGGCCAAATCGGGCAGCTTCAGATAGTTTAGATATATGTATCAAGTTGCTCAAATGTTTAACCAACGTTCACACTTCGTTTTTGTGACCAGGTCTGGACAGAGATATCCATGTAATTTTTATTTTTCACTTGATGTGAATAAAAATGTACACATCTGTTTGTTGTCTAAATAAAATTGTCACGGTCCAGGTCACTAAAGTTTGATGGATATAATTTACTTTTTTCTATGATCTGTATACATGATCAGTTGGACAATTATACTTAGTAACCAGTAACAAAAATGTTTAGAAAATGTTGCTCGGTGTAACATGATACAATCTATGTATCTATATTGATAGGAAAGTAAGAGTTTAGTCTTATATTATAGTTACCAGTAAATCAAAAACAATCTGTATAGACCTTTGAAATGTTATGTTTTGAAAAATCAAATATTTTAGATTATTTCCCCAAGACAACTCATTATGCATTTCAACTTTGATTGAACTGCATGGTTGTTTGATTATCGTTTTTTAGGGGGGGGGGGCACCAGCAAACATTATCAGTTGTTTTACATGATCAGATGTCCCCCCAAGGTTTTGTCTTCATCATCTCAGCTGACAGTTCCAACCGGTCGCTTTAAAAAGGAGTAGAACACACCACCTCCGAGAATTCAAACAACATGCATGACATAAACTACGCAATAAAAAAGGGAGTCAGTGTTTGATCAACAGTGCTGGGGTGCTGTGTTGATATAACTGTTTTCTGTTTTTTTTTTAAATCCCGTAAACAGTTTCAGGGTAAACAACTGATGATCCCAACAAAAGATAATTTATACATTGTACCATAATAACAAAGTATATGTGAAACAGAAAAGGAAATAATGAAAAAATTACGTGAATTGCATTGACAGATAATGGGAAACAAGTGATTGAAAAAGTTTTTAATGTTCTGTGTTTAAAGCCAGACAGCTTTATATATAGATATATACATATATAGTCTCATGAACTTTGCACATTTCTACTGAAAAATAATCTTTATTTTACAGATTTCCAAAGGTGTGTACAGTGCCAAATCATCCTATAATGTTATGTTATGCAAGCCATTTTCTGGTTGCTGTTAATGTACTGCGTTCGGGGTATTCTGCGTTATACATCAATCTGTGCCTCGTCAAATCTATCTATATACGCTACAGTAAAATATACGCACACACAATCACACACACACACACACACACACACACATATATACATATATGCATATATATATAAACACAGACACACTCACATCCATATATATATATATATATATGTATATTTGTACACTTATATATGTGTATATATGTACATATCCATTCTTGATTCATGAAAAATAAATATTCTATAAGTGCCGCTATTTAAGTTCCCCATCAGAAGATCTTTACGGCGTTGACAGATTTAGCTGAACCAAAGTGACGGCCACTCAAGAACGGAGAATATTGGCGTCTAACAAATTCTTCCCTTTCAAGCTGGCAGACTGGAGCCACTCACATATATATTTCACTACCACTCGCCAGATTCATGAACACGGACATTTTTCTGATATTCGAATGTGATGAATAGGAAACTAATGCCTTGGAGAAAAAAAAGTTTATTTTTGTGAAATATCGACTCCTGTAGTATTTTATTATGTTTGCTAAGATAAACTCTGTTTTCAACAGGTCTACACAAGCGTTAGAATGAGCTGAGATATAACACCTGTGAAATTGTTGAAATGTTCCCGTAAATATATTCAAGTAGTGATAGAACACACTATATATGCATACATAAATACGTACACACATATATATATATATATATATATGTGTGTGTGTGTGCGTGTGTGTGTGTGTGAGTGTGTGTGTGTGGGGGTTGTCTATTGGATTTTCTTTAGAAAGCTTTAAGGCTTTAAAAATCAATGTTTTTTTTCTTTAGAAATTAATGTCATTTCAGTCTATTATTTGCAAATATCTGTTAATGTAATTCATGTAAGTTTTCTTTCTGTTGGTTTTATGCTTTCCCATAGGATTATGTATTATAGTAAAATGCGTGTTCTTATCTGGCTGAGATCATAGGTTGTTCACATATATATATATATATATATATATATATATATATATATATATATATATATATATATATATATATATCCCTCATGCAGCATATTCTAAGACTTAAACTTCAGTAATAGACACTTTTCCTTGTTGAAAAGCTGTGCGATGAGTACAATATCAGTCCTTCCTATATTAACATCTTCATGGGCAGATTGGAAGAGACCTACTTATACCTGGAGATAGACAAAGACTTCATTTTCTTCATTTGATATATAGATGACATTCTCTTTATATACACAGGAGATGAAGCCGAACTTGATAAATTGTTCGTACGCATAAACGCACACAATTTGATTAAATTTGATTATGTGACAAATAAATCCATAGCTTTCCAAGACACCCACATATACATGGATAAAAAAAAAAACCCTTCAGACCACCCTCTACACTAAACCCACGGACACTCACGATTATCTTCATTGTAAATTGGCTTACCCAAAACACCTGAAAAAAATTATCAATTTCAAAATCTCTTAGAATTAAAAGAATTTGCTTTACAGATAATGAACTCAATAGACAAAATATTAATTCACAACATTTCACAAACCGGGGATATTCCCTAGTGGTTACAAATAGCCAAATGAAAAAAGGCAACTACGATACCTAGAGAAGAAACCCTTACACTCTCTTACAAAAATAAACCTGATTGCATACCACTTATAACCATCTTCAACATCACATTCCCAACTTTAGCATATATTATCAACGAGAGATAGAATATCCTCACACTCAAAACAGATCTCAAAGAAATATTGGTTGAATCGCTTGTCATTACCTACCGCAGATCTAAAATTATCAACAATTTGATTAGCAGCAACACTAGAGTTAACAATAAAGTCTCACATAACAACATCCCTAAAACCACCAAATTCGGTCTACTGTGCAATAAAAGAAATAGTCTATGCTGCAACCACTCTAAGTACACTAATCCCTTCACTAGCTCAACCACTAACAAGATTTTCTACGTTTAGCATAATTCTAACCGTCGTAGCAAAAAATCACAAACCTCTTAAAGTGCAATAGATGCAAATTACAATACATAGGCAATTCCCAGTGGCAATTTAACATTGGACCTAATAACTATAGACACAAGATCAAATCCCAAAGCACCCCAGTCAACTCCCCGTAGAACAACACTTCTGCATTCCGGACAAAATTTTCCGACAGACGCCAAATTTACAAACACTCAAAAATAGAAAAAAAAAACCGTGGACAGAACAAGAATTCTAGAGATCCACAAACTTGGAACTCTTTCCCCTAATTTACTCAACACTAAACTAACAAACCTAACCACACAGATCTCTAATATCGTAATATTCCCACCAATTGCAACCTCACATTGACACTCTACCTACATCCATGTATATCTAATATCAGGAACTTAACAGTCACACAGACCCTTAAATATAAAATCTTTGTATGGTATTTGATTCGTACAAATCAGAGCCCGCACACTATCAATGACTTGTAAGGAAAATACAAATGAAGTTCCTTGACCTTATTACCCTACCATCTGCACTTCCCCCAACCTATCGACACAACCTAATACTCAACCATTACCCTTCAACCCTGATATCCTATGGCCTCTCTACGATTTACTACTGAGGCTACTATTACATTTTGCCAAAGACTAGCAGAGATTTTCCCACATACGGAACGAAGTCCCACACATCACGATAACCTTAAAGGAATCCTTTTCTTTGATTGCAATTTCTTCTTCTAAAGCGAAGCATCTGATGGTAAATTAATTTTCTACGGAAGCTTTTTAACCACTAAATAGTACACACACACCACTCGCTGCTGAATATGAGAATGCTTCCTGGAACATGTATAGCACACCGAAAAATTTATTTATAGATTAAGTTATTTATAAACAAATTCGCCATACGCTCTTCCTGCTCAGTCCGTCTCACTTTCCATTGTTCACATATATATATACATATGTGTATGTGTGTAATTCCTAACACATTCTTCAGTTTGTAGGAATGCAAAAAGAAAGAAATAGAAATAGATATAATGCGTTGTTAATGATATTTAACGCTGCAAAAAGAGCTATTGATGCATGAAAACAAGAGTTTACAAGAATATGTACCCGGTGAATGTTAACATTTCGTGCCTCATCAGCTAGTGGCAACGTCTTTTGTTCTTCCAATATATATATATATGTGTGTGTATATATATATATATATATGTGTGTGTGTGTGTTTATGTGTGTGTGTGTTTATCAATATATGTTTCTATATATATGAAAGTGTGTGTGTTGTACTGATCATCAATTGATTTATAAAAAGCATTTGAGAATCGTTTAAAAATTTAAAAAGATAATTCAATAAGCATATTTTTGGTCCAAACTTACCAGCAGTTTCCGTTACAACGCCAGAAATAAACAATTTTACTTTAAAACGGTCCTAAAGGTCAAGAATTGAGATGCCTGCAGTTCGGTTATGTCAAAGAGAGATCTAATTACAAAGGCTTCTCGTTAAAGCTATAAACACCAAAGGACAGTCCGACCTTGATCTTCAACTGGCAAAAAATGTATCAACTGAAATTGGTTTCCATTTCTGCTTCTTATGGCACAACAGACTAAGACTTCTGACAAGAATATATATTCTATCATTCAAACAATTAATTTAGCAAGTTTATCACCGTTGAAAAAAACGAATAAATGATTTCCAGACGCGTTCACACTATGGGACGATTTTTGGTTGCATGACGTCATGCATGGCGTCATTAATAGAACATCCGATCACTTGATTACATGCAAAGAGATTTTTTTTGTAGTGTTATTAATTGCTAAAATTATCTTTAGAATGGCTAAAACTTTTAATTACAGGCAACAAAAAATATCATATATCCTCACCTAAAGGTCACTTATGAAATGCATCGAACTCCAAGACTCCAGAAAAAACATTTAAGAAAAGTATACATTTACTTGGATCTTAATTTACTTATTGTTTTTCAACCAGATTTTTGCGTGGGCCACCTTAATGATTTTTTTTCCATTTTCTTCCTTTTGTCTCTCATCTTCTTACACTGCCTACTACTACCGCGTCTATGGTTTTCGTATTTTTGAACTTGTTTTTTAAAAATTCAATTAATCGATGCTTTCCAGTGGTATAGTTTTTTCTTCAAATGGTTGGTAGGAGATATCTTATTAGAGGAAGATCATATTGTTTCTGACAGAGACACAAAACTATCGCGCTGTTCATTACTGCAGTGGACAACATGATCTAAACTACCAACTTCAGGGGCATATCCAGTGCGGTTGCCAGGGTCTTCTAAAAACCCTCAAAATTTTCTGAATATTTTTATTTATACTGTTTTCTGTTGGTCTCAGTACATACCAACGTTTTCTTTCCCCCCAAATAATTTTTAAGAAATCGTTACTCTGGCAAATATTTTGCAGGTTGGTAACAAATTAATATTTCCATGGACTTATCTTTCATACGAGTAAAAATCATAGTAGGACAATTTATTAGTCAAATGAATCATCAAATGGGAAAAACGGGGAGACATAATCATGAAGGACCCCTGCCAACCTCAGACTTGAATGATAGTTGCTTGCATTTTCGAATTTTAAAATTTCGGAGGACCCTCAGCTGAACAGGCTGGATTTGGCCCTGAAGTTCATAAAACACTTCAGTAAACGTGTTGATAAAATAATATATATATATATATATATATATATATATATATATATATATATATATATATATATGTGTGTGTGTGTGTGTGTGTGTGTGTGTGTGTAGTATAGTAGAAATAACTTTGTCTGTAACCTTTTAACTTCCTTTTGGTAATCGATTATGGTCTCCGATTATGTACTCTTAGGACTCAAAACACGCTTCGCCATTCTAAACAATCGACCCCGTTTCCCTCCGTACAGAATCTCGAGAATATAATCCGATATCTTAGTATTTTAGGTATTTTTCTTCATGTGTTGGAGCACTTTCATAGATAGACTGTTTTGAAAAATATACATAATCAATATAATTTCGATGCACTTACATAATAACTTTAATGGATGTTTACGTAAATGTTTCCAAGTAGAAAAAAAAGATATTTTACGCCTTCAAATTTCGGATTTAGCAAAGCTGTGATTGATTTTCAAGCAAACAATTAGAAAACGTCAATCGAAACTGTCAAAATGGGTTTCTTCAGTTCTCAAGTTGGTCTGGCTGGCTAGCTGGCTTGTTATGTATGTCTGTATGCATTTATTAATCGCTTGCACAGGCCATACATAGGAGGGCATAGGAGCTACAGGGCTGGAGTTTTTAACATTTACCCTTTATTATGGCTACAATAATTTTTTTTTTTCGTTTTATTCAGAATTCTCAAACCCGAAAAGTTTTTAGTGGTGAGATTTTAATTTGCAATGTAGGTTTATGCTAAATTCGTCCCATACTAATTTTCTTTTCAATTTGGACATTTAAATGGTTCAATAAAGGGCAAAAAATGTAACTTTAAAGTGGCTTAATCATTGATCATTGATCACCCCCAATTCTAATCTTTCTTAAGATTACTCCCTTCACAGTATGCTACCAAAAACATGAAGATGTCTAATGAATGACTAACCAGACCTGTTTCTATAGTATCATGTCATCACTTACGCAAATAAAGAATTATCTAAAATGTGGACGTTTTCTGAGATATTGCCACAACACTTGACCCTATTTGATCCGTACTGATGCCTACCTTGGGAAATTGGGATATAAGATAGATGAGTTGATTCTACTAATGAAGTTATTGTAACGAAATTGAATTCAAAATAACAAAGACTCAATTCCCATCGCCTGTGGTCTACAGACATCATTAACAGCAACAGCAGTCTTTTTAGCGTTTATCGTTGGACATAGACCTTCTTCAAGATTTGCCAAACCTCTCAATCATGGGCACCACGGAGACGGTACTTTCTAAATTTGTCTAGTTCGGCAAGCCATCTTCTTTTCTTTTTTTTTTTCGAACTGCCACAGTTTTGCATATGATCTCTGGGGACCGACATTGTGAGTCTTGGTGTCCAGTGATTGTCTTACAATTTTGCTACTATATGACCAGCACATTTTCATTCGAGTTCCCTCATGAATTCAATATCTCTGACTCCTGCTTTTTTTCTCTGTCATATACTATGCTGTCTTGTGATCTTTAAATGTAATGCTGAATATGATTCTGTGCACATTGCATGGCTTTGAGTTGGAGATCAATGTTTCAATTAAGTCCCAAGTTTTATCTCCATAGGTGACTATTGGGAGGATGCATTGGTTGCGTACTTTCCTACAATCAGTCAATTGTGTATTGTTGTGATAACGTGCTTATTGAATGGACATGTTTGTTTAAAGGGATGGCTCGGATGAAAGAAAGTATGATATGAATTGAAATTGAAAAGAGGATGGTGAATGTCTCAGATTTATGAGAGACAAAGAGAGGGGGACGTTGGAGTGACAATGGAAAAGAGAAAATGAAGGAAGAAACATAAGAAAATGAAATAAGAGGCGGAAATTAGACAAGAGAATAGTTTTAAATTCTTATAGAGAAAATCACAAGAAAGCAGCAAGAAAGAAAGGACGAACTTTCGTGTGACATTTCCTCTCTTTCCCACTCTCTCTCTCTTTCTCTCTCTCTCTCTCACCCAATGCAATCGAAAGAGGTAGAACGTGATAGAGACAGAGATTGAAAGAGAGGCAAAGATGATAAACAAAATGGGAGCGTAAACGAGAACGAGAGAGAACAGTAACAGTAGAAAAAAGAAAGAGGAAGGATGGGAAGATAAACGGAACGGATATATGTGAGAGAGAAAGACAGAAAGAAGAGAAAAAGAACAAAAGGTAACGGAGAGAGGAAGAAAAAATGAACAAAATGGAATTGTGAAAGAGAGGGAGAGAAATGAAGGAACAACGATACAGAAAGAGACAGGAAGTGAAATTAAAATTGTGAGTGAGGGATAGAGGGGGTGGAAAGGAATAGAAAGACATAGAAAGAGAAAGAAAAAGAGAAGATGAACGGAACAAAAATGTGAAAGAGAGAGACAGAGACAGAGAAAGACAAACAGAGTGACTGAGACAGAGAGAGGCAGAGACAAAGAAAGAGAAAATAGATAGACCGGAAGTGAAGGTAAAACAGATTTGGAACTGGAAAGATCGGAAGACTCTATCTTAAGGGTGTTATCACTTTTAAAATCATATCGACACGCTTTGAGAGAGAATAATCAAGTTTTAGATTCCTCAAGTTGAAATATTTGATTATTCCGGCAGAACAAATTGAGATTCTTCCCACCTCCGCAGAGTCGACAAAAGGATAAAACAATTAATGCAATTTGCGTCAAATATACATTGAACACCTGGTTCCGCCAACGGCATCCGTACATAATTTCCCAAACCGATATATAGAGATACCGATTAAATAGGTACATATATAATTAAACAACTGCTTACAAAAGATCTAGATAAGGAAAACAGACATTTAAGCTTGAATAGGTATATGAGTTGCCAGTTTTTCGGATTCAAAAACGAGGATACAAATTTACTTGGAAGGTGGAAGATTCATTTATAGCAGGTAAATATACAAGCAAGTAATCAATCCCTTTCTCATAATAAATCAACCCATGCAGAATCTCATACCTGTTCTCACTCACACGTACACAGCGTTATCCATATACCCATTGTATATATAGAGTGGTAATTCAGATGGCGATGGTGGAAACAAGATTTGAGAAAATTAACCTTAATTCCTGGATATATTGCAGAGGTTTTACAGAAAGAAAGTGTTGGTGTACGTATGTGAAGAGAAAAAGCGTCAGAATACATGTAGGTCACCATACCTACATACATGTACACAGATTATTTATGAGTATATATGATATATACTGGGTGCATGCAAAAAAATGCAGCTTTTGAAAGGGAAATAACTCATTAAACTTTACACCCCCTTGAATATACAGTCAGCTGGTATCCTCTACTTTATTCCCTTCTCAATGTTGCATTACTTTGCAATTGCACTGTATGTATACGTATGCATTACTAGAGTGAATCAATATCATTTAACATGAATAAATGTGTTAGGATGTATTGATTCAATCAGACTCAATATAAATACATTTTTTTGATCGCCGGGAACAATGTGATGACCAAAATTCATCTGATATTTTGGGAAGAAAATACACCAGCCTTCCTAAAATTACAATCAAGTTATTTTCAGATTTATAAAATCATTCTGTTGGCGTTGGATATGAATAAGAACGTTTGTGCGCGTGCACATTCAAAATATATAGATGGGGGTGTCAGATATGGAAGACATCCCTAGTAATGAGTTACAGTGATTGATTGGTTACATGCTACGATGTGCACTTTTAAATCCATTTGAGAGAAATGAATACAACGATATTTTATTATAAGAATACATATCGATATGTGCCAAGCCATGCAATGAATATATAATTTCTAATTATTGAACTAATTTCGGGAAGTTTTATTTACAATGTATTTAGGGAGCATCTTATACAACATATATAATTAAATGTAATTCATATGATATCCTTATTTTGTAAAATAAATATGTACATCATAATTGAATGTATATAACCGTATAATATCTAGAATTTTACTTCATATCATGCATATATTTTCTAATATATATACATATATATACATATATATATATATACATATATATATATATGTATGTATATATGTTTGTATGTATATATATACATTATTATAGTTTATATAAGTGTATGATATACATAAATGTAATTTATTCATGGATATTTTCTAATATATATATATATATATATATATATATATATATATATATATATATATATACGTGTGTGTGTGTGTAAGTGCAAATTTTTATAGGTATTATTTCGTGTGATCATGAAAGAAGTAACGAGGTAATTGTTTCTATTTAGATTCTTATAACCATGTATATAACCGTAAGTATAGATAGTACGTCAATGTGCCTCGTGGTTCTGAGCATTTGTAGTTAGTTGAGTATTTAGGTAGGCAGGTAACTTAGCAGGCATTTAGGTAGGACAGGAAAATGGTAGCCATCATGCCTAGTTCAAGTCAATATCAACTGAATTTCAACCCATCACCATTTTTTAATAGATGATTCAATTTCATGTTCATTTGCTTATTACATTTACCATTCGTAGACTTGGAATAATGTGTATATTGCGATGTAAAAGCGATTCCAAATACAGTGTTACTTGCCTTAACGAAAGACCCTCATAACGAAATATCGCTGAGCAAAAGGTCCAATTTAAAAGGATTCTCTCATCGAAATATTCTCAGATGGCAAGAGATAAAAACTACGAAATCTCATGGAATTATCCAAAGGGTCCGATAGTTTTATGGGGAACGAATTCGTGAAATTGGATAGGTTTACTTATTCACTTGACGAATTTTCATCGAACAAGATTCTTTGTGGAATGGATCGTTCTCATTACGAGAGGTACTGCTGCAATTGAATTAAAAATACTGTTACAAATTCTCCTGTTCAAAATTGTTGGTTCTAGGGGCAGTTTCGATTAGCTGATTGGTAAGATTATCAGATATCATAAATCAAAGAGGCTGCAATTACATCTCATGCAATAAATATCCAATCAGTCATGTTTTACCATTTCATTTGACGTATCTTTTGGATGATCATTGATTCATAGAAGATAGATAGTAAATGTGTAAATGACTTATTGTCAATTCTTTGTCCATTTTATGAAAATAAGTCGTCTGAAAAAAGCCTTACTACTCTTCTGTAACTATATGATTGAATAAAAGACGTTTGATAAGAAGTGTTAGTACAATGTGTTTCTAAACAAAGAAAAAACAACAGTGTAGATGAGGAAAGCTCGCAGCCGAAGAAATATTTGGAAAAATAAGTGAACCAATCACAAAACATATTAGGGATTTGTTTGTTCCGGTTGGTCAATCAGCGAACTGTACTATGACTAGTATCACATGTTTATACGCTGAAGACGCGTGGGCACTCGTCTCAAGAAACGTATGTGCATTTCCATCTCGACGGAATAATGACAGGTACGAAAATTACTTGAAACAAAATATGTGGGAGGGAAAAACGAGATTACATGTTGAAAAACTTCTCATGCGTGGTGAGAGAGAAATACAACAATCCAATTGTTTCCACGGAAATTAGTAATTTTATTTCTCTTGAAGAACATCGACGACAGGTTAGCCATTCAATCAGAGTATTGAATTATGTTTTGTTGAAATCCGAAAAAAGTTATGTATGGTTTATTTCCAATTCGGATCTGTAAAACACTAGATGGAAACCAACCACGGGAACAGGCTGGCTTTAGATGCTACTCGACCATGAATCATCTCTAGTCAATACATCAGCCGAATAAAAAACAGAAGCAGAATACAAAATGCAACCCACTGTAGCATTGATAGACTTCAAAAAGTTTTTCAACTCTGGGAATTCGCATGGTCATGAAGGTCATCACTCTACAAGGTGTAGATCTTGTATACATCAGAGTACTACAACATGTACAATCACAGCAAATTCTTTCTAAAGCTACATAGAGATTCTGAACGTTTCCAGCCCCCCAAAAGTATGACAAGATGATACTAACTCACCCAAACTTTTCAAAGCCTCGGGATGATCTCCCAAAACCTGGACTGGAAGTATTGCGGAATCAAAATAGACAGGAAATATCTGAACAACCTCAGATTCGCAGATGACATCATCCTTTTCACAGTGAACCTACACGACCTCCAACTAATGCTAGATGAACTAAACAAAGAAAACTAAAAATTCAGTCAGCACATGAACTTCAGAAGAACAATGGTCATGTACCACAAGCACGTCCAAAATGAGAATCCAACTGTAAAAATCGAAGATGCAAAACTGGGGAAAGTAGACTCCTACGTCTACCTCCGGCAACGAATCCCTATGAAACACACAAAAGAAGAAGAAATCAAGCGAAGAGTCACCCTAGAATTCGGTAGAGTAAGCTCAACCAGTGAAAACAAGACGACCCAATTAATCCTTAGAAAAAGAGAGTATACAACCAATGCATCCTCCCGATTGTCACTTATGCAGCTGAAACATGGAACCAAGAGACAGACCACCAAACCGAAGAAGATTCAATGTGCGCATAACAGAATCCTGTCAAACCCATTTGGGATGGATTAGAGTGTAGTGTCCATTCCACGGCATAGCCTAAGACACCGGTATTGATGCTTGCCTGCCGAACGGGCCGGAGATTGTGTTGTGGTGAGCCTCGAAGACCGAGTGCGCAGATGCAATGCGTTATCTAGTGATGGGACACTGAGGCTGCGCATTGCTATATGCATTGGGAACCTTTATTTCACTTTCTATTACTTGGCCCAGCTGCAGGGCGGCAGTTTCCCCTGCGACGGCACTGTCCGATTGCACTAAGAGGGGGTGTCGGGTTCGACCTGACGCTTTCGTGACCTCGGTTGATTCAGGAACCACAGTCTCTTTAACAACCACAGTCGTGTCGGTTGGAGCTATTTTTGTCATGAGATGCTCTGTTTCTCAATGGGAGTATTGATAAATGAACCTAAATTGGCATGGATGAAAGTGTACTGCGGAAAGGGTCGGAAATGGCGAACATACGACCGAGTGCGCAGAAGCAATGTGTCAGCCAATGAGGGTAGACTGACGCTGCGCATGGCTGAGCACATTGAGAACCTTTGGGCTCGTCCTTGGGCTCTCTTTTTATTACTCGGCCCAGCCGCAGGGAAGCAGTTCGTTCTTGCGCAGTGCCGTCCCATAGCACAAAGAGGAACAGGTCGAGCTCTCCCCGACGCCTTCGCGACCTCGGTTGCGTCGGCAGGAGCTATTTTATAGTGTTTTCTATCCCACTTTAAACTCCACCTTGTCTCACATCTTGCCCCGTAGGCGCGCTAGTAAAAAAAATAATCAACCTCACATGGTGAGATCACGTCAGCACAGTATATCATGGAGAGAACAGGTGTCTGGGCCATCATAGAATCTACAAGAAAACTTGAATTAGCAGATAGACATCACGACTCACAACATGGTTCCCCAGGGAACATCTGCGCCACAGAGGCAGGCAGAATACAAAATGGAGGTACAAACTAGACAAATTTAGAAAATACTGGCCATGCAACGCCCATGATAGAGAAGTGTGGGGAATCCTCTGGGGAATTCTATGTCCAACGACAGATGTTAAAAGAATGATGATGATGATGATGATGATGATGATGATGACTTTGTATGATAGGCAGATATTATTTCTATAATGATCTAAATCTCCTTTCTCTCATGCCGAGACTCTCGGCATTCTTTGAAAAGTCCACCAATGAGAAAATGGAGCTACTTTGGAGCTGTCCGCTGATTGTCCAGGGAAATTGATACAGTCCGTACGAGACTGGCCAGCCAACCCCAAAACTAATGCCCTCTAAAAGGAATTCTGAGTTTTTTTTTCTCTGTGTATACTTCTATGCTATTTTCCTGCTTATACTAACATTATTTTGCGCGTGTTTTTATTTTGCAACTGCTCAGCTTCACAATAATTCTCTCTCTTGACTTTCAGAGTCAGCCATGACCAACTACGGGAGAGTCACGGTCCAGCACCCCACTAACGATGAGATTAAACAAATAGACAGAAAGACATGAAAAGAGCAAGAAAGTCGGCCAACACATAAACTTCAACAAGACAAACATCATGTGCAACAATCACTTCGGAGATAAGAACACTGAGATCAAAATCGAAGACACAGAGCTAGATAAAGTAGATCACTACATCTACCTAGGACAACGAATCTCTATGAGACCCTCAAAAGAAGAAATCAAGCGAAGAATCACACTAGGATGGCAAGCCTTTGGCAGAACAAGCTCAACCTTCGAAAATAAGTAGATCCCATCAATCCCAAAGAGAAGGGTGTATAACCAATGCATCCTCACAGGAGTCTCTTATGGAGCTGAAATATGGAACCTAACCAAAAGACAGATCCACAAATTGAGAACCATGCAACGTGCATATGAAAGAATTATGCTGGGCCTCGCATGGAGAGACCACAAGACAGTGCAGTACATCCGAGAAAAGACAAGAGTCAGGGACATCATGGAATCCATTAAAAATCGCAAATGGCGGTGGGCTGGCCATGTTGCAAGAATGGCAGACAACCGATGGACATCACAACTCACGACATGGTTCCCCCTAGATCACATGCGCAACTGAGGCCAACAGAATCTTAGATGGAACCTAACCAAGAGATGGATTTGCAAATTGAGAACTATGCAACAAGCACATGACAAATTATGTAGTTGATATCACCCATAGTTTCAGAATATCTGCAAAGTTCTTTTCTGGAAATTCATTGCTCATCATATCTGTATCACAGCAAAAATGTTTTTAAGTATTTCTTTCAGATGAACAAGAACTATAAGAGATAAAGCAAGACTATCGTCGATGGAAGACATATTTTTACCGTCCTTTTTTTTTAGTACTAGTGTATAAAATAACTTTTTCTCCAGCTAAACCATTATCAACAGAACCATCCCAAAGGTATTGTACATTTTGCTTCTGTCAAATTCAGGTCCTTTTCTCTCCACTCAAACTTTTCGTCCAACTCACGAACTTTCGATTTGGTTCCGTTCATTGAATTCCCTCGTGTCGCTAACGGTCCAACTCCGACGTCGTCGAAGGTTGCATGGAAAAATATACAACACTACCGCTATGCGACAGACGGATTTGAAATGAATAGAAACTTCGGTGTGTGCATGTGTGTATGTTCAAACCAATTTTGATTGAATTAACATAAACACATTGTCCTGCCAAGTAAACTGATAGCAGAAATCGTGTCTATATTGATTTAGCATTGGACAAAAAATAAATTGAAATATCCGTACCTCATATAAAAGGGTTATCGTAGCTCTCGTGTGGACGTGAATTATGTAAAATTCAACTGAAAGTATCACAAGAATTAGGTTGTTTTTTTTTTCAATCTAAAATTATCCAATGTAAAAGAAAATGACAGGCATAAGATGTTGGCATTGTTATTTGAAAATTACAACAGAAACCCCAATTTGGGTGGGGGTGCAAAACAACCTACCTCGTAGATATTTGACTCATGCAAATCTTCAAGGTTGTGCATGTATCTGAGTGAATGAGAGAGACGGAGGGAGAGAGACTGAGTGAGAGAGAGACTTAGATCAGATATTTATACATGTTTGTATGTATATACGTCTATATAAAATATATATAAGTACTTTGATAAGTATGTATAAACTATTAGTGTACATGCATAATGCGTAGGCATATATTTGTCGACACACGCACATGTCTAAATTCAAATTCATATTCATAATTGCACATCAAACGGGCATTACTATGTTTAGGATAATTGAAAATATCATCAATATTTATTCGATATATGATACTAACGTCAGTAAAAACATGTTATTCTGCATTTACACACACATACACACACATACTCATATATATATATATGTACATGAAGAGAGAGAAATTGATAGATAAAAAAAACTGTTGAGGCTCACAAATAAATACAACTGTATTTGTCCCTAGCTATTATTGTCGATATGCATTCTCGCTTCACGGTGAGCGTTAGCCTTAATCTAGGATTGCATAAAAAAAAAAACCTTGCCAGCAAATATGCGCTCAAAGAACATCAAAGAGTGCCTTGAAGGTAAGTAATCCTTCAGAAGAGTTGTTATCTGATCCAAATTTTAGTTTTTCTCCTTCGGAAGTGGACTTTATCAATAGACATTGTGGCTTCACTTTGACAGTCCAACACGACTCGAAGCGTGTCGGTTTACGTACTGCACCACACGCATTCGTCTCTCCTTACTTCGTTCTCAGAAACCATCAAACAAAACTGTCCCCAAACTGTCAAAATACGTTTCTTCAGTTTTCAAGTTAATCCGGCTGGCTTGCTATTTATGTATGTATCATGCATACAGGAGCTAGAAGTTAGACATTCTTGTCAATATTCCTTATTAAATTTACATTTTTTTTCGTTTTCTTGGGTTTTGTTTTGTTTTTTTTTTCTCTCTTGGGAACCCCACCAAACAGAGCTTTGACTTTGCAGTGTAAGTTTATGCTAAATTGATCCCCAGTTAGTGCCAGCATTCATGATTTTTTTAAAAATTTAGACTTTGTTATTGTTCTCAGCGCAACACAAGGCGAGTGAAGTGAATCATTCATCGATCATCTGTCTTTTATTCCTTTTGATTGATCACCCCAACACTGCATACTGCTAGAAGACGCTGGTCCCATAACGGTTTACTCAGAGTGACTAACACAGCCTGTCTTCTTTTTCCTTTTCCATTTTCTTTTCATTCTTTTCTACCTTTTCTCCTTTACCTTTTCTATTTCGTATCTCGATTTTATTTTTACTCTCTCTTCAACTTTCTTCTCTCACTTTTTACTGTATTACTCTCTTTTCCTCCCCTTCTTTCCTCGCTTTCATCTCTTTCCTTTCGTATTCTCTCCGTCTCAAACATCTATTTGCCTTGTCATTTTCCATTTAATATGCCTTTTCATTTATCATTGCACCATAGACCAACAAATTGCCCGCCCGATCAACTAGCCAAGTGGACTGCATATTCTTCTTTCTTCGCTCGTCTTTTAATGTATATGTGTCTGGAGAGGCTCCTGATTGAAATTCCACGGCTACAACCCTGATAATTTGCATGAGTACACAACTTGGCACCATCTAAAACCATTCATTTTGTTTTTTTCAAAGAAGCGTTATCTAGGGTCTTTATGTTAATTATCAGATCAACATGGACTAAATCACGTGCTGGAATTTTTTTTCTTTTATAATTTTAAGAAGGGGATCTATTTACTTTTAGATGATTTTGGATATTTTTCCAGGTGATTTGTTTGGGCTACGGTGATTCATTTATGTGAGGTACAGATATATCCCCTTTTTCTTATTGCTCTCTCTTTCTACTTTTCTCCCTCCTCTTCATCAGAATTTTTTTTTCTCGTTATCTTCCTCTTTCTCTTTGCTCTTCTGCCTCTTCGAAACCCGAGGTCCATCAATCATGACAGCCGACATTCAGTGAGTTAGTCCAAGGGCCTCCATTTTTTTTTTCTTATCTGTCGACATATTGGGCTGTCTCTGGAGATTGAAACGGAAGGAGATGATATCACTCTTTCATTATCAGGTTGCTAACTTCGAATAGAATTAATGCCGCAAATTCTATATCTTGGGAGCAAGAGGGCCCACACTAAAGATTTTCTTGATTATATTTCAATAATTTATTTATTCATATTTGTTTTTTTGTTTTTTTTAGAGAAGAGACAAATTATTATTTCAAGATTGCTGTCATAAAATTGTATTGATTGGGGAACTGGAATGATAAACAACAGGTTGATAAATCAATTTGGAAACTGAATTTGCATGTAATGGATTATATTGTAGTAGTTTACAATCGAAGTTGTATTATCCTAGATGATTCAAGATGTTAATTAGAATACCAAGGGAGAACCGTTTTATACGCAGCAATTTAAACGTTTTGAGTTGCATCGGCCAGAATGACTAAGATTATATGAGAAATAAAGTTTGATAGGTTCTGGTCGAGCTTTTTTCTGCGAGTCAAAAGCAAGTTTGATAAGGGCTAGTGAAACGCTTGACTGGCGGTTTAACAATTTGTCTGGAAAATGGCCTAAACAGTCATGACGATTATATCAATGGCGTCCATCACTGAATAATTTCGCAAGACGCGCCTACGTTAGAAAGTATATGTAAGAATTCGATATTTTTAAAGGTATTACAATATTTATTTGAAATTTTTGGAATTTTAAAAACAATTTTGAAATAAACGTCTGTGAACAGTAAACCAAGAACCAAAAAAAAAAATAGATAATTTATATCTGCATAATTTATCGCTAAAATATCAGTTTCATATTGAAAACCGCTAAAAAACTCTAAGTATACTCTTGAAAATACTCATTCCATTTTAAATGGACCAGATTTGACAGATTTGAGCTTTGATAACACATAAATATCCAAAAGAAGAAAAATCACACTTGGTTGGTATCAGCTGAGCAAGCTCAACTTTTAAGATCAAAATCATCATTTTTTTTTTTTTTTTTTAAAACAAGTGTATACAACCAATGACTCCTCATCCAAGAAATAGAATTCATTAGGAAACTCGAGTGGAAATGGGCTCATCAGGTTGAAAGAATGTCAAGCAAGCGCTAGACATCGCGACTTAGGGAGATCATATGCAAAACAGTGTGTGGCAAAAAAAGACAAATTTTAAAAAGGACTGGAACTACCGACGCCAATGAGCGCTCGATAAATCTTGAGGAAGATTCGTGTTCAACGATGGATGCTGAAAATCTGTCTCTGTGGCTGCTGCTGCAACTATTTATAGTGATGTCTATAGATTATGTTGCGTTTCCTCAAAACGTTCTTAGCAGATCTAGACAAGAAAAATCGTATTGTCTCGATAAAAAAAAGTAGTAGCCGTTGCAAGTTTTTTATCCGGCACCTTTTCATCTCAGAACCTATGAATAAGTAACTCGTGTTTTACTCCTTCTACTAAGACAGAAAAGATGGATAATTCCATGATCGAAAAGTTTTAGGCTTGCAACATGTCATAATAGGCTTATGAGATTCAAGCACAATTCCCGTCGGAACCGTTTCTTTATTTCAAATTCACAAAACATAACGTGTGATAAACAAGGACTAATATGGTTGTAAAATATTAGGATATTCCACTTAAAACTGGATTGGAACACATACAAAATTTTTTTTTATAGGAAAAAAATATCTGAATCAAAACATTAGTTGGTGCTTATTGTAGTGGATTCAGTTTTCATAACAAATTACGGACACGTTTGAATAATTACTAATAATGCCACGTTTAAGAAAAATGTTGTTATTGTTTAAAGTGAGCAGGGAAAAAAACGTCTCAAGACGATGCATTTTCTGGTTTTCTGTCTATTCACTTGCTGTCTATTCATATCTTTATTTCTAATATACTCATTCTTCAAATCGTACCCAAAGGATGACAAACATCTATTGCAAGCAACTCAGGATTAGAACACATCTCTGGTTGTTCTAGGATTATCTTCAACAATTTCGATCGTCTATGATGACGTTCGTATGCTTTCCTCAGAAAATAAATTTTGATCGTGTATAAACAGATCATATGATTTCATGGATGGAAATAAATGTTTATATTGAACTGACAGAAAAGTTGAATATAACTGTACAATAACAGGGTGTAGAATTGAATAACGCACATCATTCTTAACCCATTTTATAACCAACAAATACAACACTCAATGCAGTATTATCTAAAAGAAAAACAAGAGATTATCCACAATCCTGAGAATAATTCTTTATATGGTAATACACATCAACTTGGATATATTTTGATAGCATCGAATCCTGAACGGGCGTGAGTCCAACTTGCAGTGTTTATCGAATCACCGTATCTCTAAAAATGGCCTGCCTGACCAACCAACCTGTCAACTGGGATACAGATTCTTCCTTCTTTGCTCATCTATGTGTCTGGGTGTCTCCAAAAGGTTCTGAACCCATTTGGGGGGTCATAAACTTGGGAATTTGCAAGTGCACAGCAAATCACCAGCTGAGGACGCATTTTTCTTGTCATTTATAAAGTGCCTTTTTTCAGATCTCTATGGTTATTTTGGACTGACAATGCTCAATCTTGTGCAGGTATTTTCTTTAGATAATTCTCGATCTTCAGTTATTTAGTTTATGTACACATGCAGGCAAAGAGTGCTAATTCATGTGAGATGGAAGTATATTTGATTATATTTAGTCAGGTCTTATCGACACATATTGTTTCTGTTCATTATAGTATTCCATGTTACTATAAGTGATTTAGATTTGTTAAATTGCCTTATGATAACAATCCGATTGAGATTTGTGATTAAAAAAAATTGAAATTATAATGGCGGTAAAAACTAGTTTAATTCAATGTCCTATTTTCTTGTAGTTGTTTCTGGCTACCCTTCTTTTATATTATCACTTTTCATTAAAACCTTTGGTCAAATAATTTTGATCATGAAAGAAAATAAGTCAGGTTATTCACTCAATAGATACTGTCATGTGATCAAAGCCTCTAAGTAGCATGTTGGATGTGACAAATTAAAGATTGGAAATTACGAAAAGGGGTGATCAATGGACAAGTTATCACTGAGTGGGATTGTGTCAAGCACAAAATGCTGACATTCATAGGGTATATATCCTTGTAATTCTTTTATATATATATATATATATATATATATATATATATATATATATATATATATATATATATATATATATAAGAATTACAAGGATATATATATATCCTTGTAATTCTTTTATATATATATATATATATATATATATATATATATATATATATATATATATATATAAGAATTACAAGGATATATACCCTATATATATATATATGTGTGTGTGTGTGTGTGTGTGTGTGTGTATAATTATATTGATTGATTTCACGCCATTTCCGTTGATAAAATAGCAGATACCATTGATAACGGCTCTCTCTCTCTCTCTCTTTCTTTCTCTCTCTCTCTCTCTCTGTATCTATCTATCTATCCATCTCATACACACATATGATGAAGCTGATTCTTTGATTTATTATGGAGACACCTTGCAGTATAAATGCCCAAAATGCGTCCCAGATGTGACGAAAAATCAACTTTTTTGTACTTGTTTGTATTTTTTGTTTATTTGCTTTTTTTTTATAATTCATCTTTACCTGAATAACATGTGTAGACACCGATCCAGTGTGTAAAACTATTTTCTTTCTCGAACCGAATCTCCCAAGAAATGTACATATTTACTCAGTGAGTCACGCCTCCTACCTCTTTGGTAAGAAGAATAGTGCAAATCCAATCCTGTTTGTCTTTGACAGTGAATGTAATATTTTCTTTTAAAAAGCAGATTTAGCATGGAAGCCTAGGCATGTCCAAGGAAGAAAAATCAAATGAATGGTAGAGACATGGGGTTATGGCGGCCCCAAATCTACGTGTTTCTGTGTGTACATGACAGGAAAAATGTGCACATGACGTCTCAGAAATTATACCTTCTGATAATTTTCATCAAAGTCGTGTGACAAAGGCGGAAAATTGATCGAATAAAGGATTCCAATATTGTTATTTAGAGTAACTCAAAAGAGACACCGTGGTTTGCATTCCATTCAATGCTCTATGTTCATGGGGTTCCTTATATCATATTTCGGGGGGAAAAAGGAGTAGAAACATGAGGAAACTAATGAAATAATCTTGGCACTGGATCAAACATGGTTAAGTACAACAAATATTCAATAAGAAAAATATTCAAGAACCAAGATGCCACTGATGCCTTTCTCTTCAAACTCACGTAGCACTTCCGAATAGCAAACCAGAATATTATTAATATCCCATGTTCGATATTTTATCGAGTTCAGCTTTGTACAAAACCTGTTAAAATAGTAAAAATACGATTAGGAAGATCATGATTCACAATCGTCCGAATCTACAAAGTTCAACTGGCTTCAAAACCAGCATTCAAAGCTTCCGCTCGATATCAGATCGATGCACATTTTATTGTCTTGAATTCAGTGAGGCAAACAGCTAAATGCAAATGGGAATATTGTATGGCACTATACTTTGAGTTGGATGGGGGCAGCCTGTGTTGAAAACCGACATTCCAGATCTTGGTCTTTATCTGGGCTCTAACTGCAAACATTGGTTCTGACAGGAAATACGCAATTATCTTAGTCCCGTGAGTTAGTTCGCATTTTCAACAGAATTGTTACTCGTTTGGATGCAAGCCAGATCGGCCCCTTGAATAATCAAGAAAAAAGATGTGAAGTATTTGATACTTAAATTGGTACCTGGTGTCAATTTTTTGACTCGCCCAAATAAAGAATATAACAGATATTTTCAATGTTTATTTTCCGGAAAAATACGATTTGTGGCGTCAGACACGCAAACTCTGAAAATATGATTTGGATACAACAGTATTACATTTAGTTGGGAGGGATAGCCAAGATTATTATGACTTCTGTCGCTTCCAATGTTTTTTTTTTGACATCAGAATATGCTTCATGTTCTTACGATATAAAACCATCTTCTGTCGTAGCCTTCGTTTTTTACCGAAAATTCAGCCTAGGACTACAAAGATCCACTAAAACACACGCAACAATATTTTGTTTCAACTTATGATTACCATTTCAATATGCTAACTCTTAAGCTAAACCAGACACAAAATATATAATTGATAGAGAATACAATTAAAATGAGGAAAATGAAAATATCTGTGCTGGTCCATATTTTCACTTGATAAATAATACAGAATATTTCGCCCTGGGCGGTTCATTGCTTTGCAAGATATGGTGATTAATCATTAGATAGCATAAATCCACTGTTCAAAATGTTATTTTCTGAGAAGAATTATCATATTTTTGTAGAATGAAGACTACCAAAGATTTCGAACAAAGACAATGACATTACTTTGTGAAGTCTGTTTTAGCTGAGAGAAAAAAAAAATATCAGACCTATGATTCTATAACATGCATTGAAGATATTTTCCTCAGATTAATATCAAGCGATTAATGCTGATAGTTATTCAGCGTAGCTTTGTCTAGCTTAGCATCATGATAGCGGGAGCAAAAAGTGAAAACCCAAATCTAGATATGAGCGGTGAGATATCTGAATCCAGATACGTGATATGAGATATCTCGCCACCCTGTTTTGCATGGCAGGTGCCAGTCATATGATTCGATGATTCAAATATTTTGGATGTGAGAGCTATGTGATTCTTTGTTGTGCATCGCGATGCGAGAAAAAGGAAACTTTTTTTTATCATCATCTTAAATATAATTATGATTTGCTTAACGTCTTTGTCACGACGTTTATACCAGACAATTTTATTTTACATGAAATAAAGGCTTGTAGGCTTTAGATACTCCACTCTAGATTGTTATAGACTATAATCAGAAGAATAAAAGAAGGTATTTTTAGAAGCAAAAATACATATTTTAACAACTGGAAAAACAGTAACATTTATAATTTTTAAGTACTGAAGTTTAAAATAGCTATCGCTACCGAATCGTGTTTTTTTTTGTTGTTTTTTTTTTTTGTACAACTGATACTAAGCAAGTCGAAAAATCATTCAGTCTCTTAAATCCGCTAGATTTTCTTCGATAAGCGTTACATTTTGATTCAGTATTCATATCATCATCATCACCAATCTTTTATCGTCCGCACATGAACCTTCCTCAGGATTTGGTACATCTCTCTATCGAAGGCGTCGTGGAGCAAATATTTCCTGAGCCTGCCCAGTTCTTCTTGCAATCTCATACGACGGTATCGATTCTGCATTTGATTTCTTGGGATCCATATTGTGAGTCTTGATGTACATTAGTTGCCTGCCATTCTCGCATCATGACCAGCCGATTGCCATTAAAGTTTTCTAATGGGTTCTATGTTATCCCGGACTCTAGTTTTCTCACTGGTATATTGCGCTGTCTTGTGATCACTCCATGTGAGGTTGAGTATGATTATTTCAGGTGTATGTTGAATGGTTCTCAATTTGCGGGTCTGTCTCTTGGTTAGGTTCCATGTTTCAGATATATAGGTGACTATCAGCAGGATGTATCAGTTGTATACCCTTATTATAAAGACTAATGGGATTGTCTTGTTCTTAACGATCGAACTTGCTCTACCAAAGGCTTAAAGTGCTTCCTCAGTTGATTTTTTTACCCTTTTGGGGATTTCATAGATATTATTCGTCCTATGTACATGTAGTGGTGTAGTTTCTCCAACTCTTTCTTCTTATTTCAAAGATTTTAAGAAGGTTATTTTTCCGATATGTACTTTTTATCTGTGTTTGTCTTCAACAAGTTTGTTATACATGAAACTTGTCTCACAGTGGTTCATGTGGAGATTTGCATAGCATTAGTAAGAGGTCATGGAGATTCTTAGCAAAAAGGGTGATGCCATCAGCAAATCTGAGGTTACTTACGCATTCACCGTCTATTCTGATTCCTCTATTTTCACAGTCTAGGTTTGAGGAGATCATCTCTTGCACCAAAATAGTTCTGAAAGAGATTTCAAGTATTAGTTCGATATAAAAAAAAACTGTTATGCGATCAATGTCTCCTAGCAAACGTGCAGTGTTGGGGGAGATCAATTAAAAAATTGGAAAAAGGGGGGCCTTCAGGGAATAAATCACTTTTATTGTCTTCTGTGGGTAATGGTCATTAAAAATTTCCTAATTTTCAAAAAAAAAACAAAAAAACAAGTGTGCAGAAAACTTTGGGATCAATTTAGAATAAACTTACATTGCAACTTAAAACCATCTAAAATCCTCTCTTGGATGGGGGTAGAAAAAAATTCTTTCCCAGGTATAATAAGGAGTATATGATCAAATTTTTGGCTACATTGGTGCAGCCAGTATGTATGACACATCCATGGACATTCATCAAGCCAACTTAAAAACGAGAGAAAACTATGTCGACGGATCTGCTGACAGTTTTGATTGACATATTTCTATTATTAAAAAAGAATGAATGCGTCGTCAGTCAAAATACAGTCTTCACTGTAATGTATTAATGACTCGGTCGATAGAAATGTCTCAAGTTTTCCCACAAAACTGTCAATTAGAATCATTACATTGATAACTAAATACTTAACGAACTCTGACGTTATTGGTAAGAAGCTGGTCATAAAGAATCATTTTAGAAACAGTCAACCGAAACTGCCTGCCAAACTGTT
>OY735221.1:41105454-41130454 GCA_963457665.1 Thysanoteuthis rhombus
TACTTTTCATTCCTCTTTAGGAAATTTCAATATGACTTTTTTTCTCTCGGTGCTGATCAAATTATTGCCATGTTTATGTTATGTAAAGTACTGGCTTTAATTCCATGTATTTTCGAATCATTAGATCAACGAATACATGGGATATTTGTCTGGTTTGAGTATGGACGTATTTGAAGGTTTTATATGAGGGTGCTCTATCTATAATGTAGTTACAAGAATAAGTATCTTTCTCTCAGTGTTTATGCCAGTTTGACAACTTTTTTTTAGGAATGTAAGCGTAAACTGACAGGACATTTTTTTTCAGAACAAAAAAACAAACTTCTAACTTTAATCCAAACCAAAGAACGACTATGATAGTTTGCAAACTGCTTACGTCAAACATGATCGAATGAATTGTAAGTTTGAGAAAACTTATTCTTTTTGAGTGGGGGTACGTGTGCCTACACAATGTTTTGTTTTTTGGAATCTCCATAAAATCTCAGGATTCTAACCTTTATGTTTTTTCTTAGGCAACATTGGGTTCTGCGCTAGTATACATACATACATACATACATACATACATACATATATATATATATATATATATATATATATATATGTGTGTGTGTGTGTGTGTGTGTGTGTGTGTGTTCTTTTTTATTTAAAGAATCAAATCAATATTTCCACCCCAAAAGACTGAGTTCTGGAATTTCAAAGCACGAGAAAAGATGATAATATCTTTCTTCCGAACTAATGTCTTTATCTTTTTAGTTTATCGGAACGTTCAGTCATTTTCCTCTCCTTGTAACCTCTGGTAATTTGGGAGAGTTTTGAATGGAACTCATTATTCTGTCCAGGGGTGTCTGAATATTTTATCTTTTAAAATTAATTACGTCAAGAACTCTCTAAGGAATGTGAAATCACATCTCTTTATTTTGCCTAATGGCTACACACATCGTGATACCTATTGAACTGTGCTTGATACGGCGAAGGGCCAGAAAGCAGGGATTTAAGAGAGAAAGATTGTAATTCGCCCGTCTTACTGGCGAGTATGGCCAGCCTCGAAAATCAACATTCAGATCAATGGATTTTGCCAAGACCAGGATTACTTTTGTGACCAATGCATAACAATCAAATATTCAAACGACTAGTGGCACGAGAATCTGTTATTGGCAATTGATGTACTTGTTCATATAATTGATAAATTGTATCCTTTCCATGTTTTCAACTTTTATTAAAACAAACCTGAAAGTCATCCCATAGATGTGATAGTTCTTTCTTTGTGTGAGTATCTTTAAAAAAAGCTAAAAACATCTACATTCTCAAAATATATAACAATAATCAAGGATATATATATATATATATATATATATATATATATATATATATATATATATATATATATATATTACTAATAAATTACTCTCTCATATTTATTCCGTTTAGATATTACTTGATTTATCAGAAATGATTTTTTTTTCTCACTAAAAAAAAAGTATGTGAACTAGACAGGAAACAAGGGTTAACTTCCTGTTTAAATAAAAGTAAAACCATTTTTTCCTTTTTCAACTTAAGCAACATCATATTATATGTGTTTTGTCTTTCAAAAAATGAGGTGGAGAAATAGAGTTTGTTATGTCGACTTGTCAGATGGTCAGTCAATGATAGCACGTTTTTACTCCACAAAATTTCCTGATCATTTGCTCGTATTTTTCCTATCTGTATCCATTCTTGAGCGTAATTTACACATTGTAAGAATGAATTTAAATTCCATTTCGATCAACTAAATAGGTTATTGCAATGGAGAAAAAGTAATGCCTCAAGTTTAAGAGTTTCTCAAAAGTAATTTGATAACATTCAATACTATTACGACGACATGGTATTCGATTTTAGCACCCGGTTTCCTTTCAAATCAAAATAAATAAACTTTCTCCTGAAGAATACATTAGTGCATCCCTTTAATTTGTATGGAATTTTCCACAAATAACACCTTTACATATTTATAGAAACATCAAAATACTTCAACAATTATATATGTGTTTGGGAGTGTGTTGTGTGTACAACTTCATGAAGATACTAACAAAATAAAGTCCGGAAGAGGAGTAAGATAAGGGGATATAAAATCACAAAAAATCTATTTACAGTGAACCTTTGAAGCCGTTTCTAGGAACCAGTCCGGGAAAACGTTAGAGTAAACACAGACGGAGAATATTTGTTCAATTTAAGGTATTGCAATGATAATTCATGAGCATGAGAGAATCGAGTATTCACAAACAAAGACGTTAAAATAGACTGTGTGAGAGTGGAACAAAGAAGTACATCCAGAGAAAAAATATGCCAACACGCCTTGACTGAAAAACTCGTTTTAAATGAATGGCACTTCAAAGTTTTTAGCTGTGGAATCTTTCATGATAATGTAGGGATTCAACCTTGAGATCATTTATTGAGATGTCCCTCAGGATTTAATCGTTTCTTAATATTCTTTTATAATAGTCTAACGTTGATAGTAATATTCTGAATGCTTTGAAATGAAAACCACATGAAAAAAATAAATTAGGGTTATAATATATATAATATTACGATGGCTTCGACAGAGGATAGCATAACATAAATCTGCTCAAAATTATTCCAAAGAAAACAACAAATGAGTTCGCCTGAAGACTACAATTTAAAAAATAGATAAAGTTTACAACTCAATGTAATCAGTTGGAAAATTCACTCCCTGCCTTTATCTTTCACATCACTTTAAACTGTGTACATTGGGGTGCGTTTGTTTTCTGTGTCTATCTACGGTAAAAAAAAAAAAAGAAAGAAAAAAAAGAAAAAAACATAAATTTAAGATGAAAATGCAGGAAAAAATGAAAATATTTTTTACTGCAACTTAGGGGATTATGATGATTTTTTTTCCTCTTTGAATCTTCGTCTCAAGACTCCAAAGATTGCAAAATGAGATACCTATTGTATTGGAAAAATGCAAGGTGAGTAGCGCGAGATATGAGATAGGGAATCTCAAGTGATATTTTAAAGATAGGAGGGAACAAAAGGGAATATTTCAAGGGAAGCTATTTCCCAAAAGAAAGAAAACACAGGGACAGTGAATGGAAATTGAAGATAATTCCTAGAGAAAGAATATATATATATATATATATATATATATATATATATATATATATATATATATATATATATATATATATATATATATATATATACATATGTATGTATATATATATATATATATATATATATATATATATATATATATATATATATATATTCTGACAACAGTCTACTAATACATATTTGTAAAGAGTGCAGAGGGTATGCAGACAAAGGCACAATGATCAAAACAGTAAATGCAGTCTTGAAGAAAGCGTACCACTACCACGGACAGAGAATAACCACGAAATCGTCACACGAAAAAATCAAGCGAAGAATTACTCTGTAATGGCAAACTTTCAATAGAGCTTTCACCACTTTCAAGAACAATAAATTCGTATCAGTGACTAAAAATAAGGATTTATAAACAATACATTCGAAAAATTGAGCATCAAACTGAGAACAATGGTCATGAAAAAAAGAAACATGCTCAATCTTACATGGAGAACGATATAGTAAGGAGAAAACAGGAGTCTGAGATATTGTAGAATTCATGAATTAACTAAAATGGTGATGGGCTGGTTATATAGCAAAAATGTCAAACAAATGTCGGACATCACAATTCAAAACGAAGATCCCCGTAGATCACACCTGAGACCAAATTATACTTCCCTTGTGTGAAGATGGGAGATCATTTTAAAGTAATTTCAATGTTATATAACACAATTTATGCACACACACACACACACACACACACACACACACACACACATATATATATATATATATAGAGAGAGAGAGGGGGAGAAAGAGAAAGAGAGCGAGAAAGAGAGAGAGACATATACATATATATATATATAGAGAGAGAGAGATAGATAGAGAGGGAGAAAGAGGAAGAGATTTGGATTGAGAAAATCTGGGAACTCTGGAAGAGAGAGGGGGTATTGAGAAAAGGACCATGTTTTTCATTAACGACTCACAAATCGAAATAAAGATGGGAAATATCAATGCATGCCAGGATACTGACTCAGTCAGGAGGAGACAAAAACGTGGATTAAGATGTCAGAGACAATGGAGCCGTAGTTTATTGATAAAAAAAATAAAAGAAAGTTAAATATGAAGGTTGCCCTCATCTGATTGAATTAAGGATTTCATTCTTCGCAAATAATTTCCAGTCTTGTCACAACGGGTCGAGAGGTCGGGCTATCAGGAGTTCGAGACGTCCTCTGTCATTCAGAACCTGTATGGGGGGGGGGCTGTGGCGGCACCCACTGCAGAGCACCCAGCCATCAACCCACTCGATGTCATCCTTGCATTACAGCAGAGGCAAATATTGTCATCTTGTAGGAAAATGGCGTTGTTTACGTTATTCTGCACTCTGCAGTGGTGACATAAATTTATGAAGGAATGGGTATGAACGAACAGAGGAAGAAATATAAGCCGGCAAAAAAGTATTAAAGAATAGAAAATAGAAAATAATACAAACACGGAACAGATAAGAAACATGATATTTCTTTCTCCCACTTCCCAAAGGATGGATATATTCATAAAAGGGTGACTACATTCTATATTTTTTGGAATGAACTCATGGTGTCGTTAGGGCAGTTAATCCTATATTTCGGAAAGACGTAGTATGTCAAAATTCGGTCAGACCAATGAAGAAGCCCGCTAGATTGAACCCCTATTTTTTTTTTATATTAAGGTGTGAAAACGTCTCCAGGAATTTTTGCTCTAGAAAAATTCGGAAGATCTGCTATTCTCAGAGAAGACATTTTTCACTTAATCACAAAATATTACTCCATCAAACTGACCAGCTTTGTAAAAAATTTTGGAGCCTACCGTAAACTTGGGTTCATCAAACTATTGTTGCCGGCCATTTCCATACTTCAAGGGTTTGCCATTCTTGGCTATCGGTGCCAAACTAGACAAGCTAGTAAGTACCTATCGGGAGTTTGGTAAGCTATTCTTGTTGGATATTGCTAGAGAGTGCGATTTTCTTTAATGTTTCTACAATAGTACTGTGTGGGGCAAACCAGGCGAAATTTAGAACATTAACTTATAGATCAGAGGATAGCACAGCCAAGACATACACACTCACAGACACATACACTTACACTCACACACACACACACACACACACACACACATACATATATATACATCTATATATATATATGTATATATATATATATATAGAGAGAGAGAGAGAGAGAGAGAGAGAGAGAGGAGAGAGGGAGAGAGGTGTGAGTGTGCGTGAGAGAGAGAAAGACAGTGATGGTCAAATGATATCGATTTTCTATCCAAGTTCAAAGAAGGTGTCCACTCTACTATCCACAATTTGGCAAATGAGTCATGCAAATTTTCATAAGTTCTGACAAATTTCTAATCTAGCATAATGTTCATCCGACAAAAACAGAATGAACAGATTTCAGCCAATTGAATGAATAAGCATATATATATATATATATATATATATATATATATATATATATATATATATATATATGTATGTATATATATATATATATATATAAAATCCCATCTGCATGGGTGTATGAGAGCTCTTTGGTTATGGGGTGCAAAGAGCCTAGTTTGCCCAAAGTTTTAAACAGATTATAGACACAAGTTGGGGGCACAGTGCTTAATTTGTCTGAAGATCCACACAGATATACTCACAGGAACTAATTATCGATTCTCTCCTATTGCTAAACTGGCAAGATCTTCGAATATGAAACATTTTCAAAGCATCGAAGATCAGATTCATTCGAAACATTAAAATTCGTTAGAAAAATACATTTCTCCGACAAAGAAAATACTACTTCACAAATCAAAAGTTTTACCAATGAAGCCAGTGTTTGCATAATGACCAGTTTTCTGAGATAGTATTTATTAGGACAATTGAATCATTTCAATGCTTTAATTAAGTCTGAATATAAGAAAAAGAAAATAGATTCTAAGTTTCAAATTTCATGTTTAACAATTTATCGTTTGGAACTGCGGGAAAAATCTGTGTTGCCCCTTACACATGCCCTAAGCACTTGCCCAATTAGCTCAACGGTTAATCCAGGGCTACTTACATACATACATGTGATCAGCCAGACAACTGAAAAATTGAAGAAACCTTCGTTGACAGTTTTGGTGATGGTTTTGCTTGACAGTTTTCCCAGATGACAGGACAATAAACCATAAAAAACCAGGAGCAACCCGCAAGAGAGGAAAACTCAAGTCCAAAAGTGCAAACGGAAAAATCAGAAAAAAATGGTTGGTAGTATATTTCGTACCATCTTGTTGCGATTTAATAATCATATTCTTTTCCTTTGAGAAAAAAGAGAACAAACTCGATTGTGCTCTTTGCATGGTGAGGCGTTCCCCGATGCCAAAACACCGCTGTCACGTGACATGCGTGTTTCATAACGGCCCTCCCCAACACAAAAACATCAAAGGAGTGCTTTTCGTAGATTAACACGCAACTTCCGTGCGCACGAACGTAAGTTTTCTAAGGAGCGCAGGAAATTGCCATTATAGTTGCGGATAGTTTGAGTTTTTGCAATGGTCGTATTAGAAACCATCAACCAAAAGAGTCAGCATTGGTTTCTTTGGTTTTTAAGTTGGTGTAGTTGGATATGTAAGTGTGCATTCTAAAATTGAAAATTAAAGAGAAATGTCCGGGAAGGATCTGACTTCGAACTTCCCGTTCTAAGAAATGAGTGCCACGAAGTAATTTGCCATACCTTGGGGAGGGTCTGCCTCAGTAAAGCAGGAACGAAAACTATCAACAAAGCTATGAAAAGAGACAACAGCTACTGATCATAACATCTAGGCATGCTAGAGTGCATAAAAGTTGGCTCTGCGTGCCTATACTATTAATTTCCTTTGTGTCGAATGTGTACCGGAAATTTTAAATCCCTGGCTTGGTGAGAAAGTAATATCCGTTTGTTGCATTATTGAGTGATCCTTTTGAGTGACATCGGGTGATGGATATACTTGAAATCGAGGTGAGCGCTATCATGTAAGGCTTTTCTTTCAGAAAAAAGTCCTCAAAATGTTTTCGGTGAGGAGTTAAATTGCAATATAAGTTTATGCTAAATTTATCCTTTATTCTATTTTAGTAGCGTTCACGCCGGACTTTTGAAATTCGAGACTCTTTTGTACCTTCAATACGCTCAAATAAATTCTATTGAGCGATATGAAACCATAGACAATCCACCAAAGGCAGACAGATCGGACTAACCTAATACGATCATTAATAGATAGACAAGTTAAGATGTTTACAATTTCCCTCGTTAATTTGATTTTAAAAGTATTGATTGATTTGAAGGAATTAGTCATTTAACTGAGAGCATCCCATGATTTAATCATTCGAGTGGAGAGGGAATTACATCTCAGCCCAGTGGGTGCCTGTACCAGGGTTTTTTTTACTCGGTTCTTTGTTGGTGATGAAGTGTTCGTTTTGGATGCACAGAGCAGCTTCGGTATAAGGTGTGAATAGGGTTGACACCCAACAGATTAAGATGATTACGACGGGATTCCAACGTCTCTACGTTGAGTTTACTCAGCCTTTCTATACATGTCAAGTCTTCAACTTTGGGAACAATCTTGGTTAGATCTTCTTTGAATTTTTTCTATTACATCTAAATTATTTTTCAAATAAGGTGAATAGAAGTTTGATCCAAACTCTAGATATTGGTGGACCATAGCTTTATAGTGGAGCAGAATCTCCATCTATGTATTTTAAAGCATACCGTATATGTACAAGCATTCTGGTAGCAGTGTGAACCTTTTATTGGGTATGTGTTGCCAAGTTTAGACGATTGTCTACGTGTTCTCCTAAGTCTTACTCCACTTTGATCTTCTCCCACGTATGTACTGAGCTGTTATCTTTCCTCATTTCATAGTTTTATCTCCGCTTGTTTTGTTTTTCTAAAATGCATGACCTTACAAGACTTCGGTGATGTCTGCCACATAGAATGCGAGTGGAGTAACGAATTTTCCGATTATTTATGCTGCCAAAAGACGTTGGTTACTTGGTAGTTTCGATTGAGTGACTAACCAGACATGTTTTCTAATTCGATGTTCCCTTTTTTCTCCAACCCACTGTTTCTGTTGTCATACATCCTTGAAATAAAGCTAACCGTCCACGAAATCTTTCTGCAAAACTATCAACATAGGTTTCTTCAATTCTAAAGTTGGTCAAGCTGACTATTTATGTGTGTACACATCACATGTACAGGCAGCAGCAATGGAGCTATTGGGCTGAAAGTCTTACTTTTTAATCCTTTTTATACCTAAAGAGAGTTTATTTTGAATTTTTTCAAAGATATATTTCAGAAAGTGTTTATTTGCAATGTAAGATACGCTAAATTGATCCCTTAGCTTGTGTTTTTGTTTTTTTTTGTTTTTTTGTAAATTTTTTTTTCCCTGCCAAGTGGCAGAAATTACTTTTTCATTGATCACGCGGTATCCCAATTTTTATTTGACCCTCCTCTGCAGAGTATGGTGCCAAAAGATGTTGATCAAGTGACAGTTTCTATTGAGTGACTAACAAGACCACAAATGATTTTCTCCTTCCTCTACCAGAAATTCCGTGTTTTATTCGAAGATAATATCGTATTCCAAATATACACATCTAGCAAAATGAGGTATTAACCGATATTCTTTTATTGTAATAGATATCTACTTTTCCTCCAAGGTCTGATACCTTATATCGAGAGCCAAACCGAGGCTGTCAAAAAAAAAACGTCAGTCAAACATATTGATCCCTATTTGTCTCACAATGGGAGGCAAAGTGGCCTCTGATGAATGGGAAATTGAAATTAAGACTAAATTTAGACTGACAGGGAAAAAAAAGGGAAACTATTTATCGAGGGAGGACCAGCCCATAATATATATATATATATATATATATATATATATATATATATATATATATATATATATATATATATATATATATATATATATAAAGGAAGCTGATTATGATGAAAAATTTGTTGTGTGAAATAAATGCCTATTCCACAATTAGGCTCATGGACTCGATATCTCCACAATATTGCATACCAAGACTTATACATAGTAATGTATATATATGGTCATGTAAACTTTCCATTTTTCACCGCTCAAAATGAACTTTTATCCATCAAATCTTATATTATCCCAAAATATCCACTACTATACGACTCGTAAATCATTTTAATGCAATGTTATTTAATGACCACTTTTTAAATAACTTTAAGATCTTGGTGGACGTGAATCAATTCATATTTTGACTGTTATTATTTATGATGGGTTCAGCAGCTGTTTAATCATTGTCTTGTTTCGGGAGTATAAAAACCAGGGGACAAGTTTATTGACTCAAATATTACTTATTATCATAATCAATGCTCCCCTCATCAGGATTGAGCCCTCTTTAAGTAAGGCAATTTGTTCATTATAAGATACATAGCAATGCTCTTCCAACTCTGGAATGGAGCACCATGGTTGATGGGGAATTGTGTGTAAGTAAATATATCACTTATATTCAGTCTTATAGACCGTCCAGTTCTGCTTAGGACAGGGGTAAAATGAAAGCCTCTGGGTCTGAAGCGAAGGTCTTGATCGTACCTCATAGTACTAGATTGGATAATTGATAGTCTATAGCCACACTGAGGAGTTGTGATACAGCTGTCTGTGGATGACTCAATTATATATATATATATATATATATATATATATATATATATATATATATATCAGATAAATCCCATCTATTTTCATATATATATGATTAGGAAATGGGTAGATAATCTCACAGAATGTTTATGAACGCATTATATAATTAATGCTCTAATTGAAGTGACTTCCAATTGTTTCTCGGAGAATGAGTCACATGGACCAGACAGTGTAAATAGGATAAACAATAAACGGAAAATAGGACTGCAACATGAGTCGAACCTGTGACCGATAAGGTAAGCCTTTTACCGTTGCATTGCTCATAGACATTGAGCTAAACAACCCAACAGAATGGCAAAGGTCCAAACGATGTCTTTATCGCCATTCTTCCTATGTTGTTCATTTACTGTCCATGTCTGCACCGTCGTTCTCAATGCAGACAATTATGGGAGGTAATTTCCAATAGAGTATCGAACAACAGAATACTTCCATATTATATATATATATATATATATATATATATATATATATATATATATATATATATATATATATGCATGTGTATTTGCGTGTGACGTGTGTGTGAGACCATGTTTTGGTCTGACTGTCTCAGTAAATGTCTGTGCACTTTTGCAGGCAGCATGAGCATTATATACAGAGATACAGAAATCATTTAAATTTGTGCACTGTTCTCCTTTGCTAAGTAAGTATCGGCCTCATAATCGTTCAATCGATAGTCTTAATAAAACTTAATCTGGAAAACAAACGGTGAATGATGAAAGAAAATCGTGCAGACAAAAGAGACACTTTGATGACTGAAATAGATATAAAATAAAATGTATCAATAAAGCCACAGTTGCAATGAAGACAAGGAAGAAAGAAAAGAAATTCTACAGGTCTACTTAGTTACTCGATAAAAACCATCACCTGACAAACGTTTTTTTCGAGCATGTCATGTTTGGGGTGATCAAATAAAAAAAATAGAAAAAAAAGATGATAGATGAATGAGTAACATTTCTCGCATTATTTTAGGCATTGATCACAAAAACTATCTGAGAATGTATGCTACTGTACAAAAACAGGGGATGATCTTAGCATAATCATAATCATTTACATAATTGTGAATCAAATCCGGTTAAAACTTAGTTGCACCCTCTATGCGTAACATGCATAAACAGTTAACCATCCAGACAACTTTAACACTGAAGAAACTGTTGACAGTTTTTGTTTACGGTTTCTAACAAGTTTAACGATGATGATGATGAGGATGATGATGATGATGATGATGATGATGATGATGATGATGATTGGCCGGAAAGCCAACTGGTTGAAATTTATATGCCGAACAGAAATTATGACGATATTCACAAGAATAGATTTTGCGTACATACACATATGTATTGCCAGACATTAGTGGAGTCAATATAATTCCATGTTTTATCACGAATATTTGTTTCCAATAGTAGTTTAATTTATATAAAACCTCTCTTTATTTTTCATTATCGATTAAAAGAGGCAGCCTGTAATATGTGATAATACAAAGTGAAATAATCTGATATGCGCCACGTGTTTGAAATAATCAAAATATGTTTATATATATAAGAATGCATTATTCCATTTTTATACATTCATTTCTAAATACATACATACATACATATATATATATATATATATATATATATATATATATAAATATATATATATATATACATATATATATATATATATATATGTGTGTGTGTGTGTGTGTGTGTGTGTGAGAGAGAGAGAGAGAGAGAGAGAGAATTACAAGGACTGACACCAGGTAAACGTCAAAATTCCGTGCCTAAGGCATTTTTCAGCAAACGACGATATATTTTGTTCATGTAATCATGAAAACAGAACGTCCATTTTCGTTTCAATAATGTATTTTTATATCATCTGATCGGGTCTTAACATTTTTGAAAAGTAACGAGACTAACCAATAATTATTATGTATGTTTGAGGATGATCCTTCAGAATAATATCCTTTTTTTCTAGAATCAAAAAAAATGCAATCTTTCCCTAATTTAACCATCTTTTTCTTTTCTCTTTCTTTTTTAGTTTATTACGCAAGTATTTTAAATCTTATACTTCATCTGAATAATATAATTTTTCAATTTTAAGTTTTTTCAGATGAATAAAATTTATAAATTTTGGTAAGAATTTGATCACAAGAATCCTCGATTGATACTTTATCAACACATTTTATAAAAAGCACATTATCAAATTATGAAAGCACTAAATTCTTGAGTAGATACCGTTCTAAAAACATATTGTAATTTGATAAAATTTTCTTTTTCAGTTTAAAAAAAAATGGATTACAAATATCATCCATATTTTCTTCTCCATATTCATTCAAATTTTAATTTTAATTTAATGGAAAACTGGAAGATACATTATGCTATATATATGTGTGTGTGTGTGTGTGTGTGTGTGTGTGTGTGTGTGCTCTTCCATAGGAATAGAGTAATCAGGTGGACAGGGAATTTAAAAAGCTAAGTATATCACTTAAATTCAGCCTTACTGACTTCCAGAGCGCCTCAGAGTCTGATGCGAAGGTTTCAATCCTGCCTCGTGGTACTGGATGGGAAAATGTATTGGTTATAGCCACACTGAAGAGATGTAATACAACGAAACAGCTGTCTGTGGATGACATAATAATTATATATATATATATATATATATATATATATATATATATATATATATATATATATATATATATACACACGTGTGTGTGACTGGTATATAGACAAACAAGAAACAGTTCTCAATCATTTTGCACAAGAGAACACAGGCCAGGATGCAATGTATACAAGTGCTGTCTAAACGCTGAAATATACAGAGTGCTTTCGACTGTACATTCAGTAAATTTCGGGGTCATGGAAAAAAAGCTGTGCTCTTACTTTTTTGCATGAATATATATCAGATCCACATCAGATTAAGCGTGATAAAGACTGAATGTGCAGTCGAGAGTACTTGCTTCAATCAATCGTTAGCACAATACTTGCATACATTATATTCAAACACGATTGTGCATAACAAAAAGATTGAAAATAGTGTTCTTGTCGGTCGTATTCAACCTGGAATGTATTAGCAAAGGATTGCTGCCTATATATACAGTAAACATACGTATATAAACATGCACACATACACACACACACATATCTATATATATACATATATATATATATATATATATATATGTGTGTGTGTGTGTGTGTGTGTGTGTGTATGTGTGTATATATAGAGATAGATAGATAGATAGATAAATAGATAGATAGATAGATAGATATGAAAAGAGAGTGAGGGGGAGAGAGTGAGAGAGAGAGAGAGAAAGATACACACCGATGCAAGCACACACATACAAATGCACACAGACATATATATATAAATATATATATATATATATATATATATATATATATATATATATATATATATATATATATATATATATATATATATATATATATATATATATATATATATGTATATATATATATATGACTCAATTGATAATTATATATATTATATGTTATTATATATTATAAGCTGAAAAAATAACTGGAATGATAAGAAGCCGATACATTTTTTTAAATTTTCATTACGAATACCGTACACGACGAACATAAGACCACACTTTGAATATGCAGTGAAGGTATGGTCCCCTCATTGCAAAGAAAGGTCTTTGGGAAAATGACTTGCAAAATTAAAACTAACAACATAGGAAGGAGGGAAGGTCATTGGAGACAAGATACAAGTATCTAAAGTAATGAGGCATCAACAATATCCCAGCTGGATAATTCTTTGGAATGAATCAAAGGAAAAAAGTAGATATATAACGAAGATTACAGGAAAAATCCAAGAAGGGAATTATTCTCGCAAAGACTTGTCAACAATTGGAACAAATTAATGGATCAAGACGCAGGAGTAATAGCAGCTGAAACATTGACTAACTTTTAAAATGAATACAACTATTTCACAACCCACAGAAAAGAGAAAAATAAAAGCTTTCGAAAAAGACAAATAACGAAACTCTCAAACAGTGAGATACAAGCAAAAATATATAAGAAAAGTCAACTCGATATATATATATATATATATATATATATATATATATATATATATATATATATATATATATATATATATATATATATAATGCGTGGTCTCTTTTTTGAAAGGAATAATAAATATATATGTCGCAATGTCTTGCTATTTGAATGTCATTTTTCTACGGTGGGATCTTGACTTTTTCCAACTATCTCTCTCTTGACTTTTACCAACAAAAGGTCACCAGACGGCTGTAATTACCTTACATTATTCAACTCGTTGATTTTCACACATGCCGTGTCTAGTCTCTCTCACTAGATATCGAATGATATCAAATCCTCTCAATACTCATGTAATCCCCTCAGTGTTATAACTTTTTCTTTTTTTTCTTCTAGTAATGCAGTCGATTCTAGTTTAGCTCTCTCAGCAGCGGTTTTTTAGCGACCGTTGTTGGACATAGAACTTCCCCCAAAGATTCTCCACACTTTTTATCGTGGGTGTCGCGGAGCCAGTATGATGAATATTTCTGGCTTGTCGCATCATCTTACTTTCTTAGTTTTGAATATGATCTCTGAGGATCCATATTGTGAGTCGTAATGTTTTGCGGCTGTTTGACGTTCTTGCCTCTTGATCAGCTAATTGCAATTTGGTTTTTCGAAAGGATTTTATGATATCTCACACTTTTCTCTAATATACTGTGCTGTCATGTGATGTTGAGAATAATTCTCTCTTGTGTCTCGTGTCCGTTGCATGTTTTTCACTTTGAGGCTCAATCTTCTTGCGAGATTCCATGTTTCAGCTCCATGAGTGACTATCGGGAAGATTCATAGGTTGTAGACATTCTTTTTCAGGACTCGTGGGAATTTCTTTTCTGGAAAGTTGATCTTGCTTTACCGGAAGCTTTCCAAACTAATGTGATTCTATGCATACCTAAAATATTTAAGGTTTCTTGAAATGTTGATTATTTACATCAGTGGTGCCCAACTGGGGATGGGTGCCGAAGTGGTGGGGGTCTCTAAGGGGAATAGAGCAATAAGGTGAAGATTGAAGTCCTAGAGAATCATGTAATTATTTTCGTTTGCTTTCTTGGAGTAGCAAATACACAGTATCAGCTATATAATCATAATATTAAACTTTTTAGATATTCTGTCAATATTATAAAGTACTAACCAATGCATCTGTACTCGTGTGTGTGCTTGTATTCTGAGATATCGAAAACTACGCAACACAGAACAGAAACAAAGGCATGCACGAAATCAGCATGTACAGAATCACTCGATTATTGCCAATAGCACACAGCTCGAATAAAAAGATTAGTTGATTTTTATGAATCTTCATTCGAACTCCCAGAAAACAATTCAGACAGAAAATATATTTTTGTGTTTTTTTTCCAATGTAAGATTTCCACAAAAAATCTTGAAGCTATATTTATGATATCAAACTATATGAGTATTTTAATCAACATTACCAAGAATGTTCTTTTAATCATTTTGTTGAATCTATTCACGAGTGATGGGATCTCAATACTTCTACAATTTAATTGCTTTCTAATTCTTAAGTTCAATAGTTGAGTGGTCAGATTTTCCGCAAAGGAATTAGCTGACCAAGTTGAAACACCAGTAAAGAATTTTCTTCAATATTCAACTTTAAGTATTTCCTAACTTTTTGTCTTCCGAACCTCACAGAAATGTTCAGCTTCAATAAAATATTTTTAAGCTTTTAAACAGGATGGTTATTTTTACGATGTGATTATACTGCTGAACTGGACCCTCACCACAGTCATATCGGAAATCAGCAGGTCACAATTTGCTTAAGGCACAGATTATAAAGTTGAATTTTGCAGAACAAGTTCATCAATTCCTCTTGGGTCTGCGTTTGTCCTTTCAGAAAACAAGTTCGACAAAATAAAATTTCTGTTTGCGTTTTGTTTTTTCTGCATCTGGGATTTGATCTCTCCAAAGCTATTAGACTTAGATACATTAGATCAAAATACATGTGCAGCTCAGGAAAGTTTTTTCAATCATTTATTCGAACATACCCGTTAAAATAAATGGGGGTCCTATTTCTTAATTCCAAAGTCACGGTGACACGAAAAACGAGTGATTACATCTGCAGAAATCAAAATTGGTTGACCAAGTGTAAACGCTGATTGAATCTTTTTTGTTTCAAGTTTATATGCTTTCAAACGATTTGAGTTTCAAACCTAGCAGAAATAAGTTTTCATATCTTTTCAGGTTTTAAAGTACCTTATATGATAAACTTGTGCCTAACTTCAGGCATATCTGAAATCAGTAGATTTGTCTGCAGCACACATTTTAAGGTTGAATTTTACGTAAACGAGTTCGGTGCTTTCTATAGGGTCTGCATTCGCACCCTCAGAAAATATGTACGCACTCACGCCGTTTGTTTCTTTTGTAGTTTTCTTTTGGGGCAGTAATTCTCAGTATAGAAGTCACGGTGGTCCAGTTGACTCATGATTAAAACCTTGGAAGGTTCAAAGAATCGGCAAACCGAGTTTAAATTTAGAGATTGTTTTTCTTCCCTCAGTGCTGATCTAATTTTGACTGTACCTATATTCAAAAAAGTACAAAAATATATATATATATTTCCTGGGCTTCCAATATTCAGACCTTCAAACCTTCCAGAAATTGGGGTTGGTTTGAGATGGAGGGGATTCTATTTACAATGTAGTTATAATGCTAAACTGCAACCTCAATTTCCATTCTTTACAAGTGCCATCAATATGAATTTATCTTTCTCTTAGTGCTTGTATTAGTTGGCAAGAGGCTGCACGCAGGCCTGCGCAGGTCTGCCTTGGAATGTGTGAAAGCCAAACTGGGTGAGGCAACACAGAAGAAAAACAAAAGCATATTCGAAATCAGCATATCACATTTACCTATAAAACACTTATTGAAGTTGAGTTTTATCAAGAATAAACGTCGATTCTTTTCACTTTTGTGGGGAAAGGGGTCTGTGTTTGTGCTTATATAATAAAAACTAGATGTAGCGCTAGAGATATCAGTGAGAGCACCAATACTCCAGTGTTTAGAAATGTGGTGAATACAATCGGTTGATCGATTTCAGCTCCTTTGGAGAAGAATGCACTTTTTTTCGTTCAGTGTCATATGCTTACAATTCATTAGACATTCAAATTTCCTGGAAAATTTAACAGTTCTGTGCAAAAATACATTTGAAAGTTTCATAAGACAGGTTTCTTTTTACAATGTCGCCTTAATGTTGAACTGCATCCTTACTCTCCATTCGTTATTGATTACAATGAGCGTAATACTCTCCATTCGTCATAGGTTACGATGAACGTGACTTTCTTCTATCAGTGATAATAACAGTTTAGAAGAATCCTTTCGAGAATCCAAGCCCAATCAGACCATTAAACATTTTTTTTCAGAGTAAAAACAAAAACTCTAAACATAACTATAAAACGTGGTCATGACTTGAATCCCGTAGTCGTCGTCGACATGCAAACTACTCACGCCAGAAGTGATCAAATGAGGTTTTCAGAAAAGTTGATCTTCGATTATTCAAAAGAAGCTACGCGTGCAATAAAACATCATTCACTCCCCAGTGTTGTCATGTTTAGAGATTGTTTTCTCCAAGGCAATGCCAGATATCTTAGGTAGTACGTTATTAAGTTATACAATTATATGAAACATGAAATAGAACACATCAAACAAAACTGTCATCAGTACCACGTACGTTTTTGTTTTTTGTTTTTCAGTTTTTCAGCTGGTCAGAAGTTCGTAAATATCACACCCAGGTCACACCAATAGAGCTGGAGGGTTGAACTTTTCAACAAATTAACTTTATTATGTAAAGGAAAAACACATTTGTATTTTTGCCCCGCCCCTCAATAAGTTTTTAACGTGTGGGGTCAATTTACAATGTCAATTTATGCTGAATTGATCCGTTATTGGTGTCCATCTTTTGTTTTTGTTTTTGTTTTCTTTTTAGAAAATACAGACTTTCTAATGATCACTGCCGAACCAAATGCAAGAGCAGGAACTTAATAGTTGATCACCCCTTTTTCTAATCCCTTTAATTGATTCTCTCCAACACAGTATGCAGACAAAAGACAATTTGGCGGTTTCTATTGATTGACTAAGCAAAACTTCTATGTTATCATTCGTTGCAATTCACTTAAATTGAAGGGGGACTAGAAATCTGACAATAAATTGGAGAATGACAAGGAAAAGTTTGGAACTAGGGATTTACATCAATGCTCAAAAGTAATTTAAATTCTAGCCGTAAATAATCAGGAATAAAATGATTTGAAGAAATTTTGGTCGGATTAAAAGTAGGTCGGACTATGAATAGGCCGGTCCACATGACATGCACGTGAGAAAAAGATGGATGAAGAAGGAGACTTAGACGGATAGTAAATGTGAACTTGAAAAGTTTCTAAAAATTTGATTGGATTTATGATGGCCAGACTACCGGACTTGAACCTTGATAATGGATTAATATAATTGAAAACAAATACTAAATGTGAATAAACTGATTTAGATGTATTGAGGGAGGGTCGTATTGAGTTACTTATATCTGGCCTGTTTACCACATTGAAAAATCCGACGAGCCGAATGTACCCTAATACTGTGATTGGTCACACTGATGGTGGTTGTCTGCTTCTAGTGAATAAATAATTTGCCAATGAAAAAACGTGGAATTTTTTTTTCTTAAGAACGTCATGCTCAAATCTGCAAATGCAACGTCATTCAGCTCTCATATATAGATTTGTTTTTATATATAAGATAAAAATGAATGCAACACGTACAGACACGTGTGTGTACATGTGCACACATATACACACTCACTCACTCACCTGCACACTTAAAAGCACAAATACATGCTAACACACGCAAACACGTGTCACTTACACGCACGTATAAGAAAACACATGTAGATGAACGCATACGTATTGTGTACGTTTGTATTCAATTGGACATATATAAATATAAATAGAAAATATATAGATACATAGTGATTACTTGACTGTAATAGATAAATATGAATAGACAGGGGCGTAGAGATAAATAGATACTCAAAGATAAATAGACTGATTGGTAGATTTATCGATAGATAAAGATGAATACTGATAGATATGAACAGATAGTTACATTTAGACGGATATGAACAGATAGATAGATAGATAAATAGAAAATAGATAGATAGATAAATAGATAGATAGATAGATAGATAGATAGATAGACGGACAGAAAAACAGATAGATAGATAGATAAATAGATAGATAGATAGATGGATAGAAAAATCTCTAGATAGACAAAATAAATATTATCTATCTATCTATCTATCTATATATATATATATATATGTATATATATATATATCGCTAGATAGACAAACAGATAGATAGATAGATAAACACGCACATACACACACACACACACACACACATATATGTATATTTATAGATTGATAGATAGATAGAGAGATAGATGGATGGATGGATGGATTTTATCAAAAAAGTGACTCAGTCTCGACCAAATATAGACAGATCTCCTGCGATTACTTTGATAGTTCTTGACTCAGCGGAGTTCTGGGATTAAAGTTTGCAAAGATTTTACTTGAGGACTCTTTTAGTTTCTCTCTGTAGGCCGAACCAACTATCCAAATGTTGTATGACTTGACTATTTTTCCTGGACAGATTTATTTTTCCGAATTATTTTGAGGTCAGTGAAAATCGATCTTGACATTCTAACGATATTTCAGGATTCCAGTCTTTATGGATCCACTGGAGACTCTTAACTTTTCCGTCATGCAAGTATGACTGGATTTGAACTTTGTGCAAACTATTGATCAAGCAGGCTAGTGTATTGATTTACATTGAATGTGGGGCATTTGTTTTATGTTAGTATGAAGATAAGTCAGTTTTATATTGAACAACATTTTGGAATAAAATTCCTCGATCGCTGAGCTGACTGCCTATAATAAATAATCACTAGTATTACATTCTATTAATGCAGCTTTGGTTATTTACTCAATAAAACCGTCACGTGACCAACGTGTTTTGGCAGCATGTCATGTTGGAGATGATCATGTAAAGAAATTGATGTTCAACGAATAAGATACATCTTTCACATTTCGTTGGGCGGCGATCACTAAAAAAGTCTAAATTTTGAAAAGACAAGCATGAATGCTAAACAAGTTATAACCTTTTTTATAGTTATTTTGATGAAATAAAAAAAGTCGTATTTTCTAACATAACAAGGAGTGAATATTGATTTTTGCTCAGCATTATGGCCCCCTTGGTCTGACCTGTACGCATGGTACATATATGCATAGCCAGCAAGTCATCCAGATCAACTTGAAAACTGAAGAAACCTATTTTAATAGTTTTGGTTGACTGTTAATAATCCTAACATGAAGACAATATGACAAAAATGACAAAGAGCTCATTCCTATGAGGCATAACTACATTCATCGTCCGCCAACTGAGAATTCAATATATCTTAACGTCTCAAGCGATTTCAACCACAGAATTTATGTATTGGACGAACAGCATTGAAGTCTATCGAATGAAACTTTGATTGAACTTATTAAGACAAGGATTTATTAATAATTGCGTATGATATTTTCTTTGTTTACGTGTGAATTATTTCTCAACGTTCAGTTCAAAGCAATCAGCTGATCGAGTATAAATATGAATAGCATCTTGGAAATTCTATTCATGGGGTACTTATGGTAAAAAAAAGGAAACAGAATATCGAATGCAAGGGAAACAACTCTGAAGTTGACACCTAAAATACAAACGGGGTATACATAAAAAAGAAAAAAAAAACAGTGTAATCGAGCATGAGATCTGAGAAGAGGTTATACATTCAAGAACCAACAATACCCGACGAATGCCGGAGGGTAAACGGCCGAAACGTAGTATACTAATGAACACATAGACAACCGTATAATACACTGAATTGGAGGACATTTCTTAAAACTGTAGGTAATTTAGTGTCTGGATGGAAAGTCATTTATGAATAAACTAAGTAAGTTAACGACCAAATCGAGAGTCATTTAAGGAAACACTTGGTAAGTTAGACTGAATGAAAAGTTATTTTCGAATACACCATGTTGAAGTCTGAATGAATTTTCATTTATGAATCCACTAGATTAACGGCTGAATGAAAAATCATCTGAGAAAACACTAAGCAATTAGAAGACCGAATTGAAAGTCATTTATGAATAGACTAGGTAAGTTAATGAATGAAAGAAAATCCATTTGCGAAAACATAACGTTAGTAAAAGACCGAATAAAAAGTCTCTTATTAATACACTAAGTGAATTTCAGGATTAAAAGTCATTTATGGATACCCTTGGTCATTTAAAGACGAAATAAAAATACGTATCTGGAAAGACTTCATAAGTTAAAGACTGAATGGAGAGCCATAGATGAATACTCTATGTAATTTAAAGACTGAATAAAAGCCACTTTGGAGAAGACTTGGTAAGTTAAAGACTGAATGGATAGCTATTTATGAGTACTGTAGGTAATCTGAAGAGTGAATAAAAGCCATTCCTGAGAAGACTCGTTAAGTCAGAGAGAGAATGGAGAGCTATCTATGAATATTCTTGGTGATTTAAAAACGGACTGAAAAGCCATTTTCGGAAAGTCTTTGTATGTTAAAGACTGAATGAAAAGCCATTTATGAACACCCAAGGTATTTTGAAAACTGAATAAAAAGTAATTTATGATAACATTCAGTCCAATAAGCACAGCAAGCCAGCTCATTTTTAGCTAGATAATTTAATCATCAAGTTGAATATAACCTGTTTCCAGACTTCGGATGCATAATCAGCTACATACTCGCTAAGTCACCGACGTGTAAACCATTCTTATCAAAACAAATAAATCTACTGAGACAGAAACAGAAATAAACTCCAGTATCAGTCCGTATGATCTTCTTAATATCCATTCTAGGGTAGTGTCCGTTCTCAACACGCATGTTTGGAAGGTTTCGACTTTATGGTGTATTGGGCAAACGGCCATAATTGTCATGTGACATATTTTCGTCAGTCGTCCGAAAGTGTGGTTTTGAAGTATTTCGGTTACTCATCTTCAGTGTTGCAAATTCAGCTCGCTATATATATATATATATATATATATATATATATATATATATATATATATATATATATATATATATACATATATACATATGTATATATATATATCTATGTAGGCTCGTCGATTCGGGATTGAGCACTCTTTAAGTGAGGTAACTCATCCACTATAAGCTTATGAAATGCTCTTCCATCGGAATTGATGACTCTGGTGGATTTGGGATTTCTGCGTAATTTGAAATATATCGCTTAAATCCAGCTCTATTGACCGTCCAGTTCTCTAGCCCAGAGGTAGGATATCGGCCTGTGGGTCTGAAGGGAAGGTTTCAATTCTGCCTCGCAGTACAAGATTGGATAATGGAAAGTCTATAGCCACACTGGAGAGATAAAAAAGTAGCTGGCTGGATGACATAATATATATATATATATATATAGGATCCTAGATATAGATCTATCATTTTAGATAACAAATCTATAACTGTCATTCATTTGTTTATTTATTTATTCATCTATTTTAGTTTTCGTGAACCAATGATCTTGAAAAGCCCATACTTGACAGCGCATTATCTTATGTGCTAGCTAATACATTCGTACAATGGCCAGTTGTCGAGAAATCCCAGTGTATACACACACATAGAGTGAGACAGATTTTTTTTTCCAATTTTAAGTAGATATTAAATAGATATCAAATTTTAAAGAATTCTCAATAATATGACTATACAAAGCCCAGTTACTCTTTTTAAACAATTTTCTATGCATTCTATTTTACAAAATATTGCCGGAATACCTATAAGTTTCAACTGAAATATCGGGAAAAAAAATTCTCGGTTTACTTATCATGATTCGCTTGTTTATTCTGTTGGGTTTAAAATATAAGGAAAGTGAAAATAGGCAAGTCTTTTTTCTCTGTTTCCTTTAAACGTTAACTGTTATCTTCAACAAGAGATAAACCAATTTTTATTCTCCTCATTCTTCAACTTTCCCTATCCTCTCTGTAAAAAAAAAAAAATACTCTTTTTTTTCTTATTTTACCCACGGCTTTTATTTCTTCTGTGTGCGTTCGTAATTGTCGATTTGTATCTTCAATATTCAGTCCTCATTTCCCTGTCTACATTTTAGAAAGCAAATAGCAGAGACGAAGAAGGGCGGGGAGAAGAAAACATTAAAAAAAAAAAATATATATATATACTACACATCTGAAATCTGAAATAAAGATCGATAACTCCTGTTCTTTATTGTTTTGATTTTCAATGTATTCCTTTTCTTTTACTTCAATCGATATAAGAACAAAAGAAATAGAAATGTTGTAGAAATGAAAGAAGAGAATAAACCAAAAGGAAAAAAAAAAAAGAAAAAAAGAATGAAAGTGTTTTGTTTGCTTGGCTGATCAATTCGATTTGCAAGCCGAGTCCAAATTTAAGCGGACAACTTTCATTCACGGAGGTTCATCGGTCGTTGCGATAGAATCAAGAGAAGTTATAACAGTGGCCAAAAACTACGAACCTATCAAAAGGAAAATCTATTGATGGACACTTTTTGATACGCATTATTACATTCTCTCATTTTCACTTTGTTTTCAAAAACATCAAACTTCAGTCAAAAAGAAAAGCAACTACTACCACTACCACTACTAATAATAATACTAATACCAATACTACATCACTTCTACTTCTACACCTACAACAGCATCAACAATAGCAATAATAATGACGACGACGACGATGATAATAATAATAATAATAATAATAATAATGATAATAATAATAATAATAATAATAATAATAATAATAATAATAATAATAATAATAATAATGATGAGGATAATGATTATCATTATCATCATCCTATTAGTATTATTATCATCCTATTATTATCATCTCACACCAGTTGCCTGATGGTTACCGCTGGAGTTCGAGTGAGAGTAAATCTCCTCAAGTCTCCAGCCCTTCTCTCCTAGTGCTCATAGGTCACAGTAATACTGCGGTTTACAGTTTCACACCGGTTGCCCAGTGGTCATTGCCGAAGAGTAAGTGACAATAAGTCTCCTCAGGTCTTCAGCCAACATCTCTTCTCTCTTTCGCCTATCACGCCAGTGCTGTGGTTCACATTTCTGCTTTTATCATCATCATCATCATCATCACCACTACCACCACCACCACCACTACTACTACTACTACCACCACCACCACCACCACTACTACTACTACTACTACTACTACTACTACTATTTTTTTTCCAGAAACAATATATGGGCTCAAGTGTTCTATACAATTACACCACAAAAATGTCTTTGTGTATCGTTGGATCAATGTCCATAAAAATAACTACAAAAGAGACACAAGTTTGGAATTGATTGACTCGTTGAGATATCGAAGCTTGAACTTATTGAACTTTGCGTTTCGACCTGGCAAAAAGTAGTATGTATTTTAGCAATATTTGGATCAAACGAATTGTGTAATAATTAAGTGGAAAAAAAAGGAGTAAAACATCCGATTGGCCCCGAAAAGAAATGCCTACAACCAATGGATCCCCTTTCACCATAATCACTGAAAAATAGAAAAATAAGAATAGGAACCCCGAATTCCATAAAAAAGAGTCAACATGAATTTCCCAAAACAGAAAAAGAAAACGGTTTTAGAAAATGTCTAGTGTAGTATTCAAGCAGATTTGCAAGGATTTATACACTAAGTTGTTTCTAGTAACATTGACACGAGCTTCTCAAAAAAAAAAAGTCTGTAAAAAAAAAAATATTTCACAAAAAAATCATATTTGTGAAAAATTCTTTAAAGGTCCAAAAACAACGAAAACTTTTCCACCTATTTTTTAAATCCTTTTTTCGCGTCCAATGGGTTGAAAGTGAAGAATGAGATTTTCAAGTTTAAGGGTTTAGAGGTAGACAGGAACCCTTTTTCACAAAAAAAAGTCTGGGCGCTTCAGTCGTATATTTCGATCTTTGAATATTCGACCTGACGTAAGTAGGAAGCTAGTAAATAATGAGCAATTACAACAAACTGGCAGGAAAAGAAAAAACAAAGATGATTGAGTGAGAACGGCCATGCACTAGTAACAGTACAAACGTTTCGGGTTCGACCATGTAAACAGATGG
>OY735221.1:41135454-41187954 GCA_963457665.1 Thysanoteuthis rhombus
TTGAAAGAATTTGTTTAAAATGCGATTCATGAAGAATTCGGAATATTTCCGAAAAATATTCTTGATTGTTCATCGATTAATGAAGTATGAAAATGAAGAAATCTATTTGACACAGGACAGAATGATGTAGAAATATCTAAGACCCGTAGAAAGACTGGAAGACTGTTTCTGTTCCTTTCTTAACCGTGCAAGCATTTTTGATAGATGATAGAACCGAAAGTTTTACTGCTGGCGAATTAGAATGTGTCTACCAAAGTCTAGAATCACCGCAGCCACACAAATGGCCTGTAATATTAGCTATCCAGAGGGACAGATTTGTCAATCTTTGTGCGTACTCACACGTGTGTGTCCGGCGCTCCTGGTCACATTTCCAGACTTGCAACCATGAAGATTAGAGAGAATATATCTGGACACCGTCTAAAATGCAACTTTCTTTGATTTTTTTTCAAAATAGTGCTTTTAGACGTCTCAATGGTCATTTTGGGATCAACGATACCCAAATCTTGTCATATCATTCTTTAAGATGATTTTAGATCAAATATCTATTCTTTTTTTTTTGTCGTTTTTTTTTTTTTCAGATGATTTTAGATCAATTTCAAGATAATTGGCTCTGGTAAACGCACATCGATTCCTCTATGCGACGTATGGATGTCCCTATGATTGTGTTGCATACAATCGATGCCGTACTAGCAACAGTTGCATTGGCTTCGATCATTGGACATAAACCTTTCCTTGGATTCACCAGAAGTCTCTGTCGTAGGCTACTACTCTTAGAAACTGTGTGTTTGTCACACTATCTCACTTTTGTTGGTCACAGCTTAACAAATCATCTGTGGGGATTCACATTTAGAGTTGTGATGTCCAGCGTTTGTCCGGTTAGATGACCAGCCCATTGCCTCTTTGATTTTCTTAATTGATTCTATATCTCTGACCCCTATTTTCCCTCTAATATACTGTGTTGATGTGATCTCTCCATGTGGTGCTGATCACGATTATCTCATATATGGTTCTAGAATGGTTCTCAGTTTGAAAGTAAACCTTTTGGTTAGGTTTTATGTTTCTACTCAAAAGGTGACTCTTTAGAGGATATACTGCTTGCACACGCTTCTTTTCTGGTCTATTGGTATTTTCTTGCCTTTGAAAGCTTAGATTGATCAACCAAAAGCTTCCCAAACTAAGTGATCCTTCGCTCGGTCCCCTCTTCTTTTGAGTATTTCATGGAGATTTGTTGTCCGAGGTAGATATAGTGGTCTACTTTCTTCAGCTGTGCGTTTTCTATCTTTATTTTGTCTCTGTTCTTGATATGTTTACTGTACATAACATCTGTTTACTTGAAATCCATGTGGAGACCAACTTCCTTTCTTCCTTCATTCAGTTTGTCAAGCATTACTTGGAGATCATGAAGGTTCTCGACAAAAAAGGTGTCGTCAGCAATTCTGAGGTTACTATGTAATTCGCTGTCTATTCTGATATATATATATATATATATATATATATATATATATATATATATATATATATATCAGAATAGACAGTGAATTACACAGTATATATATATATATATATATATATATATATATATATATATATATATATATATTATGTCATCCACAGACAGCTGTTTCTATGTATTATATCTGTTCAGTGTGGCTGTACCCTTTCCATTATCCCATCCAGTACTGCGTAGCGATATACTTGCTTTACACAGAAATTTTTCATCCATCAGAGTGCTCAATTCCTATAGAGGAGCATTACATAAGCTTACAGTGGATGAGTTACCTCACTCAAAGAGTGCTCAACCATGGATATAACGTTTTGCAAGGAATATTCTTACGGAAATATTTTATTCGCCCCTTCACTGGTCAAAAGACATTCCTTTCGCCATTAAATTACCTGTAGGGTAACAGTACTGTCGTTTCTGGCCATTGTAATTTAAATCAACTCAACTAAAACTGAGTATTCATTCAGCACAACATCGAACCTAGATACACTGTCAGTCTGACGCAATGCAGGGTACATACTGGTGCTGTAGAGCAGGAAAACAAACGACTGGTAAAGTGTTTACATGTCAAAGGACCACTATTTGGAAAAAATATCATTTTGTTAAACACGATTGTCTTCTGTCAAATAAGATTCAAATCAATATTCAAGCTGTTCGAATATCACCAAGCTAGATGCTAGCTGACTAAAAAAACTTTTTTTCCAGAAAACTTAAAACCTTCCTAGAAAAAGATCGATGATAATGAATGCCCAATTTTGTCGATCGAGTTTCTTGCAATGCTATAACTGATATCATAGTCACGAATAATAAAAACTGCCATTTAAAAATATGCAATCAATTGTAGATTTTGTCAGTTTTTTATCTGATCTGTTTGGCTGGATACTTTGCTGGCTATATATCAATTGCACACAGGCCACACCAATGAAGCTATGATTTTAGAATTCATTTCCCCACCAGTCTTTTAACGTCTATCGTTGGACGTAGACGTTCCTCAGGATCCGCCACAATTCTCTATCATGGGCGTCACAGAGTAAATATTTTCAGGATTCATCTACTTCATCTCTCCATCTTGTATTTTGTCAGCCTCGGTTTTGCGTTTGGTTTCTGGAGATCCAAGTTGTGAGTAGTGATGTCCATTGGTTATCTTCCATTCTCGTAACATGTCCAGCCCATTTCGATTTGAGTTTCAAATGGATTCTGTGATGCCTGGGACCCCTGTTTTCTTCTCTCATGCGCACGCTGCATGCTTCTCAGTTTTCAGATTTGTTTCTTCGTTATGTCTACAAATATTGTTTTTATAATTCCTCCTAGATAGGATTTCAATGGTGGGTTCAATTTACGAAGCAAATTCATTCTGAACTGGTCTTCTACTTGTGTCCGACAGCATTCATGTCTCTTTTTTTTTTAAATCATGATTTTAGTGATCATTACCAAACTAAAGGCGAAAAAAGTAACTTATCTATTCCAGCAATGCGAGCTAAAGTCGATACCTTCGCTACTGACTCAAAGGCAGATGCTCTACACATGCCCGACATGGAACTAGACCGTTAGTAGGACCAAATTAAGTAATTTATTTTACTTATGCATAATTTGCCATCACAGAGTACTCAATTCGAGAATTAGAAGAGCATTGCTGTAGTAGCTTATGGTAAACAAGTGCCCTACCCGAGAGTGCTCACCCCTACAGAGGCGTTAATTATAATGGTAATTAACAATACATATATATATACATATGTTTGTGTGTGTTTTTTTAATCCATCCCATCCTCTTAATTGTTCCTCTTAGCTATTTACCATCGTCTTCAAACCATGATGTCACTGATTTTTCAAGCAATAAAATCTCTGATAGATTGATTTCAAACCGGAACTTATTTTTTACACATCTGCTAATCGATTGAAATAGGTAAAACATCTTTATTCTCATCGATGTTATGAATATCTAAAAACCTCTTCAGTGTGGATATATATATATATATATATATATATATATATATATATATATATATATATATATATATATATATATATATATATATACATAAATATATATATATATATATATATATATATACATACAGATATTCATATATATATATATATATATATATATATATATATATATATATATATGCATATGTATATATCTATATATGCATATATATATATATCCACACTGAAGAGGTTTTTAGATATTCATAACACACACACACACACACACATATATATATATATATATATATATATATATATATATATATATATATGTAAGCATATATATTCAACTCTCAGAAACTATTACATGGTAAACAATTGATGATCCTAGCAAAATAAATTCATCCTGGATAACATATTATCAGATTATGTGCAATACCTAGGAAGCAATGCAGAGAATTGTATAAATTATATTAAAAGATATTGGGAAATAATTGACTGAAATTACAAATCTTTCGAATAATAAGCTTTATCTGCCTACTAACTGTTTAATGCATTAAAACTTCCTCAAATATATATGCATGTATGTATATATATATATATATATATATATATATATGTGTGTGTGTGTGTGTGTGTGTGTGTGTGTGCACGCGCGCACGCATGAGTGTGCACATGTGCGTATGCATGTGGGTGCACTAATCGAATATTCTGCCACGCTAAAACTAAGCAGGTATAAATTTGATTATATGAACTTTTGAGCACCTCACAGTGGAATAATCGACTCCAATTCAACATATCAGACTATATATACAGTAGTTAACTCGACTTGGTAGATATCAATACTATATTGTTTTGAAAAAACAGGAAGAGAAATCATTTTCCGATCAAAGACAAAGGAATTATTCTACTGTTGCCATCTCCTGTCAACTACTAAAATCGCATGAATGAATATTTGAAAACATGAGAGATACTCACTATAATATATTTGCTCATCAAACAATATATATATATATATATATATATATATATATATATATATATATATATATATATATATATATATATATATATATATATATTTGAAACAAAAAATTCATCATAGGGGAGATAAGGATGGTTAGGGAAGAAAGATGCAGATTCACAGGCTTCGTAAGAAGCAAAGTGCTTATCATAAATCAGGTTCTTAGATAAAGTCTAAACGCCTTGATGTTAATTCGATTTCTGGCAAAATCACGTTTTTTTTCTTTGACAGAATAGATTCATCGTATTTTTTTAATTAGATGATCAATGATTTGATTCCTATTCTATACTTGTCTGGATTCATTTTTCTTCTTTTTTTTTTGTTTGCGGAGGGTCTTCGTGATCAGATTGTTGTGGAATAATTTAATTAAGCAAGACCATAAATTCTTAAACGCAAGATCACATTACAGAAATTTGACGCCTTTGTTCGGCTTCAAAGTCGGGATTTCACTCTGTGATTTATAATTTTTTTTTCTCGATTTGATTAGGCACCAGTCTTTACTCTCTGAGGCTGTCTATACGGATTTCAGTTACAATTATGAAATAAGTGTTCAAGTTTTTCTTCGACAAAGAGAAAACTAAACGATAAAATTCTTCAGAGTAACATTTACAAAATCTAATAAAATAATGAGCGCCTAATGCTTATTTATCTTGCGTAAAACAAAGTTTTATATAATTTGGATGTTGAAACTCCAGCATTACTGAACTGGCAATTTCAGAGAATAACATTCAACCTTCGATCCATGGAAAGGCGGTACTGTGCCCAGTGAAGCACCTTTTAGATCTTGTAGCTGCTTAAACCAGTAGAACTCCTTATCATATTTAATGCTGAGCTACGCTACAACCCGAAATTAAATCATAATTAGAAGTAAAAATCCATTTCGGCCACAGGTCTAGTATCAGCTAAGTCTTTGAATAATATTTAAAAGGGATATCTCTTTTCATTCAACCTTTTTTTATATTGCATTTTTTATGCAAATGTCCATTTATTTTTGTGACAATGACGATGTGAGAAGCATCATCATAATAATCATCAGCCGTTTGACGAAAACCAAGATTCGCCAAACCTCTCTGAGATTCGCCAGTACTTTTTGAACTTATCTGATTCTTCCATCTTATATTTTGCCGGAACCAGTTTCAAATGTTATCTCTTTGGATCTCGGACTCCGGTTTTTCCTCTAATATATTGTGCAGTCTAATGATCTTTCTATGTTATGTCGAGCGTGATTCTCTCTTGTGCTTGTTGCATGGTTCTCAGTTTAAGCATCAGTCTTTTCGTTAGGTTTCATGGATCAGCTCCATAGGTGCCTATCGGCAGGATACATCGATCATATGCCCTCCTTTTAAGTACTGGCAGGATTTTTCTTGTTTTTGAAAATTAGGCATTCCCTTAACCATATTTGCAATGAGGAAATGCCGGATAAATTCAGTACTGAAAAAGTGATCGATAAACGTGCTGCCAGCGATGTACCTTACTCTGAAAATGATGATAACGTGATTGTAGCCAAAAAACCAGGAAGTTCAAGTACATAAAAAACATCGAACAGCCGGTGATGTCTATTTGTAAAATGATACGTGCCCCAATGAAAGTAAATCGAGAACCTTAATGTTTGTATGAACTAGGTGTAAAGTACCAATACCATATACTCATGGAAAAAAATAAGGTGTTCCCTGATTTACTTTCGATTTGGAAATGAATAAATCATTGATAAACAAATATGGCTAAATTTGGTCTTCAGAAAATGAACGACTAGAAAGTTCGTTGTGTTTTGGAAACAGCATATCTGTTTTCTGTAATTCATCACAATTCTTCCCGTTTTTATTAAATTTACTTTGATTTATTAAGTATTTATGTACGATATCTTGAGTTTTACTTAGCTTGAAAAGTGTCATGCACCCTTTCCTCAAGGTATGATGCTCATGGACATATCTCTAGATCTATATTCATATGATAAGTATAATAGATATACACATGCATATAAACAGGTACGGATAATATTCATTTAATAATTTGTTAGACTTTTTGGATGAATAAATTTTTTCAGATCATATTTTTCATGTTTTCCATATGTTCAACATGAATCTGTGCCCTATAGGTAAATAGCAATATCTGAGTATATTCAAAAAATGATTATCCACAACCAAGAATTTTCGGCAGAAAGTCCGACATTATTGACGCTAACACAGTGGTAAAAACATTGCTAAATTCCTTCATTGGTGAAAGGTATTTATTTTTGTGATCACATTTGATTTGATTTTCATCACAGAAAATTTTGATTGTAAAAAAAAATGTTTTATATACTTGTTTTGTTTGAATAAACTTTTGGTCAAATCAAAACTACGTATCCATTTACTTTTGAGGGATTACAAAGAAAAGTTGAAAGAAAACTATTTGCTGTTTACATGTCTCAAACGTGTAAACAGCATATAGCTTTCTCTGTAAAGTGCTGCAAGTTGTCTGAACCCACATGAAAGCTTCCGTGATGAAACACCTGTTCTTCCCTTGAATTTTCTCTTCACTTTTTGGAGGAATATATATATCTATATATCTATCTCTCTCTCTCCCTCTCTCTCTCTCTCTCTATATATATATATATATATGTATATATATATATATATGGAGAGAGAGAGAGAGAGATAGAGATAGATATAGTTATAGATACACACACACACACACACACACACACACACACACACACACACACTTACCTACCTCTTGTATCCTAACCTATAGAGCACGTTCATTCTCTTGTAAATAACAATCATATAGATTCGATTATTTCGTGTGAGGATTTTGATCCTGGATCTTTCAATTACTTCGGGAAACTTCTCATTCAAACAAAAAAGAGGATATTCATAGATATAGCCTCTAAAAGAATGTTACAATCTGGATAAATATATAAGATGACAATGTCACATTAATTGTACGAATAATCATTAGATATAATCGACACAAAATTGTATAAACTTCAATTGAGAAAGAGGAAAGTGCATCTCCTAATGTCTGCATCGTTCTTTTTTTTAATGGAAATAAAGGACTTGATATAAATTCACTTACAATCTTTTATCACAGGGAAACCATATGATCTCTATGACGAGAATGAAGAAAAAGAGAGAATAACCCATTAGTACTATGTAGATTAAGACCATCCACGCGAAATTTTTATTGTCTCAATGACAAAAAATATCAAATTATACATTCAGCGTCCGATAGATGGAAAGAAAAAGTACTCAAGTATTAGCAGATCTATTGGGACTTCAAAATAAATCCTTGTAGTCCTGATTGATAAAGCAGAAAATAATTATAGCATTTATATGTAAAATATATTGCATTCAAAGGATGTTGTCTGGAGTAAGTTTTATTGGGGAACCATCATCCACGTATAAAGTATCTACTTGTAAATCTTATAATATTAAAATCAATAACATCGCATGATGTGCAAAGTTACGGCTTAAGATAGATGAAAATATACAAAACTTACCAATTATGTATTGGATATCTAAAATGCATGGAAGTCCAATAGATGCTTGCTTCATTGTAGCATCAAGAATTTATAGCAGTGAAGTTTAAAAAAAAAATCCGTATGAAAAATCAATTCCAAAGTAATCTAAGTTTTGGGGTTGTAAATAAATTATTATATGGCTGTTAAAAGACTGGATATTATGAATGCCGCACAGGGGGTAGATTTTTCTCAACCTTCGATTTTTGTGCTCTTTATAAAAATTCCTCATGAAGAATTCAAGATTCGTATTAGATGTTAGATTTGGCATTTCTAGGAGGAATTAGAAAATACATTGGGTTTGCAAACTTTAAAGTCTCCTGGTTTTAAAAAAAGGAAACATTTAGGTGTTTCCATCCTCATGCTGCTAGAAAATCAACTTGTATAAGTTTAATGTAATTAATGTTCTTAAAGACTATATCATAAGTTGGTTTACATGCACTCTGAGATTAAAAAGCATTTACCCGGAGGTTTTATGCTAAAAGTCACGGACAGCCGTATGATTCTCCTTAAAAAGGACCGTGAAACACTATAGCAAGCTTGGCTCTACGAACTGCGGATTGTTCATGCCCCGTGAATCAACCACAGGCACGCCCTACCGTCGGGATAGTCCAACGAAATGGTGGCACACTCCAACTGCAAGCCTGTCAAAGTAACATTCTTGAGATTCTGTTCCTGTCCATGCAATTTTGGTGAACCACAGTATTCTAACCCTCGGTTTAAAGGGTAAAATTGACTTTGGGTAAGTTGGTCACACTTCATTAATCCATTTTATATGCTGGTGGAGAAATACGTACAGATAATCTACCGTCTATAGTCCTTTAGGTGTGGACATCTCTCCTAACTATCTTTGTCCACGAGGCCAAGCCATTCATTCATTCATTCATTCATTCATCTCTCTCTCACTCTCACTCACTCAATCTCTCTCTCTCTCTCTAAATATATATATATATGTATACATTTATATATATATATATATATATATATATATATATATATATATATATATATATATATATATGTTTGTGGGTGTTTTTTGAAACCATCCCATTTTCTTGATTATTCCTTTTAACCATTTACCATCGTCTTCAAACCATGACGTCACTGATTTTTCAAGCAATAAAATCTCTGATAGACTGATTTCAAACCGGAACTTATTTTTTACACATCTGCTAATCGATTGAAATAGGTAAGACATCTTTATTCTCTTCGATGTTATGAATATTTCAAAACCTGTTGATTTTGTTTATTTTGCAGAGCTGTGGATTGACGTGACTTTTTCGATATCAAAGGGAATATTAATGAACCTATCTTGAATTCCGGTTGAGATTGTTTATGTTCAATTTGTTCAAGAACCCTTGGGAAAAACCTGAATCAACTTTTCCCTGCACTTTTCTTTTCAAAACAATATTTTTTACAATAAAAAACGGATTTGCTTTTTGTTTTAATGTTTCATTAATCATATGTTTTATGTATGAATAAAATTTCCATTTAAAGCAATTTTTGTTTAGTTTGATATCTTATCTAAATCAGGGTGACGAGGTTTATCCTTAAAATTGGATTGCGATTTTTTAAAAAAATATATAAGGGATCCTCGACTTAAAAAGGTTTATGGACCACTGATATACAGGGTGGGTTAAAGAAACTCACGATTGGTAATTGATAGTAATGTTATTATTCATCGGTCGATTGAATTAAAAATAGTTTCACTTAGACTATACATGAGAACATGATTCTTGTTCCACAAAAATAGTGCAATATTTACAAAAGTTACACACGATTCATGATAGATTGTTAATTCCCACCCACACTGTAGTAGCAAAGATTTATTATATACATAAGTGTCTTTGACTGAGTAAGATCAGTATACTCTTGCTTCTTGATAAAAAAAAATACCTCTGATCAAGGACTGCAAAATTCAATATTGAAAATCCATCAAAAACAAAGGCTGCTAGGCTTTCAAGATTGTCAGGTAGGTAATTTCCTCTTATACAGGTATGAACAACTACAGCCACTGATGTTGAGTTTTCTACCTTCGAATGAAAGAATATCCCTTTTCTTTCAGTAAAGCTTAACTTAATTCCTGACCACTGAAAATCTTTGTTCCTTGTTTTAAAAACATGATATACAGATTTAGTGACGAAAGAGGCTTGAACAGATGTTAGATTAAATTTGCAATGTTTGATAGTTAATTATTAATCATTTCTCTCACGCAAAAAAAAAATATGGCTTTAGTTATTGCTGAAAACGACTAAGGGAACGAGCGAAAGAAGTTTCAAAGAGCATTCAAGTAAGTTGGAAAGGATCAAAGAAATTACTTCCCTCCATATCCCGGGATCAAGCATACTCGGTGCTAAGATATAATAATAATTAATTGCTCAGTTTTCCACTACGGTTGGAACTGTTCCTGTCACACACCTAACATAATTAGTTGATATCTTATAATTCTTAAATCCTTAAACATCATACGTAAATCAATCGAGGAAATAGGTTTAAAATAACCTTCTGCTGCTAAAGTAAAGGTTTTAATCGAATTGAATGTCAATATAAGGAACTGAAACTATATCCCAAATTGTCAACAATGACCATGGTGAAAACTGGAGAGACCTAGTTGTCTGGCTTGCTGGCTCAGTATTTATCGCACGTACAAGCAACCTCAATAGAGCTTGAGAGCTAAACTTTTAAACTTATATCCATTATTAAGTCTTGGAACAACGGATTTTTTGTTATTTATCAATCATCCACCTCGGTTGGTTTTTTGTGGGGATGTCACTTTACGATGTAGATTCATATTAAATTGATCCCATAGTTTATGTCTGTTTGCTGTTTGAAAATTCACACTTTTTTGTGATCACTACCTAACAAAAGGCTATAGAAGTTACCTATTCATTTTCCCTCTCTTTTTCTAATTTCCTGACTGATCGTTCCCAACAAGGCTTGTCGTCAAAAGACATTCGTCTCTTGAGTGACTAACTAGGCTTTTTCCGTAATAATCATTGTTCGGTTAAGTAACCATATCTATACAGTTAAGAGAATAGCTTGAACAAGAAAAAGCACTCTTCACCGCTTTCAAAACTTCATCCATGCGTAAATTCCTGATTACCACTTGAAGCAGATAATTTGGGAAATAGTTTTGTTGAAATGATTTTCGATTGGAAAACCATACAAAGTTTTTTTTATATATGCAACTAATAATATTCATAGAAAAGATATTCTCTAATTTAACGCACAATGTTATACGAAGAAGGACTACGGTACACCTTATCAGATTGGACTGAACCCGTCTATGTTACAATTTTGGCTTTTGATCCGGTTGGAATTTTTACAACTATCGCTGTTGGCAAATAAGCATTTATCTAAATCAACAAGCAATATGATGGTAACTTATCAGGTTTCTATATGATATAACGCAATCTATAGTTCATTCCGTCGGACCAAAAAGGTCCATTTCTCAAATACATACTGTCGCATGGAAAGAGATGAGAAAAGACCGAAAATAAACGAAATTTGGGGTGAAAACAGATATTCGACTTTATCAGCGGGCTGTTGAGCTTAATAGAGCGGGTACCTATAGGTGGTAGGTTCGATTCCTGCAGTAGTCCCATTTTCTTTAAGTGTTTATTCTATTTACGGTGTCTAAATTGAATGACACATTAACCGATTAACGACAGAAAATCATTTCAGATAAGTTTATATATAGTATAACGCAATCTATAATTCTAATATATAATAAAATCTGGTCGCATTGATTCATTTCACGTCTTCAATTTTCATGCATTAGTGACCCAAAGATTAGTCTGAAAAAAATCAATTAAATTTTTTAGTCATAACTCATGACTTAACGTATGAAAATGATTCTTTTTTTTTCTTTCTCCTTTTTCCTGTATCTAAACGATAATTGGGTCTCCCTGTCTGACCTTAAGATTATTACGTATCGTTTGGCTGTGTATACCTGGTAGTAATTGTTAGGATTAGATTGTGTCTATGCTGGTTCCGGAGTGTGTCGCTTAGTGTGTGTGTGTGTGTGTGTGCGTGTGTGTGTGTGTGTGTGTGTGTGTGCAATTTCTCGCTTTTTCAATGCGTTTGGGTATATTGCAAATAGAAACTATCATCAAATATGTCATTAAGTAGTTAGGATTATTACCTTTTTTTGCCTAACTATCCATCTATTCTATTTTATAAATATTTTCTCCTGTTTTTTCTTATTTTTCTCCATTTTGATCATTTTTTTATTCTATTTCTTTTCTTCGTATATGCTTTGAAATAATAAATTTTAAATTGACTTTTTTGTTTATATATATATATATATATATATATATATATATATATATATATATATATATGTGTGTGTGTGTGTGTGTGTGTGTGTGTGTATACTATTTTGGTGTGTGTATATTGGTATGTTTTACATTTTTGTTGTATTTTCTAAATACTTTGAGTGTATTGTTATGGTTTTGTTGTTAACTTATTATTGATATGCTTGGAAACACACACACACGCAGACACACATGCATATATATATATATATATATATATATATATATATATATATATATATATATATATGTACGTATGTATGCATGTATATGTGTATAGGAAAGGGTTCAACTAAATGGATTCCACTTTTGGCTTATTTGTGAAAAAAGAAACGACAGCGGTTTGATAATAGCTTCATAATTTTGTTTGCAATCAGTTTAAACCAATCTGACCCTTTCATCTTTGTTGAAAAATAGACACGAAAACGCGGGGTCGGGACGGAGGGCAAAACAAATAGAATAAAAATACATAAAGCTACAAGAAAGGCAGACAAAAAAAAGGGGGAGAGAATCACGTTGGTAGATTGTTTTTGGTTGGAAATAAACCAAGAAAAGCTCCAATTAGCCGTCAAGAAACTTATCACTGGTGTGTGACTGAGGTTGGGTCTTTTCCACTTGGACATTTGTCAGATCTTTTTGTCAGTTTGCTCAGCCTTACTACGCTGAAAATTTGCCCTTTGTTGAATGAATTCCAAATGTAAATCGTCAAGGTTTTTTTTAAGTGAGTGGCCGAAAATGTTTACCCAGTTTGCGTCGAAAATATTTCTTTCCTATAGATGTGTATTTGTAAGAAACTGTGAAACCAAAATTGTCACTAGGGCTGTTGCATACAATTCTTCAGTTTCCAAGTGAGTCTGACCGGCTATCTCTATTTGTGTAGCGCCTACAGGCTAGTCAGTTGGAAATTTAACATCTATTTTTCATTATGTCCATGAAAAATTTTATATCGAAAATTTACCCCTAAATAGTTTTCTGGAGTGTTGAATTTTACAATATAATTGTGTGTTAGATTGGTCCTTTAGTTTTTGCCCGGCAGTGATCGTACTTGATTTTGGAAAATTCAGTTTTTCTAGGGATCATCGTCCAACAAAATGAGAGAGAAGTAACTTATTCATTGATCACCCTTGCTTTCTAAATTTATAATTGATCACCGCCAACACGTTTGTCAAGCAACGATTTTTATTGAGAGACTAACCATAACTTATTTTTTAATTTGTTCTTGTAAATTCATCTTGAAAACTCAAATTCTGTTTGCTAAAATACTGCCTCTGAATCGCGGTTGTTTTTGTTTTTGTTTTTGTAGTAATAAACTTTGATTTTTTTTTGTTTTATTTGTTCACAAAATCCTTGAATAAACCACGAGAAAAAAATTTCCATATTTTGGTTTCGTACTTTTAGTCAGTAAACGAAACAAATTGTTCCTGAATAAAAGTACATCGATAAATCAATGCATCAATATATCCATGGGTATTCACAAAAACATAAAATTTTATAAAACTCACCTTCACAGTCAATAATTGAATGGCCGTAGTCAAAATTTTGAAGTCATGTAGAAAGAAATTCTATTGAATAATAAACTCTGTCAGAATGAGTGTATGACATCACTGGTGACTCTATTGAAGAATATCGAAAACCAAGTAGAAATAGACATCTAGATTCAAGAGATGTTTTCGATAAAACCGTAAAAGTAAAGTCCAAAAAGGTTGAAAAAAACCTTTGATCGAAAAAAAAATCTTTTAAGAAGGTGACTAGTGGAATTCTGAGGCCAATTTTCGAGTCTGCGGGCAAAAATAACTAGGAGTGCTAGAACATTCAAAAACGCAAACACGCGCTTATATAGAAGAGAATAGAACCCTTCGCCACCTGTGGTGGCTACGCTTGTTCAGCATGTAGGGATCACAAATAGACAGATATATACACATATGCTTATTGATATACTTATGTATTCACTTATACATGTAAAATTATCGAATGTCGGGATAGTACATAATTACACTTAGAAATTAAGGATATTACTTTAAACTCAACTACCAGGTACTTAAAATGTTACTCACATGTTATTTATAGGGTTATTTATACCTTTCCAATAATATCAATCACTGCTATTTACTACAAACCGGTTTGATCACTGTTGCTGGGATAAAATTTTCCATGGGTTCAGACATCCATATCTATCTATATACCTCTACATATGAATATCTACCCATGGGTGCTTCACCCAGCTATTACTGTTCGTAGTAGAAACTTGAAGTTTTTCACTCACACCAACACACTTTGATATGGGTGAGGGAAATGTTTGTTTTTTTGTTTTTCTTTTGGGTGGGTTCTTTTAAATTATCCTGCAAAATAGGTTTATAGTTGCTGGTTTTATATGCAATGTAAGTTTATGCTGAACTGGTCACATATTTATGCCCACTTGTTCTTTTAGAAAATTCAGACTTTTTTTATGGACCACAATCAAACAAAAAGCGCCTGCAGTAATTTATTCAGTGATCAACCCGTTTTCTAATTTTTTTAATTGATCACCCCACACAAACACAAGACATAAGATATATAAGTGGCGATGATTCATAATTTCCTTAGGAATGCTAGTTGAGTTTGGAACTACCATGCAGATATATTGTCAATGCTCATTGGAGCTATTTAAACTGTCCGAACAACCTTTGCAAAATAATGAGAGATCTACATGTCAAAGGAGAATGTTGAAACATCTATTGAATTGCACAGTTCACTGTTAGGGTTAAAACATCAAATTAGATAGAGTAGTGGAGAGTCAAAGCCACTTGCTGTCTCTTGATCTTTTATGAGGATAACGTGATAGCTCCTGTGTTAACTTGAATAATTGATACTTTTGACCGTATAAACTTCAAGGCCCTAGTCTTTTTCAAGCTCGTGCGCACACAGATGTAAGCAATATTGAACAAAATATCACATCTACTCAAGTGAAAATAATGATTTGATAGCTGAATATATACCCGTGTGGTGGGAGGGAGGTACAGGCACGCCCATACGTGCATTTATGTACCCATAAACTTGAGAATAAATTCAGAAGTAACCAGACATGGTTATATCTCTGAACTTGAAAGCCAACGGATAATTCTTCCATAGCTATTGTTACGTTTCTTTCCTTGCAGTCGACGGCCAAATTTCTTATCTAATTAAATTCTCTTTAACTACCTGCCACCTTTCCTTTTTTTCCCCAAATTTTTGTTCTGATAATTCTTTCTCCTATTAGATCTTAACTGTTTTTATCAGATCACATCTCACGTCCAATCCATTAAGATGTCATACCTCCCCCTCTAGTCCTTGTTTTTCTTTCGCCTTTTTCTGACCTCACTATCATCCTCCCCCATCCTTTTTTTTTTTTCACACACATAGTTTTATTATCTGATACGTCGTCACTCTTAGTGGATTAGACGCGGGCACGTGCAATTCAAGAACTGGACGGTTGTCATTGGTGGGACTGGCGAAGGTGGTGTTAACGCCCAAGGCTGTTATGGCATTATTTCTATAGATACGCTTGACAAAGGGCCGATGCGGACTGTACTCAGTCCTGTTTTTCTCATTCATCATTCTAGCACTTTGTACAGCCAACTCTCCTGCTAACAACTTTCTGCCTTTATGTTGCACCCTTTTGGGCTGTCTATTGTATCTTTTCAGATTCTGTTTTTTTTTTTTTTTTATTATCATCTTTTTTTTCTTTTTTTTTGGTCCTGTCACTTACTCGGTTTGTGCCGTCTCATCTTTCTCTCTGCTGACAACTGACAGTTTTAGTCTCGACTACAGCCTATTCTCACTTGCAAAACTTTATCTAAATGGTGTCTGATAATAAAGCCGACTTTTTTTTATTTTGCAAGTAATACTAACATACTAGTAATCAATAGTTTTTAATCGATTTTCTGCTTCAATTTCTGACAAGAATGCTACTGTACTTTATCCAAAAGGACATTTCAACATTTCCCCTCGTGATTGCACAAATATGCTTGGTAGTATTAAGGTTAAGCAAAATTCCTGATAATCTGGTAATCACTAAACACTGACTGGTCCACCATTGTAGGTTGAAGTTATTCATATGTTTTGACACGTACCCACACATTTACGTGCATGTGTTTGTATATGTGTAGGTGAAATATGTATCACAAGTATATTCCAAAAAATCATCATTCCAACAGTTTTCAATACTTACAATAGAGACAACACATCAATTAAATACAAAATGTTGTCGATGACAACAGTATAGGAACTTTTCGCTTTATTCATTACCTCCTAAAAATTAAAAGCGTGGTAAAAAAAAATGCAGGTTAATGTTAGGAATCAAAGATGACAATTACTGAAACTAATAATATCTTTTAATTTAACAAACAAATGAACTTATATATTCACGAAAGAGAAAAAAAATCAGCGAACAATCGAAAGCGGGAGCTTTTAATGTAACCTGAGTTAACGAACATATAAAGATAAAACAACATTGTAAACGATATCGGTCACTTGTGCGTGCCTGTATATTATTCATAAAGTTCAGACCTTTTCAATGATCTCAGACCAAAGAAACAATAGAAATATCTCATTCATTTATTGTTTTAACTTTTTGATCACCCCCAACACAGCGTATATGGGTGGTGGTGATTCAAAATTTCCCCGAGAATGCAAGTCAAATTCATATATTCCAGAAAAAAACACATGTTCTCCACCTTTGAGCAACTCCATACGTAATCTTATAGATTCTTTCATCAGAGAGATGGCCGTCACACTCCTGAGAAAGGTGGCTGTATTTACGGTTGTTCACAGCTCATATTCAGCGCACGATCAGCATTGAAGAAACTGGGAACATTCGGTAAGACAACGTACAGTAATACATAGCATTTAGCTTCCATCAAATGTACCACAAAAACTTATTTTAACCAGAAAATTTTGATAATCGAAGTTGGACAGTAACAAATAAATTCTGTGACAAATAAGTAGATGACAGAAATGGAGGTAATTTAAAGTCGCTGTTTAGATATAATTAGATGTTTTCCACCTAAATTTAGATGTTTCACTTTACATCTACATTTCAGAAATTGCTATTCGGATGATTTTCAATAAGATGATTTTTATTGTCTTTGATTCCTCCTAAGAGTAAATCTGACTGTAAATCTGGCATCTTATCTTTTGGTTTTGGTGGGAAATTGTAATAAAATAATCGCTGGTGGGTCCATTTGAGTAGATTTCTCAGATGAAATGCAGCATTATGTCGCTTTTGAAAACTTTTTTTCTTTACTTCAGAAGTCAAATTTTCTGTTTGAAAAAAAATGTGGACAGAATTAATGAAATGATATTTTATACACACACAATTGAAATTATGCCAAAATTAAACTGACACTGATTATCACAAATGATGCAGCCACACCCTCATCTACCGATTCAGGGCGTGGCCTCGCCCCAAACGTTGAAAAATCTGAACATCTTGACGCCTTTAATTTATATCACGAGACACCCTTTAGAATTAATGTTAATTGCCAAAGATATAATCGATGGTTCTTGTGCTCTGTGTAGCACAAAGGAATTTGATAGAATTATCGTGCCTGAAGTAACTACTTAAGATAATTTAAATGTCACTTCAAAGAGAATATTATATTATTTGTCATATTCAGGTTGTTGCAAAGATGATCTCTTAGGTGCCTCTTGTCGGGCAATAGCTAGAAATTTAGTTGCGCAAATCACTGCTAGCGAGTTCAGTTCTCACCAAATACTCTTGGTTTTCAGCTTTGTAATAAATTTACCATATATATATATATATATATATATATATATATGTATATATATATACATATATATGTGTGTGTGTGTGTATATATATATATATATATATATATATATATATATATATATATATATATATATATATATATATATACACGTATGTATGTACGTATAAACCCTTTGTCATGATGTTATCATCCCTTTAATTTGTTAATACCGTTCAGTAAATTCATAATCAGCTAATTTAATTAATGGATAATGAGATAGTCCGGGTAATATTTGAACCAGGATTGCCAATAAGTGCATTCCGTACTAATCTGGTTATGGCGGCGAGAAAATTAAACATCTAACGCTATTTTCAGCCAAATTAATCCGGCAATCTTAGCTAATATTGAGCTATTTCCTAGCCATTCCAAGCAAAATCATTTTCTGCTATTTTCATTTTCATTTGCGATAAAATGGCTAACAATGTTATTTAGCACGTTTTGGCATTCTTCAACGCATTTTCGAGGTCGATTTTAGCCCCCCAAAATTTAATTTGACAACTTCGATTAGAAGTTGATGTCAGATCTTGAAATGGCGTCAGTTTTTGAAAGTCAATCTCAACTCTATGTTCGTCCACTTTCTGCCCGTTCAGTCTTGTAGAACTGACCAAGTTTTGTGTTGATTTTCAAATCTTTTTCGGTTACGTCATCAACCAGATTTATTTATTTTACTAGCATCCAATTAATCTGCATGTGCTTCGTTCAAATGTGCCTGGCGCTTTGTTACTAAAAAGGCTGCATCAATCTGCGGTTTCAATATGGAAGAGACGTGCTTGATAATTGGTGTTGATTTGCACATTTTAAGCTAGGCCTGTACGTAGCACGCACACACATATGCACTCATTATCAACTGTATGCCTAACGAGTGAATGTATACAATAGCCGAAGAGACATATATATATATATATATATATATATATATATATATATATATATATATATATATGTGTGTGTATATATATCGCAAAAATTCAGCCTTACAGACCGTCCAGATCCGTAGCTGTGATGACTCAATATATATATATATATATATATATATATATATATATATATATATATATATATATATATATTGTGTCATCACAGCTACGGAGCTTGACGGTCAGTAAGGCAGAATTTTAGCGGTATATTCTATTTTTGCTTGAATCCTCCGAGTCTTCCAGAGTGTTCTATTCCTATGGAAGAGCATTGCATAAATGTATATTTGTGTGCGTTTGTGTATGTGTGTATGAGTGTGTGCATACGCGCATACGTGTGCGTGTGTTTTAATATTGCATACTATGCATGATAATCATTCATCAATATTGATCGATTAGCATTCTCGTCACAGGGAAAGAAATTCAAGTATCCAAGGAACCACCCATATTTGATTCAGCTGTGAGATGTGTTTCTATTGATATTACAAGTTATCTATGACACCTAAGCCTACCTTCATGTGGTACGTCCCGAGCTGTTTTCACTATTTTTAAGGGCCCAAAACTCATTTTAAAAAACCAGCTATAACATCTTTTACCCCACTGTTACCTTGGTTTAAACAGAGGTTATCACTAGAATGTGTCTAGACGCAACAGGGTTCTTAGAAACCACCTTTGCAGATACATATTGGAAATTCGAATCATCATTCTGACTGAGTATACACACGAAAACATGTTACAACTTTGGAAGTTCAAAATGTCTGTCCAAAAAAAAAAATGGTTGATGAATTCTTTATGTAATGATTGACAGTAGTTGATGAACTATTCTCCAAAAAAGATTTGCGCAGTGTTTGGTTCCACTCTTAGAATGGTGGCATAACGACGTGGGCAATAAATTGCTGGCATCTCCGGCCCTAGCGGGTGGAGTGTATACCCTGCATGGTGTGAACTTCAAAATTCAATCGACTGTGTGTCTCGAGTGAAAAGTGACTTTGTTTCGTCTCCTTGATCTAACTAACTTGACTGTGTGTCAGACTTGGGGAAAAAACGACTTTTTAGCCGTACTCTTTCTAAAGCACAACTTGATGTCGAATTGTCAATATTCTATTTTACGATAGGCTTATTCACACCCAACCAATACTAATTTCAGTATTCTGCAACATGCAGTATAAAACATGTACTATGCTGTCTTGTAAGTGTGGAATAGTTTCATCTTATTTCAACTTGCCGAACAAAAATATACTACACTAGCACTGACACAAGTCTTTATTCAACTACCAACATCTGATTTCAGCCATCCAAATTAACTTGTACTCATCAATGCTTGGTAAATATCTATAGTGTGTATCAACAATTGCATACTTCTCTTTACCGGCATTGCACGTATATTTCTTTATCTTAGGTCATTGCCTGCTCCAAAGGTGCATGTTTCGAAAGCAACTGACTTTTATGCTGTCGCCTCTCATAATAGTCATCTAGAATAGAAATCCAGCCCATTGTATAAAATTACGGTTTAGTTTGTTATTTCAGTCAATTCCTTTCAGTGTTGCCCATTTAAATATATTATATCCAAGTTCAAATCCATCTTTTTTTAGATAGAAAAAAATCTATAATCAAAAACTGTCGGAAACTGTCAACCAAAACTTTGATCAACACTGTGAACATAAGTTATTTTTTCAATTTTTAAGTTAGTCTGGCTGACCTGCTGGCAATGTGTGTATGTATCATATGTACAGGATCCATAGATCGAGCTGGAGATCTGTCAACAAAAACATTTTTTGTATGTTTTTGTTTCTTTCAATCTCCTCCAATAAGTTTTTTTTTTCTTGTTGGGGCTCAATCTACACTCAACTAAATTGGTCCAAATTTGTGCCCAGCTGAGTTTTAGTTATTAAACAAAATGAAAGAAGAGTGACTTTTTCATTAATGACCCCTTTTACCAATTTTTGATTGATTACTCCCAACATGGTACGCAGCCAAAAGACGTTGATCTTGTGATGGCCCTGATTGAGTGACCTACAACACTTGTTTGATTTGTTTCTATTCGATTTCTCGGGACCCCTGATTATAACAACTCAACTCCTCAATGCATTGTGTGCTGACTAATCTACCTATGGCATATACCAATGCCGTACAGTGGACAGTTGTAAAGTTATTTCGGTGCATGCAGACACCCTTGCAAACCCACTCACACAGATTTATCAGATCTTACTTAAATATGCATTGGGAGATATCTGGCTCTTTGTATTTAAACGTGAATGTTTTCTCCAGGAGACATCGTTGCTTGACTTACGTTGCTTTAGTCTCTGCATAACTGAAATATTCAAATATATAATACGTGCCCTTTTTTAAGTTCTGTCTCCGGGGGTGAACGCTTTATCAGTTGTTTACTAATGTTATTGCACTATGCAAATAATGTAAACAGTCAGCCACAGCTGAGGGGCTTGTACAGATTTAATAAGATAAGAGAAAAATATTATAACCCAATGGTGTTATGAAGATCAGGGGAAAAAAGGGCTCCGTTTTTGTTTTATTTTTTCCAATAGTATGTCAGCGAATGATCAGGTGCATCTCAGACGCCTTGAAATACAGTAATCATCACATTCCCAGACGTAACCTATAGTTGGATAACCACAGCCACTAAAGGTGGTGAATAGTTCTCTACTTCTTCATGTTTATATGTGTGTGTGTGTTTGTTCGTTTACGTGTTTGTTCATGTGTGTTTTTGAGTTTCTGTGTTATTGCACTCCTGGCCATAACATTTTGTCCATAGACTACAAAATTCACATAAGTATTCCTCTATTTTCTTTTATCTTATTCTTTTTAATGTTTAGAAAAAAAGAAGCGTTTTGGGGTGGGGGCTTATATTGACGAATTCATCATTACCATCGAGAATCTCCTCAATCAAAACTTTTGTTGATGTTATTTTACACATTTATTTTAGATGTTTTCCAGTGAAAAACGGTAGTAATGTCATAGATAACATATTCTCTGGTCGTATTTATTCTTCAATGGAATCCTTATACATGGCTTCAAATTTTGACGCTACAGTCGTTCAATTATTGACTACGATTCCCTGCGTCCGGTGAATTACTATTCATAAAGCCTTCACCCTTCCACTAGAATCCTGGGGAGTGATTTAAAAAAAAAAACAAAAAAAAACCACCCCACTCCTTCTGACCTGTACCCCTACTCTAAACACTTCCCCTTTGTTAATCTTTTCTTCTACTGTTGTCATTCTCTCATCCTTCCTTTTCTCTCAGTATTTCTCTGTTTTCTTTTCTTTTTCAGCTTCTGTGCTTCATCAATCCAACCTTCGAATATGTCACATACACCTGCCGCTTGCAAATGACGAACCACAGAAAATTTCTACTCCTATGGATCGATTATGATTTTTTCTTTCTTTCCATTCGTCTCGGCACAGGTAATCTATTAAATGTGTCACCGACGCCTTCGTCGCATGGTCAGTTATCCATAAGTCACTCGGCTCATCATCTTAATCCAATGATTCATCGTTCATGTTTTTTTTTTGCATTTCTCCAATGGAACTCGTCGTTACCGGATGTTTTTGCATTCTCCAAAGAAACAAGATATCATCGAATGTTTATGCATTCCCGAAAAAAACAGGACACTATCGTTTGTCTTTTTTATTTTATTCATTTATTTATTTTCTGTATTTTCCAAGGAAACAACATTATCGGAAAGGATAATATAAATCTTATTAGGGATTTGGAAAATAAAATGAAAAAAAAATATAAATTCGTGTTTTTTGAAAAGTCAACTAGAGCGTTGTATTTATGTTCATTAGAAATAAGTTTTGCAATGAATCTACAATTTGATTTCGTGTTGACTTTAAAAAATCATTCATCTGATATCAATCGAATTTACGGCATATAAGACGTGTTTTTTTTCCTTAGTTCTGTCTCAAGGAATGGGGGCACTGTATAAGTTGTTTACTAACGTTACAGTGCAATGCAAATGATGTAAATAGCCAGCCACTGTGGGAGTTTATACAGGGTTGAAGGGTTAAAAGCAAAATAGATCAACCAGGGGGATAATAAAAGAAAAGGCTTTTGTTTTATAGAGTATTCCAGCAGAAATTGAGATACGTGAAAATGTGGTGATACGTCTTATATACCGAAAAATACAGTATTGGAATTTTTTCTGATTGTTCTCTCAAGTATTCAGGTCCATGAATGATCAGAGATCACTGAATTCATTTCAAAGAAAGACGATTTCGAATCGGCTATTGTTTGGTATGAAGCTGCTCGCTTCACGCACGTCTCTCTCTTTCAATTTTTCCTTATCCTTTGTTTATATTTCAATAAACAAAATAATGAGCAAAGGACTTCAACTGTAAAAAAGCGCACTGTCATGTTGACAAAGTACACACATACATTGCAATATGTCAAAGTGAAACGTATCCCCTGGAGTCTAATTTTTTCTTTGAGAAGAGATTGCTGCAGAAAATCAGTTGCCAAACTCCTACCTTATTTTTATCACCTAACAACAATAAAGTAGTCAGACTAAAATGTGAAAAGTCTGAAATAAAGGATACAGAGATGGGAAGAGGGAAAGAGGGGTAGGTTCTACTCCTACATCGTCAAAGAAAGAAAGAAAGAAAAAAAGAAAAAATGATAGCTATGGACGCTGATTTTCGATTAATATCTAAATTGCTTGAAATCATATCAAGAATTATCTAGATTTTCGTGTCATTTATCTAGAAAATATCCAGATATTATCATATCAAGTCCTTTTCCAAGGCCAAATTTGAAGATCTTTTCAGTTGAAGGAAAACTGTTTCCAGAAAAGTCAGAATATTTTCAAAACTTATAAGCTCATATTAGAATACAGTTTGACCCTGAAGCAGCCAGTCTTGTTCCGTATGTTTTCACTTCTGGCGATCCACGTCTTTGTATTTTCATATCATTCGACTGAACAACATGTCTATTTGTCTAATTTTTTGACAATATACCCATCTCTCTCTCTCTCTCTCTCTCTCTCACACACACACACACACACACACATATATATATATATATATATATATATATATATATATACATATCAGTCTATTCATATTTATCTATTTTTCAATATCAGTTTGTTCATCTCTCCCTCTTTCTTTCTCTTCTCTCTCTCTCTCTCACTCTCTCTTCCAACTTGTTCAAGATTGTAAGAATTTTTTTGTGTATAATCAGTACTTGAACAATTTTGTTTTCATTCCAAAATAAATTTGCTATAAAAATTTGAGGTCAGCAGATAATCATGTGATTCGAACTCCGATTGCCCTTTGTGAAAAAAAACGCATCACTGACATATCTTGAGAAGCATGTTCTTTGGAAATACAAGTAGCCAAGATCAATGTTGGAGAATGAATGAATGTTTGCAGTTGGAGAATTCAAGTTCCTTTCATCGAAACATCACTCAAGAAATCAATGACCGAGCTTTTTCATGTTAACTAAATGGTCCAGTAGTTTTATTGCCATTTATTGGTATATAGAATACTTTTGACCACTTGAGACTAAACGATTTTGCTAAAGGAGCGGCGTCTTCTTCAAATATTTGTCTCCTCCATTACAAATACACAGTACTCAAATAACCTCTACTACAATAGAGCAAGCATTCTTACAGCAGAAAATACTGGACATTCTTATTCAAAATGACCCGAGAAAAAGTTATATCGGGAGCATAAATTGAAGAGAAGGCAAACACATCTCCATCCAATTATGGCAAGGAATTGATTTCAGTTTCAAAATCTATAATTTCAAAAGCAGCAACCGTAATCTGATACTGATTCGTCAAAGCTTTGCTTAAAATAAGTATTGAAACATCGTAGTCTCTATCAATCATTTTCCCTGAATGTGTGTTTTTGCCAATAAAGGATTTCTGGTTTGTGCGGACAAATCTTGATTTTAAAATTTATATAATGATGTTTGTTGCCGAACTGAGACATGATGTCAGTGTTTATTTTCATAGAATTCAAACAGTAATCAAGTTCTCCAAATGTTGATAAACCATTGGATGAAAAGTTTCAAATTTAGGCAAATCATGAATTAACAGTTAAGCAAGTTATTTGATTGAATATCAACAAACTTTTTTGGTTTATCAGCAAACTAACATCCTGCAAAAGAAAATGGAATCTATATACTTGCTGTCATTGACAGACATTGAATTGAAGTTGACTTGAGCCTATACATTTGAGAGTACTGCAACAAAAAACATCTGAAGATTTGAGACAGTATTTATTACTACAATTGAGGTAGGCGAGAGTAACGAGATGTTCTAATTGATCATGTATTTATGATTACAAGATATTTCAGTTGAGTTGATATATAATGCTGTGAAAAGCAAAGTCACCGGTGATCGAAGCTGCAGTACAACTAATAGAGATGCCATCACTAACAATAAGGATATTATACTCCTTCATAACCACGTAACTACAATATTTCTAATCTTCGGACCTAGTTTCCGCCATTTTACGCAAATAGAGATGGAAGTACGAATTACATGAATTATTTTCCCGATTCTATTTTCTATGAATCCTTTTTTAACTTTTTAATATTGCACCATTTTTAGCATGGAGTTAGGTAAGCCGTACTTTAGTCCACACTTCTTTAAGGATGGCTGAATATTGTATTCATATCAGCATTATTGTTACATTTTAAATAGACCCCCCCGTAAAACAATTTCTTGAAGCTGAATTTGAATAGTTTGAATGCATCTGATATTGAGAGGAAAATATTCTTTTAAAATAATTATTTTATGTACGTCAAAGGGGAAAATATTTAATCATAGGTGGTACCCAAATTCATCATCATCATGAGTCTTTTAGCGTCCGTCGTTGGACATAGACCTTCCCCAGGATTTGCCACACTTCTCTATCATGGGCGTCACGGAGCCAGTACTCCCTGAACCTGTCTAGCTCGTCTCTCCATCTAATATTTTGCCGGCCTCGGTTGCGCATGTGGTCTCGGGGAATCCATGTTGTGAGTCGTGATGTCCATCGATTACTAAGCTGTAAATAACTTCCAGGAACTCGCTATTAAATGCTAGATTTTGTTTTTCATGTGCAGATTAAGATTCAGGAATTTCTACTCGCATAGTATCCTAATGATAGATGTCTTCAACGGGTCATAAATAATGTCTCAATGAATTTTATCATTGTTTTTTTTTGTGAAAATAGGTATACCTAGAATATCACTACTATCATATAGATATAAACAACAAGCCACGTTGATCCGATGTCAAATACTATTCTTAATTCAATTTTAACTGAAGATGATGACTGCAACTTTTGTAATGTCTATATAATAAATAAATTCGTAGATATATAGGACATGTCAGTTCAGCCAAGTTAGTAAGAAAGCTGCCTGAAAATCCCTGAAAAATTAAGGAAATGCTATTTTTTTTATTTTGTTTTGGTTTAACAAGACGGGATGAACTAACAGTGAAATATGTAATCCCAAGAATTAGCTGAGGATGGTTCTTGCTTTTTTTTATGGGAGGAGATAAAGTCAGCTCAAACTTCGACTTTGACAAAATTATTTGAAGATTCTTTTAACCAAGTTTTCTTTTTAAAATACAAAATAGAGAAGCAACTCCTCTCCACATTTTCCCTAAGATTAATTCTTAAAAGGGTAATGTGGATTAAATAGCAGCAGAAAAATATTTTTAATGTCTTTAAAAAAAAGTCGCCAATTCTTTACAAACGTTTCTAAATCTGGAAACTGAGTCTCGCTTACACAATGAATGTAGTGAAAATTTTTTATACATTCTCCAGTTACACTAAGATAAAGTAGCCATCGCTTACACGGGTTTAAGAAACGATCTCCGCATGATGTGTCCAGTAACCGTATTTTATATCAGTGAAAGCAAGGAGAACCAAAAACTACTTGCTTCAGGAAAACTACTGTAAATCCCAAATCTATAAGAAAAACTCACTTACTGTATTTGTGATGAATCTTAAAATGATTGACTATCGATGGTGATAATTCAATGATGCTCTCTTCGTTAGAGTCGGGAATTTTCAGCTCCAAAATGTGTGACTCATAGATTAGGTCTTGTTGCTTTCTCTTGCTTTGTTTTTTGTTTTTTTCTAGATAAATGATTCTCCAAAGCAAATTTCATGTAAGAGAGTTGCCTGAAAATATGGGGCAGTTTTGTGACAAATATTTTTGACATTGCTATTTGCTCGTTTGAAATTATTTCATTTTCAGTCCGAAGATTTTGGTGGACATTGCTACGACCCCTGTTATTCAAAGCTTGCTAATATCCACGGTTTCCACGTGTATGACATGCGAATCCAATAATATTGAGGTTCAACGTGTTCTAATTATCCCCCAAATCTAGAATTATTCCTAAGTAGTTACAAGGTGCCTGGGACACTTATCATCGCTCCGAATGAATCATTCAAATGATTATTTAACATACAGCCAGTTTGCTGATGACACACACTGTTGCATAATTATTTCAGACAGTAAACCTTCACGAATCCTTGTAATGATGCTGAGACGCCTGGAACATAATTTCAGTGCATTGATTTTAGCTAAACTGATTTTATCTCCAACAGATTATCATTTTCAATCATTCAGAACTCTTCCCCCAAAATATAAGTTTCAACAACTGAAATACAATCAAATTACCGTAGCGCCACAAGTTGCCCGATTTACCAGCCAAGGGGGCTACAGAGTCGTCTCCCTTTACCTGTGTATATCTTTATGTATACGTGTGTGTATAAGTGCGTTCGTACGTGCGTATGTGTGCGTGATATGCTCTGGGTCACATTTTCAGGGTTAAAACCTTGGAAATTAGCATGACCTCACCATTAGCACCATCTGGAAGCTTTTTTGTGTTTATTTGTTAAAAAAAAGAAAAAGCTTTTTTTCTCTTCTTTATTTTGTGCATGTAATTTTTAAGATGAAGTTTGATTATTTTCTAGATAATTACGTCCGGTACACGTTACGGTAAATCATTTATGCGTGCCACTAATATTGTCGAACTCTCGGAGTTGAATCTATTCTTGCAATCAGTTAGATCTGGAATTTAAGATGTGAGAATTTCAGATATGATTAACTGAGAGAGTGGAATAGAAAGAGTGATTCAGTGATGTCATGTGTTGTCAACTCCTGTTTTCGGATTCTCAGTATATATATATATATATATATATATATATATATATATATATATATATATATATATATATATATATATATATATATATATATATATATATATATATATATATATATATGAAAATTACTTTGCTACTGAAGATTTCATTAAATCATCTAATATGATAATAAAACCATTGAAAAATCTAAAAATATAATAATTCCAAAAAAGCAGTAGATATCCGTTCGTAATTTTATAATTACAAATAAATTACAAGTTTTGGTAGTGTTTTCGAGGTGCAGTGATCTATGGCTCTCAGCCTAACATCAGCAGCTTCGGGGATCGAATCCAGATGATAGCACAACATTCATTTCTTCACTCCTTGCTTTCAAGGTCAGTGGTATATTTATCAATAGGCTGAGTAGCGCCTTCTCTTTCTTGTTTTCGATGTTGGAGTGGGCACCGTCTTTCTTTCCTCTGTGGAACATATACCATCGAGTTTTTATTTTATTTTTGGATGTTACAATGATGGATGCCAATTACCAGAAAAAAACGATTGATATAATGTACAAATAATTAGTGCATAGTGACCTACACAAAAACTGATGCCAAATTCACTCCCATTTCTGAAGCCCAACTCATGTTCTGCTAAAGGAAGAACATCTTATTTACGTGAATTAATAATAAAGGAATTGAAATGATACACGTAGTTTGGGAATAATATTGTATGGCGAGATGAATTCTATTTCGTTTACATTTAAGATTCTAATGAAGCAAAGGGTTTGATCACGATGCAGCCAAGTTTATTTTTCTTTTTACTTTTGAAGTTTTGCAAACAGAGCTCCGTAATAACTGGATATTTCTATATAAAAAAGGCTAATTTCGATCATAACATTTTTCAAATGATTGGCTGATTTTGTTAACCTCTTCAAAATCAATCATTTTTCTTGCAAAAACCAAATTATTGCACGATTTACTGTAGTTTTTTTTTTCTTTTCATTTTGTCATATTAGGATTCTCTGATTCTACAATTATTTAGCAATCGTCTTGAGAGGCTAATTTGATCCCAAATGCCTAACAGCAAGCGTTATTCTTCCTCTGTAATCCTATCAGGATTTGTATAGTATCTCTCAGCTTTCAAATGTGTGTTTGCTCTGGTTTCATCTTGAGGGATTTCAAAATATACTCAACGAATGTCTTTGCTTCAAAAATGATGAATAATACTTACAGTACGAGATCAGGAGGCAATTAACCCCAGGCAGTTTCAATATTGTTCTCATCATTGTTTTTACTATTATGCTTTTAGGAGGAACACACTTCTGACTGCATTGCGAATATTTTGTAGGCCTCAAGAGGATAACAACTCAAGTTACATGTTATGACAAATAAATTAGGAAGTCGAATGTCATTGCCAAACAAAATTACGGGGTATCTTTGATTAAATTGAATGGCGTATGTCAGAGTCATTAGCGTAGATCATCAATTATAATTGGAAGGCTTTTACTTCATATTTCAAAGATTTTTTATGTGCTCGTTATATACTGTTGTTGATTTAGCAATTTTTGCGCTACATTAAGCACTTTCCTGTTCGGGGAGTGCAAAAATTCAACATTTAGCCTTATTTCCAGACCATATTTAGCACTGCAATTCAGCATTTTTAGCCAGTTTTTTTCTTTTCTTTTAGCAATTCGAATTAAATCTGGCCATTTTTAGCAATTAAAACGCCCTTAAAATGCCTAGTGGCGTTCTTTTGGCACATTATGGTTTCTTTGTCACTTTTTCAAGGTCGACTTAGCACGAAGTTTTTATTTTTGTTTTTGTTATTTTTTGAGTTGGCAACACTGCTGCCGTGTTGGCAACAAGATTAAACAATCAGGCACCAGCTGCTGATATCGGAAATAAATTGTATTGATCCGTCCAAAACGAGTGACCCATGAACAAAATTCTGACAGAAATATGGATTTACTCATGCACAATCATATCCCAACCAGTAAGAAGAATGCGTACCTGCACTATGTGTTTAAATAATTGTAAGAACTTGGAAAAACTGAATAAGAATATTTCAGCATGAAATAAGCGAAAAATCTCAATACAGTTACGCAAAATAGCTATCAATGGAGGAATGTAAGTATGTGACTGAACCTAGTGAAAAAAGATTGTTCAGGTTCATAATTGCATTACTAATTTTTCGTTTATTATAAGTTATAAATACTCCTTTAGTCTTTTTTCATTTCTTTTACAATCATACTAACACATTGTATGGGTACATTTTTTTGTACTGGTCTCGTTTTCTTTAATATTAAAAAAAAACACTTTCGACGTCATTAACTATGAATGCAATCGTTAAAATGAAAATATTTCCCGGGTGGATTGAAAGCACTAAACTCTCCGTTACAAAATGAATACATGAACGAACAGCACCACTGGTATTAGGCACAATCTTTTAATTTTTAATTTTTAAGAAATATAAATAATTTGTGTTTTACTTTAGAAATCTCTCATTTCAAACTCTGAAACTCCTGTTTTATTTTTACAAATTACAGGATCTCTGTTTATTATCGAAAAAAAAAAGACATTTGAAGAGTCAAATTAGGTGTATAAGGAAAGCTTGGTGCAATTAACTTCTGCGTTGTATCAAGTTTAAAATTGGAGTTCCCAGAAAATCCGTATGCATGTAGCGATTTTCATAGCAATTTCTGTGGGTCGTTGTGATAAATAAAGTTACTCACAATAAATGTCCCGACGAGATGACATGTTTCATTGAAAACGGTTTTACAATATTTATTGGAAAATAAAGTCATAAATTTGTATAAAAACACAACTTACTCGCGCTAAACGTGACCGTTTCATATATACTTAAAAATATCAACAAAAACTGTTACTAAAACTATCTATGTATAGCTTATTCAGTTTTTAACCCGACCTGGCTGGCAATATTCGCATGTACGTATCTCATAAACCAGTCGCACCAATGGAGCTAGCAGGCGAAAAAAAATTGACTACTTATCACTTATTGAGTCAAGAAAAAAATTCCTCAGGTTTTCATACACCCTTTTTTGTCCTTTTTCAAGAGGGGGATTCAATTTGCAATAAAACTTTATGTATATTGCTCACTTTATTTGCAGTGTTGTAGGATTCACGTTTCTTACTTTAAAAATTGGGATTTTCAACGATTAATGCCGAAAAAATTATCCATTACAATATCGTTATCACAGACTGTCTACGAAACTATCAGTACAATATGTTACAGAAAAAAAGCAAAACAGCAGTCATGAATGTCATTGAAACCATTAGAAAACATAAATGGCAATGGGCTGGACATGTTGCAAGGATGCCGGACAACCGCTCAACATCATGACCCGCAACGTAGATCCTTAGAAATCATTTGCAAAACTGTAGCCAGCAGAAAATAAGATGTGTGACGAGCTAGATAAGTTGAAAAAATTCTGAGCCTGTGACATAGTGAGGTTTGGTGAATCCAAGTGAAAGTTTTTATCCATCGACGGACGTTCAAAGGTTGATGATTGTTATGTTAATGATAAGGTTGGACTTTAAAAAAACGGCAATGTTATGTGTGTCTGTATGCGTATGTGAGTGCATTGATGTATGTGCATGTGCTCCTAAAACTTATAATGGATATTTCTTGATATATTTATGCTTGAGTTAATAACCTAGGCATACACTACAAACTATTTCCTTACCAAACTCAGAGTATATTCCCTTCGATATGCACTTTAACACCGGCAACCGTTTGCAACTATCAAAGTGCATTCATACACGCAGGACAATTCTCTTAGAAAGCCAATTTCTTTAAATCCTATATTATTCAGACAGAACCATTTCCAAAAAGAAAAGCTACACTTCTTTCTTCCCCCAACTTCAATTTATTGATTTCTTCCCCCCATTCCTTTCATCGTCTGATAGATTCTTTCTATTTTCGTCGAAGCGATGTGTAAAGTAAATGTGTATCACTTGTCTCGCAAGGAAATGTTTTTCTGAAAGCCCAAAAGCCAAGCGTACTCACCACAGTTATAAGGGTCATTACCAATATCGTCACATGTGAGTTATATTGATACCATTTGAAGCGATAGACTGGAAGGAAATCAACATGCGTCTTGGACCGTGATTGATTCTCAGGTAGCTTTGGTCTTCCAGAATTTTTCAAAATGCATTTGATTCAATGCGTTTTTATTGTCAGGAAATATAAAACGATCCTAAAGACACTTCCCTACATAAAATGAAATAAAAATCATTCAAAGGACGCTTACACTTGGAGCTATGACTCATGATATGTTTTGAATATTTGAAATGACATAAGGAAGACCAGGGTCAGTTGAAACCCTTTTATACATAGCTGTAACATCTGGTGAAATTAATTCATTCAACGTAAATAAAACTAAAAGTTGCAATTAAAAAAAGACTTTCTTTGAGTGGGTCCGTTAAATCTGGAACATCTGTCAAGTTTATTACATCATCATTCAAACATTTGGAAAAAAATATACGATCCTACCATATTAGTAGGGGTAGTCGATGGAATCTAATTGGGCAAGATAGTCCTCTTGCCAGTACACACAGGTGTAATTGGTATACTGTTACAGTTGAGAGAAACAAAATTTTAATCAGAATGAAGAATGCGTTTGTGTAGAATATGCGATTTAAGGAATAGAATGGCCACCAGGTAGGATATTTTGACTCGTGTGTGAGTGGACTTAAATGATGCATGGTGATCAGACGGGAGAGAGAGAGAGAGAGAGAGAGAATAAGAAAATAATTTTGATACCAATGACTCGTTGGAAGTTTGTTTTGTTATATTGTAGGGTTTTCGTTCTCCTTTTTCCTCAATTGCATTCAATTACAGCGCACCAAGTAGCCTGGATTACGTTGTACTAACCAGTTCAATTCATGTGGTTTCCTTTACCGTCCGTACCAAGAAAAAGCCCCCGACAGAATCTACTTGGAATAGAGTATGCACACTGTCTATCGCCACAACCCATAAACATAAATGACAATATCATCAGCTATAAAACACCATATGAACTAGACACATGTTTGTCCGAGTGACTGAGTTTCTTAGTAGGATTAAAAAAAGTTTTTCATGCTAAACTTTTCGTGTTTATAATACATACGACTCAAACTTGGTAGAAAATAGCTGAACCATTCCTATTTAGAGCGAAGCAACCATCAAATTATACAAACATAAATTGAAGCAAGAGATTCACTCTACCCTACTCAGCAACTAACCCCGACCTGCCTCATTCCAATTCCTAAAAACAAATTAAAAAAGCAAAGACTGTTGATCTTCGTCAAATAATATCCAAGACCTTAGAAAGTATGATGTCTCCAACATTCCAGGAGAATGGTAATTTCTTCAATCACATTTTGAATACATCTTTGTTATTTTCATTATAAACATCATCACTACCATCATGAGCAGCCTTTTGGCATCCATCGTCGGACATAAGCCTTACTCAAGATCGAACAGATCCCTTTATCATTGGTGTCACGGAGCGAGTACTTTCTGAACTAGTCTAGTTGGTCACACCATCTTGTATTTTGCAACACTCATGCATATTTACACTCGGGATCCACATAGTGAGTCGTCATGTTCAGCAGTTGTCTGACATTCTTGCAACTTGGAATTTTAATTTAAGTTTTGCTGATATCTCAGACCCCTATTTTTCTCTAATGTACTGTGCTGTCCTGTGATCTCTCCACAGGTTGTTGATCATCATTCTCTACCGTACCCGTTGCATCGTTCTCAGACCAATCTTTTGGTTAGGTTCCACGTTTCAGCTCCGTGGGTGACTACCAGGAGGATGCATTGGTTATACACCCTTCTTTTCATAGGTTTTTCTCATTCCTTGAAGGCTGAAATGGTTCTATCGAAAGCTTGCTAACGTCAGATGATTCTTTGTTTTATTTCCTCCCGTATGGATTTATTGACGATAAAGATATCCCTTTCTCACCCTTAATTAATTATGTTCACTTATCACTATTCTTTTGATTGTCTATTCCATTTACAAAGAATGTGGGACTTCAAATGTTGCTGAGTCGTGTAGATGACTATGATGCAAATGTCACTGGCTTGATCCCTCAATCTGGGCGGATCAATCTTTCTTTCCCCCAAAGATTGTAGCCGAAATATTCCTTTTTGAAACCCTACGTGCAAAATTGCAATAATGAAAAATTACCCCCCTCCCCGCGATAAATTGCGATGATAAAAATAGGCTCAGTCATATCGGTATTTTTTCTGTAACGTTCAAAAGTGTGTGCATTGATTTGACAAAGAAAAAGAGATGGAGGGGGAGAAAGAGAGAGAGAGAGAGAGAGAGAGAGAGAGAGAGAAGTAGTTGTGGGCAACATCAGCAGCTTTTATGTCCTGTACTCAGGGGGCTAATCGACCCCACTTGAGAAGTCTAACCCCCTTCCCGCTGCAAATTCTTCCGTATCAAACATTCGTCGCTTGAAAATAAATCTTTGCACAGTGTCTGGTCTCCAGAAATCGGAGATCTTTTGTTAAAATCTTTCTGGCTCAAGATAATCGTTCATTTGTTCGGCGTCCCAGCTAATGGAAAGAGAGAAAGATTGGATTCCTTCAGACTTGGCCGTTATCTTCGATAATGCCGGCCTTTATTTTGAGTGACCTAGATCAAAATCCTTGATTTCACTCGACCTTTATTTTTGTGGCCACCTCCACAATAGTGATTGCTGAGACGGTCAATACCAACTGACCCCTCCGAAATCACTACATACACTTTGTATTCTAGTTGACTTGGTCAGTGAGCAGAAAACACAGAAGAACATGAAGGTCGTGATATTGCCAATATTAGTTGGCGCACTGGGAACTGTGCCAGAGACATTGAAATCACAATTGGAAAAGCTGAAGATAAGAGGTAGGATTGAGACTATAGAGACCACAGTGCTGACCATTACACATATAGTGAGATCAAACAGGCCCATGAATAATAATAATAATAATAATAATAATAATAATAATAATAATAATAATGATGATGATGATGATGATGATGATGATGATGATGATGATGATGATGATGATGATGATAGTAACATTAATGATACTAGTTACGTTACATCATCATCAGTCTTTTAACACCTGTTGTTGGACATAGACCTTCCCCAAGATTCACCACAATTCCCTATCATGGGCATCGTGAAGCCAGTATTTCCTGAATCTGTCAAGTTCATCTCTCCATCTTGTGTTCTGTCGGCCTTGGTTTCTTATGTGATCTCTGGGGATCCATGTTGTGAGACGTGATGTCCATTGGTTATCTTTCATTCTTGCAACATGGCCTGCCCATTGCCATTTGAGTTTTTTAATAGTTTCTATGATATCACGAACTTCTGTTTTCTTCCTTATTTTGAGATGACTAAGAATAATCTGATATTTCTGAAAATGAAGATACTGGCTAATTCAATTGAAAACATAATGGTAGAACCGCTTCAAATAAATGCATTTGTTTTTTTAATGACAATCACGTGATGTAAAAAATGATTGAACATGAGCTTATGTTTGACTTGTTACCTTATGTGACCAAGGAAAGGTAAAACTCAATCACATAAGCAACAAATGATGACACACGAAAACAAACATAGCATAATCAAAAAGAAATCTCTATGCAAATTCCATCGAATTTAGCCTATTTCTCTGTTTCAAGGTGTTTAAGTTTGGCAATTTTTAATTGGCTATTGAAACTCTCATGGTCTGAATTCCCTGCCTGAATGATTATTAGGTGTTGCTTAAGTAATCAGAACAGTTCCAATGATTTGTCCATTTCTCATTAATACCACACTATGTTTGAGTTTTGGGAGTTGCCCACCGTGCCACGAGAAGACTATTCTGAAGCCACTGAACTTGTTACCCGAACTTAAACGACGACTAACAAAGGTTCATTGTCTTACGGGAAAAAAACTCAAGTTAGAAAACATATTTCACATTCTATCATTATAAGTCCAGAAGTTTTCAGCTGTCTGACAATGAGAAAAAGAAACTGTTCTGGTGTCAGAACGATAATGATATATCCACATCTTGCAAACATTATCACTATACCCTGCTCTCGTACCATACATAGTTATCAGATAAATATCTTTGAAAAAAAAGATCTTTTATGAGAAATTATCAAAAAAAAGAATACCAATACAAGTTTTAGGCATTGTTGGTCCAAAATCACTATATAAGCTAAAAAAACATTTTAGAAAGGCAAAAACAAAAACAAAATCTTTTAGATTGTGCCTACTGACGTACTCATGCAAGTTTATAGCCCGAAAAATGTGACTAGGAACTTCTGGACGTACACACACACACACACACACACAAACACACAAACACACACACACACAAACACACAAACACACACACACACACACAAATACACACACATGCACACACACACACACACACACATACACATACAAGAATCTTCAACTCGCTTAGATTATCGGTCCGGCCATTTGGGGAGCTTAGGTGATTCGATGGAGACGGACCATCAAACAGTCCTGAATATTGAAAAAAGGATTAAACGAGGAATGAATATCCTACGATAGATAATAAATGAATTAGAGTATCCGGCCCGAACGTTCCATGAGTTAACTTGCCGCTTGTCGGGTCAAAATACCATTTGTGCTCTCATTAATGAACATGGACTGCCAGGCACTTATTTTTCAACAATCATACCACAGTTACTTCTAAATAATTCGTGTATACTAATAAAATAACCCCAAAACAAATTGAATTTAGAAAAATTCCCCAAACAAGCAAGATTAGATTTCCTTCAGTTAGGGCATTGGTATTTTAAATGTATTGAAAACTGATACATATAATCAGTTCACTGAAGAATGTGCATCGGCTTCAGATGATCAGTGCATGAGCGACACAATGCCAGATTTGAAAGTTGGGGAATGTGTCCCTAATGAGTGTCAAGAGTTTAACCAAAAGCACTGGATCCCAATGGATTCAACAATACTATCAATCATTTGATGCAGGCATGCATTCTCTTGAACATGAATCAGACATGGTAAAATAAAAGAAAGAAGAGAAGAATCCATGTCAATGGTCTCTAATAAAACATGTATTTACGACGGATTGCTGTCCAAATGAACAATATATATATATAAGTGTGTGTGAGTGTGTGCGTGTATGAGTATATATATATATATATATATATATATATATATATATATATATATATATACATATATATATGTGTGTGTGTGTGTGTGTGTGTGTGCATGTGTGTGTATGTGTGTATATGAATATACATATATATATATGTGTGTGTATATATATATATGTATATACATATATACATGTGTATATATGTATGTAAATATATACATATATATATATGTACACGCACACACACGCACACACACACACATATATATATATATATATATATATATATGAATAATAGAATGTGGATTCGCTACATAAACTAGCACATGTTTCTGCCCTCTTTGTGCTTCATCAGGCGAAAAAGGGCAGAAACATGAGCTAGTTTTTGTTGCGATTCCACATTCTACTATTTATTTCCAGCTCAACTCGAAAACAATTAACTTCAATAGTAAAAAGTTGTGTGTATCGAGCACATGTCAGAAGTGGCCTTATATTATTGATCTATAATTATATTGTGTTATACTGCTAGCCTGATATGTACCACATATACTGTATATATATATATATATATATATATATATATATATATATATATATATATATATATATATATATATATATATATATATATATATGAGTGATTAATATTAGTATCTGACAATGTGAATAAAGACAGTTTAAGAACTAAATCTTTCCTCGGACCGATTTATTCACGGTTGTGTACAAAACAATAACTTAGCCAAATTTGCCATGCTTATGCAGTGCACCTGGAAGAGGTTTTGAAAAAAGAAAGAGTTCTCAGAAAAACAACTTTAGGAGAAGGCTTACAATTTAACATGTCACATTATATCTTCCTTATATACATGTTAGATGTCTAAGTGATACGTGTGTGTTTGTCTGTCACTCTATAACAAGTACCCAAACATGGGTGCCGATCAACTAAATTACCGTGCATTTCAAAAGAAAATTGGGAAGTACTTGAAAAACTTGATGGTTTCAGACAGTAATGTTTTTGCTCTTTAGTGAGGTGGAAAATGGGGGGGAGCTTTTTTCTCAAAAAAAAAATTGTAAAAAATGAAGGGAGAATTTTGATCTCTCTTAATGGTCAAAAGAGACTTGTCCCCCCCACCTTTGAAGCGATTCAACGTGAGGGAATATTTTTCATGGTTCAAAGTTGTGGAAAGTATAGGACAATTTGTACCCCCACCCTTTTAAGTCGTCAAAAGTGAAAAGACATTTCTATCATTCAAGGGGTCAGTATTAGTGGGACACTTCTCCCATTAGAGGACAAAAGAAAAATGACTCTTTCTTTTGTCCAGGGGTCAAAACTGAATGGAATCTTTCTTGGCATGATAGAAGTGAAGGTATGCTTTTACCCTCAATAATAGGTCAAAAGTTGAGGGAAAAACTTTTTACAAGTCTGAAATCTTTGGTATTATCCCCTCCTGAAATATTTACACCTGAAATAGACTTATGTTACATGCATATACATCTTCAGGGTTTTAAAAGGGGATTTCTATTCACAATGTTACTATAATACCAAAGAGGAACATTACCTTCCGTCCAATGATGAAACATTCGTATTTTATGTTTATTCATAAATTTCCTTGCTGTCTGATTTTTAAGAGTAAGCGACTTCAAATAGAAGTTCACCGACTACATCTCCACGGATATTATACAAAATACGTTTTCTTACTCCTTCATCATTCATCATCATCATCAGTCTTTTAGCGTCCGTCGTTGGACATAGACCTTTCCCAGGATTTGCCACACTTCTCTATCATGGGCGTCACGGAGCCAGTACTTCCTGAACTTGTCTAGCTCGTCTCTCCATCTAACATTTTGCCGGCCTCGGTTGCGCATGTGGTCTCAGGGAATCCATGTTGTGAGTCGTGATGTCCATCGATTGTCTGCCATTCTTGCAACATGGCCAGCCCACCGCCATTTGAGATTTTTTATGGATTCTATGATGTCTCTAACTTTTGTCTTTTCCCGGATGTGCTGTGCTTTTTTGTGGTCTCTCCATGTGAGGCCCAGCATTATTCTTTCATGTGCACGTTGCATGGTTCTCAGCTTACGGGTCTGTCTCTTGGTTAAATTCTTACTCCTTAACTATCACTAAATGTTGAAGGTGGCTTCGGTGAACCAAACTTCCCTGGTCTTTAAATCTCTAGCTACAGCCCTAAATGGAGGGAAACTATTTCACATGTCTGAAATCTCAAGTTTTTTTTACTCCTTAATAATTTTGACAGATTGATCAGCTAACATATATATCTACATTTAGGCTGTGTCAGCTATTTGGGAACACAACTCGAAAGAACCATAGAAGGCCTAGAAATTAACTTCCTTTTCTTTCAACCCCAACATCGATGCTTCAAACCTGACACAGGAAATGAAAAAGCATGCCGTTCTCGTCGTCTTGGGCGCCAACCATAGCGATTCTGAGATTGCAACCTTCTCACATATCACTAGGTCCTTCCTGTCCAAGATCGGAAAAGAGAACTTGGCCCCTGGCAGGAATATGTCTTCACTGGAGAAAAATAAAAATATTTTCGATGGTCAGATATTGTCAGAAAAGTAGGCTTTGTGCTCTTGTGGTCTTGGCGGATATGATCGATGAAGACCATGACATCATCATCATCATCATCATCATTCTTTCAACGTCTGTCGTTGGACATAGACCTTCTCCAGAATTTGCCACACATCTCTATCATGGGCATTGCAGAGCCAATACTTTCTGAATTTGTCTAGCTCGTCTCTCCATCTAATATTCTGCCGGCCTCGGTTGCGCATATGATCTTAGGGGATCCATGTCGTGAGTCATGATGTCCATCGGTTGTCTGTCATTCTTGCAATATGGCCAGCCCACCGCCATTTGAGCTTTTAAATAGATTCTATGATGTCCCTGACTCTTGTCTTTTCTCAGATATACTGTGCTGTCTTGTGGTCTCTCCATGTGAGGCCCAGCATCATTCTTTCATGTGCACGATGCATGGCTTTATATAAAAAAGGAAACCCGAAAGACCTCAACGACCATGACATACCTCTTCACTTTTTCAAGCAATGTCTTGGGGTCAGCATCTATGTTCCCGCCTACAATGAAGACGTTTGTCAAGCAAGGGATAAAAGGATGCTGTACGTGTTGTAGTGAGACTCTGTCCCTTTGCACACAGCTTGCACCAACAAGGAGTGGATGGCCGAATATTTTCATGATGGTGTCACCTGAGCCATTTTGCTTCTTAGCGCTCCTCTCCTGATTGAATAATCCTTTACTATGTGTATGTGAGAAAATGGGTATCAATTTCCAAAAACATCTTTTTCAACTGAATATTCATGCTTTCTCCAAATGAAATCAGAGTTCTCAAAGAGCAGACCAACACTGTATATGTAATTGATTTGATGACGTTAATAGTTCACAAAACGCATTTCTGAAAATAAATACATCAATCTAATTAGTTTATCCAATTTGTCAAACGATTACATATATATATATATATATATATCTTTTTTCTTCCTTTCGTTGATTAATGACGTACGAATAACTCATCTCTCTCTCTCTCTCTCTCTCTCTCTCTCTCTCTCTCTCCATCATTTCAAACTTTTCACTTTTTAGTCTGAATCGGGGGTCATTGTTGTTAGATTAGAAAAATAAAATAAACTCTGTAGAGGTTCGACACAGGAGTAAAATCAAGTTGTACAGATATAACTGAGAGACAGAACTTTGGAAAGGGGAAATATAACGTTACAAAAAGATATTTCGGACGTAAACTGGGATTAAAGCTCCGACAAAAGAAAAAAAATCAAGACAGCGGTCGAAAGTAAGAAATTAAACATAGTCTAAGGAAGTAACAAAGAAGAGAAAAATGAGGAAGGTTTCTTGAATATCAATATGATTTATGATGTATAATTCACCGACTTCACTACCATTCATTTATGGATTTAAAACTTGACTGGAAGGAAAGTGAAAGAACATTATTAATAAAGGCTATTAATAGTTACTCTCTTAGTCGCAGCCTTTGAGGAAAAAACCTCAAAACTGACCAGACTGACCGAAACCATTCAAGTACATTAGTTCCCAGGAAATTGTTTTCTTGCACATGATCTCAAATCAGCTTAGCAAACATACGTCATATAGAAAATGGCAATATCTTTTTTCTTTTGCTCTTGTGCTGGATACGGCTTCAGATGGCCGCGTTTCTATGTCTCGGTCCTGGGTTTCTCCATTCGAAATACCCTTAGATGCGACACACTCCCTAAGTCGAGTTTACCAGCTTCATCCTGTATGCTTTCATACTCTCATGAATGGAAGATGGTTACATGCCTCTCTCACGGACACTAGCATCTCTGCCTATTTTCGAACTCGGCACTCGAACATCTATTCTCTGTGTCGGTAATCGATCGGCCAGCCCAACCCTCCCAAACGGTAATATGAGATAGGGATTTAGCTGAAGCTATTCGATGATTGGCTGTACGGACGACGCTTAGCAATAGAATACGTTTCCAATATATATATATATATATATATATATATATATATATATATATATATACATATATATATATATATATATATATATATATATATATATATATATATATATATATAAACATGGATAATCTAGAAATTCTTTGACAATTATATGTTAACAAAAAATAGCTTACCCATTGTAATGGGAGCTTCCATTCACTCATCATCAGTCTTTTAACGTCCGTCGTTGGACATAGACCTTCCCCAGGATTCGCCAGTATTTCCTGAATCTGTCAAGTTCATCTCACCATCTTGTGTTCTGTCAGCCTCAGTTTCTCATGTGATCTCTGGGGATCCAGTGATGTCCATTGGTTATCTTTCATTCTCGCAACATGGCCTGCCTATTGCTATTTGAGCTTTTTAATAGTTTTTATGATGTCATGAACACCCGTTTTCTTCTTTATATACTGTGCTGTTTTGTGATCTCTCCATGTAAGGTTGAGCATGATTCTCTCATCTTCAAATTACTCTTCTTAGGATATTACATACCTCCTAATTCCCATTCTCCTCTTGTGAATATGCAATATTCTCTTCCGGAGTCAGCTTCCTTGCTGCATTCCCCCTACAAAAAGCCAAAACTCGCATGGGATCAAATCCTATAGCGTATGTTGGCTGAGAGATCTGGGCAACACAATGTTCTTACAGATCTGGGTGACTCCCTACACAAATTGTGGGGAATGAATTGCTTGTTCGTTTTGGATCTGACAGCCACACAGTACACAAGCTCACTCAATGGTGTCAAATTGTAGACTGAAAAAAAAGAGGGCATCAGTTCAGACATGCATTTTAAAACCCTCTCTGATTTGTTCACTGTTACCTTAAACATGTGCATCTGAGGTATTCAAAATGGATGGATGTTTCTAGACGGACTTCGTATATATTTTGATAGCCTTCTTGGGAAACGGTCTTAATAGCTTCGGGTGTTTCACACTCAAGTTGCTTTGCCTTGGTGATTTATTTATATGCTCTAATATTAACTTAGTCTAGCACTAGGCTGAGGTAGTGGGCCATCTAAATAGAAATCTTAGCACTTGATAATTAGTCTACAAGAATAGCTTACTAAACTATCATTCAATATCACGCACCAAAGTTAATGTATACATACAGTCGTGGGCAAAAAGTGAAACAAATGCATATAAGAATCTTGTAACCAAACTTTATCTATAAAAGCCAAACCGGTTGAGAGAAAATTTGGAAATGCTGACCATTTGTGGGAAGCAATAAGATATGAATGGAACGACATTGAGTAGAACTCTGTAAACAATTATTGATGAAGTTGACCAAATGGTTAAGTTTTCTGAAGTAGAAAAATGGAAAAGCTATCTTATACTACGGGCTATTCGGTGCACAAACAATAGATCATCATCATCATCATCATCATCATCATTCTTCTATAGTCTGTTGATAGACATAGACTTTCCCCAAGATACACCATATCTCTCTATCGTAGACGTCGCAGAGCCAATATCTTATGAACCCATCCAGTTCATCTTGTCATCGCATATTTTGCCGGCTTTGATTCCGGCTTTTGATCTCTGGGGATCAATATTGTGTGTCATGATGACCATCAGATGTCTGCCATTGTTGCAATATGACCAGCCCGTTGCCTTTTGAGTTTCTTAATGGATTCTATGATTTCGTGGATACCTGTTTCTTTTCATTATATACAGTGCTGCCTAGTGGTCTCCCCATGCGAGGTTGAGCATTGTTCTTTGATGTGAATGTTTGAGGGACATTTTTTTGGTTAGGTTCGATGTTTCTGCTCCACAGATGATTATCGCGACGATGTATTAGTTATACGTCCAGCTTTTTATTACAAGCGTGATTTTCTTGTTCTTGAAATTCGAGCTTACTTTAACATGGCTTTCCATCCCAGAGTGATACTTACCTATGATTGCTGTAATATGGTTCAAAGAGCTTGGCTCATTGAGTTTGCCCGGGAATGTATGTGTATGTGTGTGTGTGAATGTGTGCGTGGATGCATGTGTGTATTTGATGTTTGCCCCAAAAGGAAACATCCATATAGCTAACTTTCTCGCTATACTCTGGGATTGATTCTCCCAAATAACATCATTCAGCAAATTCAGTAATTCTCTGAAGTTATAACTACATTCAATTGGATATTTCACTGTTATAATGAAACTAATCTTTAATCATTTATCCTTAAATTCCAGATGACCGAATTCACGATAAAGCAATATCTCCCGAGTAGAATATTTTGAAGAATTATCGAATATGATGGAAATTAGTAAAAAAGAAAAAAACACCTAAATAAATGTATTTTGTTGCATTCCAGGAAATATATCATGAAATAAAAAATTTCTACCCGAAGGAAATACTTGGTTTGCAATGAAGGAAAAATCTACTAAGGGTGCCTCGCCGTATGCTAATAGTTAATGAGATAGTCTGTTTGATCATCAGAATAAAATAATACAGGCATTGGACTATTTCGCAAAGCATTGAATTATTCTCTTTTGAGTGAAAGATTTTTGGTCCTCAAGTTTGAACAGAGGATTTATTTGGCAGGCATATATTTGTTCTCTATGAGATTGAAAATTTTTAGTTTTCAAGCTTGAACAAATGTTAATTACATTTGGGGGAAAGAATATTTTCCTTTGTTAAGGGCGAGCTATTAGACACTGAAGATTTTCATGTATGCATTTCAATCCTATTTGCGCCAGTGAGTATGTGTGTGTGTGTGTACGTGCGCATGTTTATGTTTGTCGAGATAAAGTATAGTGTTTTCTCAAACCCTCAGTTTGGACTGGAGTTGAATAAATGGGAGTTGACCTACAAAAAATATTGCATCATGGAAGGTCTCGAACCTAACACAGTCTGACCGCATTTATTTCTTCGGCATTTGAATGTAACATGGCATATAGAACTAATTATAACCAGACATAAAAATTGTTGAATGAGAAGCGTGGAATTAGGATTTAAAACTTGAGTGTTGAGGCTATGAATATCTGTATTTCCGGACAAGGTATTCCTGAGATTAGTTTTGCTATTGGATTCAGTTTGCATTATCAATCAAGCAAGGAAGGAAATGTTTCTCCTTTTTTGTGAAGTAAGCCGAATATTCTGTAAGGGAAACTTTTTGGAGAATGCATTGGTTGTATAATCTTCTTTTTAGGATTATTGGAATCGTCTGGTTTATGAAAGTTGAGCTTGCTCTGCCGAAAGCTTGCCACCTTAGAGTAATTCTTTGCTTGATTTCCTCTTCTTTTGAAGATCACATGGAGATTTGTTGTCCTAAGTCGACGTTTTGACATTCATGTTCTTATTCTCATTGTGATTGTTGCGCATGATTTTCATTTTACTGAAGTTCGGTATTAACCGATTTCAATAGTAATCGGAGAGCGATATTACTCATCTAATTACAGTTATGTTGCTATACCATGGTGAATTCGATCCTGATTTTGTACTTCAAATAGAGATATCGTTCAAGACTAAGCTTAGTAGAGAATGCAATTATCGTTGAATCAACTGCTGAAATAATATTTGTACGAATAATAATTACTTTCCATAAAATAATTACCCAGTTAGTGTGAGATGAAAAGAAAATTGATCAAAGCAGATTATAAACATGGCAAGATATCGAAGACGCTCTGAGAATAAAGTTTTTAAAAGACAAATATTCACACAAGAAAGAGTTTTGATCTCTTTCCGTTTCCATCGTCGATCCAGAATTTCGTATGACCATTCACTTCGTTTCTGCTCAGATGAAAGAACGTCAGCTGGAGATGACGCATGCCCGACAGTCAAGGACACGTGCCGGATTTTATACTCACCGCTAACCTTTCTTTTACTTCGTAACCTTTAATCAGTCCGTTCTACTTTCTCTATTGATCTGTCCATAAATCATTTCATGTATTTCATCCGTCTCGTTGTAAATGATCTCGAAGTTTAGAATATGTTTTAAGTTGATTCGAGTGCATGTGAATTACACACACACACACATGAATAGTTTAGAGGCCGGTTTAAAGAATTATGCATTACTTGTGCGTATGAGACATATATAGTTTTTTGTGATTATATACAAATATGTAGATGTTGGACCAGATTTAATATACTGTATACTGAGTGGTTTACCGCTAAAATGAAGATTGAACGTATTGGAATATCTGACAAGAATCACTTAATACATACCGCTTCACATATATGTGATTTGCATTTTACATACACATGCACACACGTATGCACGCACATGCACACACACACACACACACATACACACACACACACACACACATGCTCACACATACACTCTAAGAAAAAAAGGAAAAAAATTTAAATACACTACCTATCCTCTTCCAAAATAAAATCTTGGATTAACTACACACATGTTCACACAGCAAAACAACAATGCAGGCATATTCTCCTCTTCAACCGGTTAGTATAAAAATATACTACCTACACTCTTGTAAAATCTTGTATTACCCATGGATATATATTTATACAGCATAATACTAATGCTGACACAATTCATCCAACAGGTTAGTACAAATATAAAAACCGACAAATCTTAAAAGAAAAAAATCAAAACAAATAAAGAAAATACATTACCCACATTTTCGTAAATTCTTGGATTACTGACATTCATATTCACACAGAATATAAGAATGTAAACTCAGTCTCCCCCTCAATAAGATATCAACAACGACTCACACTTACACACGTCACATACACACATACCTTTCACCAATACCAGTCACTAGACTAAACTAGTTACTCTCAAATGAAACCATTCTCCATTTCATTTATACTCAAATGATTTCAACTTTGACACAGAGACATTGCCTTTTTCCCCAATGGTGATAACGAATTCAGAAAAAAAATGAACCTTCACCATCCCAACAACTCTCAAAACCTTGTTATTTCCAGAAATTCATCATTTTTCCCACTTGACGTTTTGGAAACGAAAACAAATTGTCTCTCAGAACATGTAACGGAAATAAATTCAATCCAGTTTCCAAACTTTCGTGTTTCAAGTTGTGTATTAGTTTCTTTATTATGTCGGATGAATCGCATCCTTTCCCTCGTCATACATACAAACAAACACGCTTTGTTTTTCTCTACAAATTATATCAATTGACGGAAGCAGCCGACGTCTACCGTATTTACTAGTGTAATTGACGAGAAATTGAATATACTCAAGAGGAAAATGTATCCAATAACCATTGTAGAATTAAATTGGAAAATAATCGGAAAATTGAAATAATGATCCATTTCATGAATGATAAATATAATTGATAAATAAAAGTAAATACAAACCTGAAAAAGAATTTTGCATCAGTGAATAAGGGGAATAAATCATTGAACAAATGTCACCGAGAGGAAATGTTTAGCTGAAACCGATATTGGAGAATAACTACTGAAGTATCAAATAAAATATTAATATTGAGCTAGAAAGAAAAAAATTAGATGTTGGAAAACTTCTACACCTTAAGATAGATATAAATCACAACATGTATAAATATAAATCACAACATGTATAAATATAAAATGAATTGACTAATTGGATAATCCACTTTATTCAACCTTTTATTTAATTGAACAATTCTTTCACAAAACAGTATTTGATTATAATCCGTAAATATAGAATAAGAACAATACCAATTATAATGTTATTTGCTAATAAGCGAGAAATAAACGTCACACTAACTACTACAGTCTATAATTCAAATGTGATTGATAAAAATAGTAAGAATCAAACCGGTGGCGATCGCTGACAGTTGAAATTATATTGAATCAAAGATTCCAATGAGCAGACAAGTTATCTACCCTTCGCTAATTCTTCATGCTTTGCTTGACCCTGGGAGCTGTCACACCTGTAGTGCTGGTAGAAATCCGGTATAAAATCAGAGAAGTGCAGAATTTAGCCCTCTTTTTTCTGGCACTTGTTTGAGGTAAGGTCTGACCCTTCTTTTTTTCATCTTTTTACCCTTTCCTCTTCATTAATGGGGGATAAGAAATTATCTAAAAATCTGGTAAAATGAAAAATGAATCAAATTGACACCCAAACATTACATGCTCTCAACAACAGTCTCTCAGCGTCCGTCGTTGGACATAGACCTTCCCAAGGAATTGCCACATTTGTGTATCATGGGCATTGCAGAGCTCGTACTTCCTGAATTTGTGTACTTCGTCATATCATCTTAGTTTCTGTCAGCCACAGCCTTGCACCTGATCTCTTGGAATCTATAATGTGAGACCTGATGTCCAGTGGTTGTCTGATATTCTTTCAACATGTCCAGCCCATTGCTATTTGAGTTTTCTAACCATTTCTACGATGTCTCGGACTCCAGTCTTTTCTCTAATATATTGTGCCGTCTTATGATCTTTCCATGTGAGGTTGAACATGATTCTTTCAAGTGCACGTTAATCTTTTTCAGTTTAAGGGTCAATATTTTGGTCAAGTTCCTAGTTTTAGCTCCGTAAGTGGCTATTGGTAGGATACAATGGTTGTATGCACTTCTTTTCAGGACTATATTTTACTCTTATAATAGATGTATATAAAACTTTGTTCCATGTTGAGTGTATTCAAATTATTCGTTTTATTTGTCACCGCCCTCACTTTAAATAAGGACAATAATATTCAAAATTTGAAATTAAAATAACCTAAATTAACTTCATACTTAAGAGTTGTATTGTTAAAAAGTAGAAATAGTTTGGAATAATTGAATGGGAAGATAGAAATAACGATGATCCTCATTAGGCTAGAACAGATATTAATGAGAAATAATCGGTCGAATTGAAGAGATGAACATATCGTAACTATGTTCACCGACTGAAACGATTCACTCCAAATGAACAAAATGAAATTGTTATTTTTTAATTAAAAAAGATTGCATGCTTCAAGAACATCGCATTTCAATTTTTAAAAAATCCTCAATAAACACAATTAACAAACTAACTTTTGACTGATTTATTTGAAAAACAGATATAATTCAATTGAAAAAAATAGATAAATCATAAGATATAATCAGTCATACAACTAAAATCGTTCCAAACTTTCAATTTTTGAAAACAGTGACCCAGCCATGAAGGAAAAGAGAAATGAGAAGAGAACGTAATACGATGGAAAGGACTATTTTTTTTATTTCATCAAACAAACAAAGACAAGTTGGAAATAAATATTAGAATGTGGATTCGCTACACAAACTAGCTCATGTTTCTGCCCTCTTTGGGCCTCATCAGGCGAATCTTAGAAAACGTATCCTTTAGAGTGCTCAAATCAGCTGGTGGGCTAGGAGCAATGACATACGGTATATGTGGTACAAATCAGGCAAACAGTATAACATAATATGATAATATATCAATAATATGAGGCCCGAAGAGGGCAGAAACATGAGCTAGTTTGTGTAGCGAATCCACATTCTACTATATACATATATGTGTGTGTGTATGTGTGTGTGTGTGTGTGTGTGCGTGTGTGAATATCTTCTTTAAAACTAGATAAAAATCACGTGTAAATCTAATTTGTACACTTTCTGTTCCTGCATCCAACGTTCGTATAACAATGACTGCATGGTTAAGTGGAGCCTACTCCAGCACCAAGAGAATCAGGGGTGAATGAAAGTTAACGAGATTGTGTTACGCCAATCCCTGATATAGGTTGAACCTTCAATCAATATAGTATTTTTCAATAGTTCAGTCTTGAACACCGTTCACTCGTGGTAAATTTATGTCGGCTGTCAAACAAGCTCTAATATAACACATGATTGCTAACCTGGAAATTCAGCTCGTGTTAAATATTAATTATTTCCCAGGAAAGAAAAAAATTCAATAAACAATTCGTGAACGCTGTTTTCTTGGTTGGCTGACATCAAGGACTGATAAGAGATTTTTCATTATAGTTAGCGTTTGACATTAAATTATGCACAGTGAAAAGAATGGGGTGCAGCCTTGGAGAAGATTAAATGTATTTGAGGTGCAGATGCTTCATAGATCAAACTGAAGTTCTGAGGTTGTTGCAACGTCTTCTTTGTGTGCATGTATAATTTCATTACGATGAGTCAAGCGTACACGCGTAGGAGACTTGCCTTATCACGGCAATGTTAAGGTTTGATTTTACGTTACTCTTTATTTTATACTAGAAATTTGGTTTAATTCAATCCATCAGTCTATATCAATTCATCAATCTCTCTCTCTCTCTCTACACACACACACACACACACACACACACACACACACACACACATATATATATATATATATATATATATATATATATATATATATATATATATATATATATATATGTATGTAAGTAATAATTGTGTCATCCGCAGACCACTGTTTCGTTATATAACAACTCTTCAGTGTGGCTATAGACTCGATATACCTTCCAGTACCGCTAGGTAGGGTTGAAACCTTCTCTCTAGATGCAGATGCTCTACCCCTGCCCTACGCAGAATCGGATTGTCAGTAGGACCGAATCAAGCGATATATTTACTCATGCAATCTGCTCAATTCCCGAGTGAGGGGAGCATTGCATTCTTGCTTATGGCAGATGGGCGTCCTTCTTAAGAGTGTTCAACCCCAGAGAAAGGTGCGTTAATTATAATGAATAATTGTGTCATATACATACATGTTGGGTGATAGAGTTGCGTGCACACCTCTGATGTTTGTTTTAATTCTTATAACCCAGGTGACGAATAGAATTTAATCAGTTGTTTCTCAGGACAAACATTAAGGTAGCACCTAGAAGATAGAACGATAGGACTTTTGTTTTATTCAATACACTGATGCCATATGTTCCTGATAAAAACGTATGTCTATCCAGACATATGCATAATTTTGAAAACTGCTACCTTTCCTCGAAATGTAGTGGGTTTTTTTGAGTGAGTCCCAAAAATCACGAACGTGCCACTTTCTCAAGGTGCAAGTGAATCAAGAATAAACATTATTTATTATTCAGGTCAAAAATAAAAGATTCGTTCCCGGTGAGATTTGAACTCATTCCCTTTATGCTAGAGAAAAGCCTGGTTTACGTCCACGTGCTTCACCTGATAGCAACAAGGACTTCATGGTTATCTTTGTTCCAATTTTCACCTTTCGAACCGTTAACGTTAATATGCTAGTAAAATAGAGCTCACTTCCAAATCTTTCCTTCCGAACCGTGATAGAATTTCCTTCATGAAATTGCATTTGTTCGTATTCTGAAGCAATAAACTAGAATTCCATGTTCTGATAAAGTTATCATAAAATGTTACAATCGGCAACAGATTCATTGAAGGAGCTGGATGGAATACCCCGTGGAAATGGTATGGGGTGTTTGCTATGTCGATTTGTCAGTCAGTCAGTGACATCAATCGCTGCTAAAGATACTAGATATAAGATGACAGTAAATGTTAATGGGAAGTAATGAAATAAGAGACATTTGCTTTAAAGGATTCTTCAGGGACAATTAAAACATCTTTTTACGCTATCATTATTAAAACATGCGTTTGCTTCCCAAATATGTATGCAACTATCAGTGAGATATTTCTGTCTCGAATTCTGATTTTCATTTGTTTTATGTTTTTTGTTTTTTGTGGGGTCAATCCCCCAACGCTCTTTGCAATTTCCAATTTATCGCATTTTTAGATTTAATGTTATTTTAAACGTCTTTATATTATCACATTTTAAACGGATGTAACTTACTTTTTATTAAACAATTATGCTGTTAATCTTATTATTCAGAGTTGAACAGAGGACTACCACATTGGTGGTGTCACACTTCTACCCTCAAAGGGAGCTTAACATTTTCCCTCGGATTCATTATAGAAGCCAGTGAACATAGAAAATATTATTAATTTTTCAGCGGTATCCTTTCAGTTTTGAGACCAGACTTCTGCAGTTAGAAACAGGTAGCAATAGAGCTTGTCTTTCTTCTTTTTTTTTATTAAACATAAAGAATTATCGAAAAAACATATGAAATAAATCAAACCTACAACTGCAGCTTTTTAGCCCACATTTGCTGTGCCTAATAGTTATAAATAAAAACATTTTTTAAAATTTATATTTGTTTTTTCGTCATTCACTTGGCCAGGCTGTTCAAATATATACACTGGCTTAGCAAAAAAGCAAGTGAATATCGTAAGGAAGAATTCACAAATTCTGAAAATTCCTTCCTCGGAAAGAATACCGGGTGTTTCAGGAATAAAATCGTTCAACATTCCCAGAAGGTTACTGAAAGTGACAAAGCACCTGGGGAAGGCCGGAGTGTACATTAATCAAAACGTTGTTACAAAAACGAAGACTTGGAATATCGTTTGAATGAATCAGTGTATAGTAACAGGCCAGAGCCAGGATTACACTCTCCGTGATCCGCGAAATCCAATCGTTAGTCTAATTTTGAACCCACCTCTTCATCCAAGGGTTCAGATATCTACATCTTCATTTCTTTAACAATATTCGTCGTTAGCATTCTCCCCATCTTTTCTGGAACAAATGAACAGCTATATCAAAGACGACAACTGGTCAGCCATTACATTAGATTATTTGAACGGTGAATTTTGAGTGGTTACCTGATACCAGGGATAAACTGACTGATACTCTCTTAATAAAGGTTTCTATCCTTGGTGAAACTGTAGACAAGCTTATTACGAAAGAGATTGCAATACGTAGGCAGACGCAACTGAGAGGAATAGCCAATAAAGAAAATTACTTAAGATTATGTCTATCAATGTTATGAGTCTGGATTGAATTCTTATTACAGAGTTTTACAATTTCGCCGAATGTAGCTGGTAAGTAAACTTGTTACT
>OY735221.1:41192954-41237954 GCA_963457665.1 Thysanoteuthis rhombus
GAGGGGCATTGATTATTGTGTCATCCACAGACAGCTGTTTCGATGTATTACATTTCTTCGGTGTGGCTATAAACTTTATCCCATCCAGTATCGCAAGGCAGAATTGAAACCCTCCCATCGAATCCGGACTACGGACCTAGGTGGTCAGTAAGGCTGAATTTAAGCAATATATTCATATATGCAGAAGATCCTCATCCACCAGAGTGCTCTATTACTATGGAAGAGTGTCTACTGAATCAGATGGATCAACAAGAACGTAAATGATATTCTAATCATATTTCATCCGATTAAAAAGTGATTGGATTCATGATGATGATGATGATGCTTTAAACGTCCATCGTTGGACATAGACCTCGTCCAAGATTCTTCTGGCCTTTCTATCACGGGCATTGCAGAGCCAGTATATTCTGAATTCATATGGCTTCTCACGCCATCTTACTTTATGTCGGCCATATGATCTCTCCTTTTGCAAATGATCTCTGGGGATCCATGTTGTGAGTCATGATGTCCAACGGTTGATATTCTTGCAACATGTCTAGACTATTTCAGTTCAAGTTCTCTGATTCTAAGATATCCCAGACTCGGAAAGTCTTTTTTTCTAATATACTGTGCTGTCATATGATCTCTCCATGTGAGGTTGAGCATGAATCTCTCTTGTGCACGTTATATGATTCTCTGTTTGATGGTCAATATTTTGGTTACGTTCAATGGTTCGGCTCCATTTGTAACTATCGGTATGATAAATTGGTTTTACACTTTTCCTTTTTAGGACTACTGGGATTCATGTTACATATATATATATATATATATATATGTGTGTGTGTGTGTGTGTGTTTGTACCTATCGCTATTATTCCCCCCTTCTCTCTCTCTCTCTCTCTCTCTCCCTCTCTCTCTCTCTCTCTTTACATATATATCCTAAAATATTTGGAGGAAGTAACACTGATTTGAAGCAATTGGGCACAGAGTTGTCCCTCTGAAAACGGAAACTGCAGTTGTTGAGTCGTAAGAAGTCAAGTAATACAGAATCAGCAGAGAAAAGAAAAAAAAATGAAATTAGAAATCCCATTTTGACAGGATTCAAAGAAACACGAGGAGCAGCATCAGCCAAAGTGAGCGAGAGAGACAGAGACAGAGACAAGCAGAGAGAGAGAGAGAGCGAGAGCGAGAGAGAGGATGAGGATAGAGTTATTAGCGGTGAGGAACCTGAGACGCAGAGACAGTATTAGTGGCAGCGAAAGGCGCCAAGAGTAATTCTGGGGAAAATGTGAGTGTTTTTACTAGCAAAGCAGAGGCTACTACGGACTTGATATGAACATTAGTATCACTATTGATCACGATGAAGCTTGACTTCGTTAGCGATGAACCGGCATGTAGTTGTTGTAATTTTACAATCCAGTAAACGGCACCTTTCTCTCTAGGAGAAAAAATATGGCACAGATTGCTCGAAGAACTTTTGAAACGATAAGGAACTGGAATATAACCTCTTTCCAAGAGATGACAAAATTAGTCAAAGAAAACTGGGACTTTTCTTTCCTTTCCTCATATTTTCTATTATATGTTCCTCCCCCCAAATCCACATTTGTTTGTTGTCCTCTGAATATTATTCGTCGTTCTTTTTATTGTCTGCATTTTAATTTTGCAATGACCAACATATAGCCACACACACACACACACACACACACACATCTATTAACAAGAAAGAAAAACTATAGACCAGTAATCATCTTCCCCGATTAGAATGGTTGTTGTCTTTAACTACATGGACAACGTTACACCAGAGAATATCACGACTGCTTGGCGTTGCCGATAGAATCTAGACTAAGAAAAACACACAAATATATATGTATACGTAATAAAGATGTATGGTAATTCGATACATATATATTTGACCGTTTAGACTAAGCTTGATGATTAAGAGTGGCGCTACATTTGAACAGCTACTGTATTGGTCGTAGGTTCAATTAATACGACAGCTGCATTCTCCTTAAGTTGTATTTTATTTACACTTTAAAAGCCAAATAATACGTTCACCGTGTACCAAAAGTAAGTCATTTCAAATAGTGATTCAGAGTAATATAATGTACTTTGTCACTATTTCTGTTGGACTATATCCCCATTTCGAAATTATATATATATATATATATATATATATATATATATATATATATATATATGTATGTATGTATATATATATATATATATATATATATATATATATATGTATGTATGTAGATAATGTTCGCATAAATTTGATTTCCCTGCTTACATTGATGTATATCGAACCCGAGCTCCAATATTGTTGATGCTCTGATGGGTTACTCTTATAAAGCAAGCAAGATCATCTGCTCACAAAGGTGTGTATTGGATCTGCGCTCCAATCTGTACAGTCGGTTTTACTGCTTCATCTTCAAAGACTCTTCTTTTCTTATCATCGATACAGCCCTGTTTGTTGTCAAAAATGCCCGCAAGTATCCATCAAATATTGTGTGAAATCTCACCAAGTGTCTGAAGGTTGAAAACGTTGTATAGAATTATAATAACACGAAGGTTGCATACGATTTATAATCGATATTTGGTGTCATGTTTTAAAGAAGAGTTGCTATGTATTTATTGTCCCACCACAGCAAAATGTGACACAAGGTTAGGAATTAACGTGGGGAAACTAGGCGAAAGCCTTGAAAAATAATTCCAGCCGACGCGACTTTGGTTGCCAAGCGACCGAAGAAGCTAAAACAACCTCCACCACGAAAGCGTCAAGACAGTCCCGACCTGCAATGGAGCAGTGCTGCCCCAGGGTATCTATTTAATCACTATGCCACAACAGCAATATTTGACACAAGGTCGGGCTTAACGTGGGGAAAATAGGATCAACCCTTTAAAAAAAATAGCTCCGGCCAACGCGGCTACGGTTTGCTTTGCGACCAAAGCAACCTCCGCCACGAAAGCGTCCACCAGGGGGCATGCTCCTTCAAGTGCAATGGAGTACTGCTGCCCTGGGGCAACAGATTCCCAGCAGCTGGGCCGAGTAATAATAGGAGAGCCTGAGGATGAATCCAAAGGCCTCCAATGCGCGTAGCAAAGCGCAGCCTCAGTAAAACCTCATTGGCTAACGCTTGCACCGACGCACTCAGTCTTTGAAGCCATCCACAACCCGATCTCCGGCCCATTTGACGGGCAAGTGTCAGTACCTGCGCCTTGGTCTCTCTTTGATCCCGAAGGAAAAGCTAGAAATGGGGGAAGGGCCGACAAAAAAAAAGGTTGGGGTGAACATTTTAAAGAGATGATTTATCTTGAAACATATGTTCAACACATTCAAAAATATTTATCAACTGAATAAAAAATGGTGTATCTTTAAGCCTTTCACTCGTTATTTTTTCTTGCAGTATAGTACCATTCGGTATTGATATCGGAAGCTGCAGCCTCATTTTAGCTGTATAGGTATTGCATCAACCAGGCAATGAACAGAAACGATAGTCAAGTTGCTCTACCGGCAATAGTATCTGAAATGTACTGTGGCCTATAGAAGGGTTAATCCTGACAACATCAGTTTACTTTTGAAAATATTCTTTGAATAAAGTTCCGCTTGCAAGCAGAATTATGCACGGAGTTCACTTTTTCACACTGAGAAATATTTGCAAACGTTGAATGCTGTGAGTTGTGCGCATATATTGGTTTGATTAGTACATTGAATCGGTCGACGGGGCAAAGTTCTGTAAGCGTAGCAATCATCGTGCTGTGGCAAAGAGAAACGATGCAATTATTATTTCTTACCATGCTTATATAAGGCACGTGTCTGAAACGCTGTCGGGTCTTGTGCGGTCAGAGTTACTCTATAAGTGCTCTTGGGGAAAAGGTAGATTAAGACACGTAAAGGCTGATTTTGTTGGGGTTTGATTAGATAGCTACATTCCTAACGTTGACAACCGACAATTTTCTCTCGCAATCTCAGTATCGTATTATAAATCTATACTTCGTCTGTGTCTATTATCTGTCTATTCGTCTGTGCATTTCCTTATCTATCTATCTGGTCGTTTTCTGAGACCAGAAAAAAAGCCACGATTCATGTTTTAAACGTTGGTAAAGACTCCCAAACATACAATAATTGTGCAATATGATTACCCTCTACATAAACATATTTTGCTATGGAGTGAATAATCCTAGTGTATATGCATATATATATATATATATATATATATATATATATATATATATATATATATAAGAAATATGAATTGTGTTATATTATGAAGAAAACCATTTGAAATTATCCCTGTCGGTACACGGCCAATATATCATCCAACTTACACAACATAGATGGTACAAACAATCGAAGCAAATAGGGCTGATGCAGGCATCAAATTTGCCACCAATATAGTAGCCGCTTAAAAACTGCAATGCACTTACCATTGTGCTTAACAGCCGTTGATATTGCAAAGGCCAAATAATTGATTTCGTTACGTCGAAACAGCTACCCGATTGTTCGTAGGTTTCATACCTATATAAGCCCCATTCTTTTTGATTGTTTAATTTATTTCTGTTGTTTATGTTAAGTGATGGATTGGGTGTGCAACGACAGGATATCATTTCAAACGACTTTATGTATGATGAAACACCATTTATAATTCATTCCGTCGGACCAAATCCTTGATACATGCATGCATATATATAGTCCCCTATGGAGCTGAAATAGGGAACTTGACCGAGAGTCAGACCTCCAAACTGACAAACATGCAACGATTACGTTAGAAAATCATTCTCGACACCACATTGAGAGATCAAAAGACAACAAAATATATTGCAAGACAGAGAGGAGTTTATAGAATCTACTAGAAAGCTCAATTGGCAATGGTCTGGTCATTTTGCAAGAATGTCAGACAATTGCTGGACATAATGACTCACAATGCGCAATCATATGAGAGACCATATGCTAAACGATGTCAGAGAGAATCAAAGATGGTGAGACAAACTACACAAGTTCAGAAAGTACTGTTTTGTAGATCCTCGCTAAGGTCTCCAACGACGGACAATAACAGCCTAATGATGAGAAACACCTATAAAAATTATGACGAGGCAACAACTGTTGAATTAAACACACATCGTTGAAAATAACAGTCAGTCTCTGTCAATTCGGATTTTTGATTGATTTTCCAAGTCTATGTACAAACCTTTTATTGAGGCCATCGGAGTTGCTGCTTCGAGATCTTTCGACCATCATTAGTCATTATCAAGAAAGTGCGATGTTGGTATCCAAAGAGTGATCAGCTCTATTTCTCGTTAAAATCGTACGTATTTTACCCGGGAATTCTTGGCTCCATACAGCGTGGACCGTTCTTTTCGACTTGGTTGATTTTTATTAAAATGAGCTCATTTGAATAATTCTAACAGACTGATCCACACTGTACTGAGCCAATGATTTCCAATTTATCTAATTGTTCTTCTAAGTATACCATTTCATTTCTTTATATCAACCATCCCGAACTTATTCTTTCTCCAAATACACCTGTCTTTTATATATATTTTTCATTTTACCTCTTGACATGAAGAAAAGAGTTTCCCCCACAATCTGTAAAAAGATGGTTCGTTTAAAAACGTTCCGTGGGCCAAATTGACGATGAACGGAGCAGCATTTACAAACAATTTACATGTTAAACATTAGGTGCAGGGGTGAGAGGAATATTATGTACGCTGCCTGTAAACGATCGTTTTGCTTTTTACTAATTTTTTGTTTTTTGTAAAGGCGAAAAATGGCATAATATAAGTTTCGAAAACTATTTGATACCTATATATTTATGATGCCTTCCTTTCATTGGAATGAAAGTAATGGAAAAGTTACAACAAAGTCATTTACCTGCCTTTTTATCATTCTTGCAGCAAGACCTCGATCATTTGAGTGGATATGGTGAGCCAAAGTCTCATAATGGTTGCCTGGGGCTAATGTTTGGATGGTCACTTCCATTACTAGTTTCGTTTTCCCAGGGGAAAATCCTTAATCGCTGCAATCAAGGCCCATGATTGTCGGTTCTAGCATTAGACATGCAACCAGAGTGCGTAATTTTATTTTGCATTGTTTCCAGTGGGAGCAGCGAATTTTACAGTCCGTCACTTGTTGATGGAACATTTTCTGGCTTTAGAGAGAAAATGGATACTTTTAAAGTAGATCTAACCACCCATCTATTCACGTCTGTACTTACCAATCAATCTGATTCTTTTCATACCTATCGCTTAAATGAAACGATCTATCTACATATCAAGCGATATAGTGAGCTAGCTAGTCCGGTATCGCAGCTGTTAGCAAGCTATCGATGTGCATACAGTTTTATCACACTATTTATCTACATATCAACATATCCGTGTGGGTAGCCAGTTCTTGTTTTGTATCAATATCTGTGGGTATGCGTCTAAGTCTGTGCGTATCTATTTATCTCTGATTATAATGCTTCCTGATTTATTTCAAACTTATTCGAACAGTTTGTCTCTGGAATCGTCTCCATGTATCTATTTCTGTACGGTTAAGTCAGAAAGGAGGGAGAAAAATCTACGTAGTGAATTTTACTTTATGTATTGTATATAACTGAGAAAGCCAAATTAACTTATCGGCCGAAATATTGCTTTAAAAACACACACAAAAAATGAATTAACTTTCGGTAAAATATATGTATAAGGAGAGAATTGAATCTCAAAGATAAAAAAAAACATGTGGTACGCGTGTAAAACTATATTTTGCTTTCATGTTTATGGCCTTTTTTTCTGCAATTTCTGGATATTCAACAGCTAACGTTGATACTGAATCTGACGTCATTCATGGTCACCTGGAGGTAATCCAGGTAATTCTAAAATGATTTACAATATCTTTGACTATATATATATATATATATATATATATATATAAATATATATATATATATATATACTCACATACCTTTATAGAAAATCAAATCAATATAGCCACCACAATACCCAGAGACAATACCCTCAAATTGAGCAGCAAAAACAGATCAGACAGTACACCCTTCATAACTACATTCTACGATACACTCGAGCTATTTCCCAAATTATCAAGAATAGACGACTGGACATCGAAACCAAAATCTAAAGAAACCTCCCCGGAGCATGGCGTTCTTTCTTGCTGCAGACCATGAAAAAATATCAAAGATTTCCACCGAAAACGCATCTCTAAAACAATCACATCCTCCCAACCATGCAATAGTGGAAATAACCTGCGCTGCAACTACATTAAAGATACTGATACCTCTACTAGCTCCATGAGCAAAATACTTTCAATATCTACCACCGTTCCAACTGCAAAATGAACATTATTATCCACATCCTTGATTTTGAACTGTGAGATACTGTACATAGGTAAATCGGAATAGCCGTTTAATATCTGACCAAACAACTACAGACGGAATAAAATCATCCAACTGCAACAATTTATTCCAATTTGATCAACATTTCTGTCTACCTGGACACAATTTCAGCGTGGGTGTAAAATTCACTATCAATAAAAAGATAGAAAAGAATGCATCTATCAAGTCTCTAAGATTCTTGAATACCATGAAGATATGTGGATTAGATGCCTTAAAATAGTACTGTATGGACTTAACAATCAATTAAACAATGCGAATAATCAATTAACAAAAAACAATCATCATATTATACAACCTTAATAACACATGATTCTTACATACCGCCTAACAAAACATTTAGAACCCACACTGTCAACTCGACCCACTTCTTCGCTCCTTCCACTGCCCATACACATACTCAAGAATGACCTAGAGTCCTAATAGACAAAATATAGGCTTGATAGCTCAGACCCCCTGATTGATAGAAAACACTAGTCAGTTAGTAATAATAAGCACGAAAGCATAAGTATGATAAAACGTGCAACAAATATTCACATGATGGCTCTGATACCCGTGCCAACACCTACTAACGATGTAGATTTATAACTGCTGACAATGGAGTTTATATATATATATATATATATATATATATATATATATATATATATATATATATATATATATATATATGTGTGTGTGTGTGATCTCAAGTGCTCTTCATTATGTAAGTTTTTGGAATCAAACTGTATGTTCAGAATGACACTGTTATTGATTTCTTGTTACTTGCAGAATGGCTACTCAGAGATCGGTCTCCATTTTGAGAGAATTTCTGGGATCACATCGGAATTCTTTTATTCATCCTCAGCTTTTTACCTGATATATCAAGTCGGTCACCCATCTAGTTTCTGACCAGGCTCAATGTTGTTCACCTTCGGTGATCATATGAGAATTGGTGTGATAAGGCTAAAGAAAGAGTTGTGATGTATGATTGTTACAAACAATACGTCAATAAGAGAGCATATAAGATATGAGAGGGACAGAAATACAGTATAGAAGAAGGAAAGGTACGGTTTCCATATATTTTTTAATTGAAAAAAAAATGAACGAATTTGTATCCATAAAAAGTGACGGTAAGCTTTCTTCATTTAGATTGCAAACATTGGCCTTTTTTTTTTCAATGAAAAAGTATTCAGAGATGTATATTTCATTTAGAATTATGACATAAGTTTTGAGGAGGTCAACATGCTGTTTTCGACTATTAACAGTATTGACAATATCTACTACGAAAGATATATACACCAATGTTTAAAATTATATTCAGAAACGGGAACACATCAGTAATTAACGAATAAATTAATTCTTGTTTCTCTGAATTTTTAAGATGAGGTATTATTATCATTTCTAATATTATTCAAACTATCCTCATTTGTCCACATGGTTACAGAATCAGACAAAATTACTTCAAGTAATCTAATGGTTCCAGGTTCAATCCCAGTGCGAGACAATGATAATTTGGAGAAATTCTGCTAAGAGGAGACTGCAGTCCATATACCCCTGTCGGTTAAATAAAAGGTTCGGTTCGTTACTTCCCCTACACCTACCAGATTATACCTGATGAAGGCTGTAGAGTGCAACGGCCGAAACATTGAATGAAAAACAACCAAGATGAGGATAGTCCGAATAATAATAGAAATAATAATGATTCTTCTGAGGAAATATGTTGGTCTTTTTTTTTTGTCTTTTGAACGAAACGATTTTACATTTATTTATATTCTTGTATAATGCACGAACCGAGACGGTTAACCCTTGATTGGCATTCCAAACATACATTTGGTTCTTTAAGAGAAGACTTAATCCTGGATTTTTTTATTTATTAAAAAAAAAAATAAACAAGCGTTTTATTGTACATAATTTCAGGAGAGGTTGTCGTGTCGTTTCCAGGCGTTTGAATCATTGGTGTTATCTACCACGCAAAAATTTATAATGTAACATTTCTCTATATGCTGAAATATAATCCCAAATTCATGATTATATGAGAATCAGGAATACGATGATATTCAAATGAATAACAGTAATAGTCAACGAAAAAAAATACTTTTTCACTTAATATTCTATTCCTCTAAGAACAGTTTTTAATATTTTTATTCAACTTTTTTTCAGTAATTCTGTTCACTGGTCCTATTTGTTATATACATTTGGTTATATATATATATATATATATATATATATATATATATATATATATATATATATATATATATATGTATGTATGTATTCATATGTATATATATATGTATGTATTAATATGTATATATATATATATATATACACATATTAATACATACATACATATATATATTTACATATAAATACATACATATATATATATGTATGTATGTATGTATGTATTTATATGTATATATATATATATATACATATATATATATATATACGTATTAATACATACATACATATATATATATATATATACATATAAATACATACATATATATATATATATATATATATATGTATGTATTTATATGTATATATATATAAGTATGTATGTATTAATTTGTATATATATATATATATATATATATATATATATATATATATATATATATATATATATATATATATAAAGTGGTTGATGTTGCCCCCTTTGGGTTAATTACACTCTCTAATGGGTCGATGAATGCCAGGGAGTTGGAAGAGGGTCGATAAATGCCGGGAGGGGTCTATTGAAGATTTGGAATGTTTTATATCTCTTGACATATATTTTTGTTTGCTTAGTATCTTTTTATTGATTTCTTGCTAATCACATGATTTTGATATGTAATTATATCTGATGGATATAATATGTAATTACATGATATGGATTTTGCACGTTTCTGGAAAAAATGGTACGTTTAAATCTGTTTACGTATCCTTATTTCCTTTGTATTTTACATGTAATTACATACAATGGATTTTATTTATAATTACATGGTATTGATTTGGTACGTTTTTGAAAAATTCGGTACGTTTTACGTCCGTTGACGTAATCTCATTTCCTTCGTGCTTAGCATGCAGTTGCATACTATGGAGTTTATACATCGTCGTCGTCATCATCATCATCATCATCATCATCATCATCATCGTCATCATTCTATCTTTGGACCTAAACATTCCCCAAGATTCTCTATCATGGGCATCGCAGAGTCCGTACTTTCTGAATTTATCTTGCTTGTTCCGCCATATTACTTTCTGTCAACCGTAGTCTTACACCTGATCTTTTGGTATCCATATTAGGAGTCGTGATGTCCAGCAGTTGTCTGCCATTTTTGCAACATGTCCAGACTATTGCTATTTGAGTTTCTAATATTTTTCATATCTCAGACTTCTGTTTGTTCTCTAATATACTGTGCTATCTTATGATTTGTCCATGTGAAGATGAGCATGATCCTCTCATGTGCACCTTGCATGCGACTCAGTTTTATGGGAAATCTTTTTCGCTAAGTTCATTGTTTCAGCTCTATAGGTTACCAAAGGTAGAGTACAATGGTTGTATATCGTTCTCTTTGGACTTGTTGGATAATGTTGTTCTTGAAGGTTGAGCTTGCTCAACTGAAAGGTTGCCAACAATATAATTCCTCGCTTGATTTCTTCTTTTTTTATGAGGTCATGGAGATTCGCTCTCCTATATTGATTTAGCTAATTTCTGGAGGACTTTTTGTTATTTTTACATCTGTTGACATGATTTTGTTCCCTTTGTATGTCATTATTCTATGGTAATCTCACATTTTTTTATACAATTATTTACTATGAATTTGGTATTTTGGGGGAGCTTTAGTACGCTTTGAGATGTGGTATCGGTATGTGAATCATATCTCTTCTAGCATACCTGTCTGGGGATCAATAAAAAAAATAAGGGTTCGATGAGAGCGTTGATTGTCAAAAAAGTTGGGCAACCACCGTTTCACAGTGTGTCACGTAAATCAAATCGCCACTCATTCAAAACTGACAATTTTTCCTTTATTTATTAGCGTCAAAAAATTATCCTGCACTCCTTGAATAAGGTTAGACGAGAGAAATAATTTCTTTGCATGGAAAGACTCGAAGCAGGAAATTATGATGATAATTTTCACAAAACAAGCTGTAAACTTTCTACATTTTTTGCATTCCCTAGAGCGTCTCAATTTTATAAGATTAGTAAGTGGTTAAAATATCATTGAATCGGATATTTGTAATTTCTAGCAAGCGAGCAGATATTGTAATCCACTTAATCAAACTGAAACCTGAGAAAATAGAAGAGAATAATATCTTCAATTTGGAATAATGACTTTTTTTCGAAATCTCCGGAAGCAATATCTGAGAAATATTGTCATGTTATGACTAACGAATGTGAAAAATCACGGTGTAATACAAAAAAATATGATAAACCCGTCAAAATAAGGCCCCAAAGTGTCAGAATAGATATTTACCAAAAATGAAAATAAAGATACTTTTAGAAAAAGTATTATGTAGTACTTATCAAAAATTGTTAACAAAAAGGTTCGTCCAGGAGAGCTAGAACCAATTAATAAATGCAAAAATTTGTGCACATATAAAAAAAAAAAGTTAGGACCCTTTATCTCTGTTGGCTATGGTTTTTCGAAAAGGTTATCAATTTTATTTCAAAATCACGGTCACGCTTGAATAATGAACCAACATTAAAGTCAGTGATATTCACAAAGCGATGTACTGTGAATATGATTAAGCTAAAAGCAACCTGATTGCCGAACATACCCGAGAATTCTATAAAAAACTTTACTCCTCCCAAAACAGACCCCCCCTTGGACCAGATGAGATCACTATCGACTTACTTTAAAAAAGAAAGCTGTTGACGTCATCACGAAGGAACTAACTTTTTTATCCAACTTATGCTTAAAAAAAGTATAGTTCTTGAAGATTGGAACACTGCAATCATAATGTTGTTACGTTAAAAAAAAGACAATCTTTCGACAGAACTAGCTCAAACTTCAAGAACACCAAAATTCTACTAGTTCTAAAACGAACGGTACGCGGCCATTATATCCTTTCAATAGCCACCTAGGGAGCTGGAACGTAGAACCTAACCAAGAGACTGACTGTCAAACTGATAACCATGCAAGGTGCACACAAAAGAATCATGCTCGACTTGACATGGAGAGATCACAAGACAGCCTAGAATATTGGGGGGGTTAGAAACAATTAGGAAACTTGAATGGCTATGGATTTGTCGTTCTGCCAGAATGACAGACAACTGCTAGCTATCACAACTCATAACATTTATCCCGCGAGATCAACTACAGAATCGGGCCTGGCAGAATGTGAGATAGCAAGACGACCTGTAAAGGTTCAGAAAGTATTAACTGCGACGCCCACGAAAGAGAAGTCTGCCAAATCCCAGAGAAGGTCTTTGACCATTTACTGACGATAAAAGACTAATGATGATGAATAAAGATGGTCATAGAAGTATGAAGAATGGTCATAATTACATCGTTGTTTCAGTGGGGAAGATCTCTTAGTTACCTTAAAAACAATGTTTTCAACACTTTTTTTTTCTAGCTTGTTACATGGGCTTTGATACTTTCTTAAAAGGTGCAAATATTTCCTCTACGAGGCAGGCCCTAGTCTAACACGACACCTGGAAAGTAGGTCAGTGGCCTCATGGATATATAGTAAGGCGTTTGCTCTGTCAAAGGATAATAAGTATGGTACTTCCAAAGATAAATTAATTTACTTCTATAGGGATGCCAGTCAAAAGTTACACCCTAACTGCAGCACCATGTAGTGCTGCCCCAGTAGATATCGACAAAGATCTCAGAACAATCGGAGTTTTATCATCTCCATTACGTTGACGCTCTTCCAAAGGCTGCAGTATATGCACCTACCTATACGAGTGCATGCTTAAATCAATATGCACATCATTCTGCAACGTATTTACGAACAAGGGAAAAATTACAGATTTTGTTCTGAAATTGAAACGTTATTTACACCATTTCTGACATCTTTTTCTGATGTTCTTGACAATTTACACAACTTTCGAAATTTCTTCAAAAATACAAAATTTTGTTAGAATTTCAACAAAATTGTAAACATTAAGGATTTGACTGAAGAGAAAGTTGGTTTTTGGTTGAAATGAAAATATCATTTCATCAGAGTAATCAGTTACAGAACTCGAAATCACAATCTTTCATCAAATGTACAAAATTTCAGTTTCATTTCATCAAAATTATCGAATTTGAGGGTTTAACTGATGTGTTTTATAGTTTCGACTGAAGTGGAAACATTTTTTATCAAATTTGAGAGTTTAACTGATGTGTTATATAGTTTCGACTGAAGTGGAAACATTTTTTATCAAATTTGAGAGTTATACATCGAAATCGACATTCAAAAATGTCATCAAAGTTACAGAGTGTCATTTAATTTGTTTAGATTTTATCAAAATTACTGAATTTGATGAAAGGAATATCTGTTTGTCGGTCCACACGATATGTACGAAAATATTCAGTGAAATTATCGAAAAGTTGGCAATGGTGTAAAGAAGAATTGGTTATATTTCAAGATGGATCTATACACAGTTACTTCCCCTGACAGTAGCGTTGATAGAGATATTTGCTCACTGAGAGCTTTGTAGTGTTGTGAATATACTGCTGAATGCAATTTCCAATAACATTAACCACAATAACAGTTTGCAAGAGCTTCTGACTGAAAAATTATTTTCACATTCATGATATTTTGTTTGTTGATGGCGTAAAATTGCTTTGATATTTTGTGTGATTTTATTTCCTTGCTATCAGGTTGAGCCTTTTGGCCAGTGCTGACGCCTCACATGTACAAAGGGTTACTTTTTTTATCATATCCGATTTTTTTCTCCTACTTTATGTTTTTTACCCTTAGTATTGAATGCTTTTTTTTCTCCTTTCAATGTTAATTTATCTTTGCAATAACTGCACATCATGGTCTGAATCGTACACTCGGTGCACGAAAGCTGATATAACAAAATAACTCTTCACATAATACGAATTATGTAAAACGTTACCCTGAGTTGAGTGTCGATTTTCCAGTGAGGAATTTTGTATCAAATTTGTTCAGGCTTATCTAATGATGTTACTTGCCTACATTATCATTTGAATTAAGTTTTGAAAGGCACTGAATAACCGTAGTGATCAAAGATGGCAAAGAGTTCTATCATTCTTAATATGTGCGTATGTTTTTGTTTTTTTATTATTTTTGTTTGTTTGTGTATGCGTAAGAGTTCCAACAATACTGACTCAACTGTCTTGTCTACACACTAGAAATTTAGCATCAGTACTCCACTAGATCCTTTCCAATTTTTTCTAAACTTTTGGGGGTCTTATTTTGACTGTTCATTGATACGTACGGACATTTTACAGAATCTAGATGTTGTTTTTCACTATAAATGTTCTCTACTGGAAAACGCGAGTGATGTTCTAAAAATTATATTCTGGCTTTTCAATCGATTGGGCGAGGTTGTAGAATTTTACAATCCTTTTATTTATTCCTCCCTTCCTTTTTCCATTTAATTCATTCTCTGTCTCTCTCCCTTGTTACTCCCCTCTTATTATGGTACCAGCTTTCCTTCTGCTTTTGAAACGTCAATATCCTCTCGTTAATCATACTCTATCTGGGTCACTTAATTCCTTACTGACGCTGTTAACCGATTTCAATTTAGTCCTGAGAAGAGATCTTTACGATTCACAGAACAGTCCCCACAGTCAGAATGTTTTATCGTAAGAGATTTTTTTTCCTTTTAACAACATTTGAAAAAAGATCATTTGCACCAAACGCAGCTAATATTTAAAATTCCTTGGCGTCAATATCTAATACACATATATTTGTTATAGCACAGGTCATAATATGTAGAACTTCCAGTGAAAGTCGAAAGTATGACAGTGGTAATACTGTTTAAAACTAAAACTGATTTACGCTATTCCTTGTAAAAGTGGGAACTGCTATCCTGGAGAAACCGTCATGCCTCTCAAAGTTTGACTATGAGCACAAAAAAGCTATAGCCAAATGCAATATAGAAAGATTCGGGATGACTGGCCATATCGGAAGTGATAAAGGATAACACTATCCTCACTGGGAAGAGGTCTAAGTTATAGACATGGAATCTGGAAACTGCAAAAAATCAAAGAGGCTGTTCACATCAATGCATCGACTATGTCCAACCCGATGTGGTGAATAAAATGATGAATAAATATCCACGCCTCTCAAGGAAATTAAAGGTATCTCTCATGTTCAACGCTAAAGCGTTGCTACTGTTTGGAAAATGATGTTTTCTACCATCACTTTCGGATAGTATACCTGGTGAAGGTCGAAGAATTGATTGACTGAAACGTCGTGTCAACAACACAACCAATAAAGAGTAGTCGAATCGTTCGAGAAGAAAAATAATTGAATCTTAATAACCCTCATCAAAACTACGGACAGTTTGGTAACAAATGCTTAAATCAATGTTCTTTACATCTGCTGATTGACAGACAAAACATTGCCATTATTGAAGGCGTGGATTCTAGTCTAAGAGCAAGGGTTGTCCATCAAGTTTTGTAATACCCTAAGAGAGCATGCAAGACAGAGAGAGGGGGGGGGGAATTCGATCTGCATTTTGCCAGACTTAACTAAGCCCTGAAAATATCTATAAATCAAATGATAGCAATAACACTTAACACTAACAGAGGATGATAGACTCCATTATTTGTGAATTAATTCAGTAATAATGCAGCAAGCTTGAGTAGTTAGTCTAATTATCTCTTCAACACTTGTTGGTAGTTGCGCTGCGTGGGTTAGCCACCTGGTTTTTCATTTTACATTACTTGTTCGTTCATTAATTGGACCTCTGGACAGAACTTAATGGTTTCCAATTGAAATCTTTTTTTCTAACGAATTACCTTTGTCCTACAAATAACCTATCTGACCCACCTGCCAAATGGGCCACAGATTCATTCCTATTTGCTCGTTGTTTGTGAGTGTGTCTGTCGATGCTCCCAGTCTCATTTTTTGAACTAAAATATTGCATGAGTGCACCACTGAGCATTATTGAAACTAGTGCCTTTCCCGCGTCCCAATGGTCATTTCAGACCACCAATGCAAAAATCTTGCGCAGGTAAATTTTAGATAAACTTAGATGAAAGATCTAATTTTTAAAGATAGTTCTAGATAAAAGATCTATTTAAGAATACGTTGTTTGATGAAAGATCTAATATTTAAAGATAATCTTAGATGGATGATCTAATTTTTTGGTAGTTTCAGATGAGAGATCTGATTTTTACTGATAATTTTAGATGATCTAACTTTTGGAGATAATTTTAAAGAAAAGATCAACCCTCTAAAGATTATTTTAGATGAAAGGTCTAATTTTCAAAGATAATTTTAGACAAACGATCGATTATTAAGGTTATTTTTTTGATAATTGCTTCTTGCACGTACGCAGACTACGTTGATTCATTTATACAGGTTGCAGATATATATCTTTCTATCTCTGTATATCCTAGCGCAGCTGACTGCGCCTTGTTCTTGTAAAACGTTGATAGTAAGGTCGATCCCAAACTTCTCCCTCATCAAGGTGTCAAACTTGATTAATATTTTAAATCGAATGGACGATAGTTAGAGCTTTTTCAAGTAATTACGAAACGATAAAACATTTGTTAACATCCAGTTGTATATTTGTTCAATCCTGAATATGTCTCTCTGATCAAATTGTACCTTATACTAGAATGATCATTTTTGTTCATGTATCTGTCCTTCTTTTGCTTTTGTTCATCTCTCTCTCTCTCTCTCTCTCTCTCTCTCTCTCTCTCTCTCTCTCTGTATAGAAGTTCTTTTTTTAGATAATTAGTTCTAGCACACACATGGGCTACGATGATTCACTTGTGTGAGATACAGATATATATCCTCATATATATCTGTCCCTCCACATCTATTTATCTATCTATCATACTCTGTTCCCGTACATCTCTATTCTATACAACGCAATGTTTAACGATGTAACTCTTTTCTTAAGTTGATTTTTACTGAATTTTTTGAGAAACGCTCATATTTAAGTCAGTATAGAATCTGAACTGAGAACACCATCGCAAGATCGACGATCAACAACTCATAGATGCCATTAATGCTAAAAAGAAGGATACACAACCAATGTATTCTACCGATAGTCACCTATGGAGCTAAGTCGTGGAACAAAACCACAATATTGACCCTCGAACAGTGAACCGTGCAACGGGTACGAGTGAGAACCATGGAAAGATCTGAAGATTGCACAGTATACCAAAGAAAAGACAGGAATCCAAGATATCATAGATACAGTTTAAAACACAAATGACAATGGGCTGGACATGTTGCAAGATGTCAGAAAACTGTTAGACATTACAACTCACAACGTGGATCCCCAGAGATCATATGCACTGTTGTGGCTGAGAGAAAGTAATATGGCGTGACAAGCTGGATAAACTCAGGAAATACCGTGGTGCCTATGATAGAGAGATCTAGCAAATCTTGGGGGAGCTGTATGTTGAACGACGGACGCCAATAGAATGATGATGATGAGGAGGAAGACATTTTGTACCGTTTACTCTGTTCTTTACTTTGACCGAATTCTCTTTGCTCAATACTCTTCGACTCAGCCATACCCTATTCTTCAATGATCTGCCACACGCTCTCACTATGCCAAGGCCACAACAATGAAATCTCTGCACTGCAACTCCTAATGCTGTTTGTAATGGTAAGTTGACGTTATAGCCTTTAGGTGGGATTATGCATGCGTTCTCCTGAACTTGATCATATTCCTGTGGATTGAAGTGTGACCCACTCTCTTCGACTCGTCTCCAGTCATTCGTGAAATTCTAAATTGGTTTTGAAATCTCAAAGCGCCACCTGCTAGCTACGGTCAAACATTCCCGATGGCTAAGAATTCGGGGAAGGCCGAAGATGAAAAGGAAGCAGACGTAAAGTACAAGGATGGAACGGGAAAGAGAGATGGGGAATAAGTATGACAGGGAATAATGAATGATAAATTTGGAGCTAAACTTGCGCCTTGAAGAATCTGGGTTTCATTTGTTGAAGAAGGATTGTTTGGGTTGTGGGCGGTTGGGGCTGCTAAAATCGTTTGTGTAATGTCTAATCTGCCTCGTAAGAAATCGGCTAGAGGACAGGTGCTTCTGCACAGGGGAGATTGTCGATATTGCCGCGCGGGAGGGGAGAGATGCGTGTGGAATAAGTGAAAGGACGATAGAACAAGAAAAAGAAATGATTGTCCGGAAAGAGACAGGGAGAGACGGACTAGTAGAAACAGAAAGCTGACGAGGTTTGTTTTCGACGACATTGCACTCAAGTAAACATTTCATCATCTTTCTCAGCAGCTTCTCTCCTTCCTTTTTTCCTTTTTTCCTTTCTTCTTCTTCTTCTTCTTCTTCTTCTTCTTCTTCTTCTTCTTCTGCCCTTTTTCTCTTGTCTTCTATAACTTATCTTCTTTAGCCTCTCTCTCTATATTCTATAATCAAGCTGACATATCACCACAAGTGGCTCGCCAAGACAACCAGTCAAGTAAACTATAAATTCTTTCCCCTCAACTCGCCTGGGTTTGTTGGAAATAGTGAGGTACTCCTGTTAACATTTCTAGAGCTACAACCTCGACAATTATTATGAGTGCACCACTATCCACCTTCCAAAAACATGTTTTTGTTTGTTGTTTAAATCTTTTCTTTCTTTTTTTTTTTTTTAATCTCTTTGGTCATTTTGGATCAACTATACCGAAATTTCATGGTGGTTCATTCTAGATAATTTTAGGTATAATATTCAACCACTAACGATAATGTTACATAAAAGATCTTTTGATGGCTTAAGATAATCTTTTGGATAGTCTGACCCTGTACACGCACTGGCTACGTTGATTCTTTTATGCGAGGTATAGATATTTTCTTTTTCTCTTTATGTTTCATTCTCGTTCATTACCGAAACAGTAAAAAAAAAGTCTCTTTAGTTTCAAAGTTGGCCCGGCTGGATATGTATGTGTGCATTATTCACGTATGCCAGCCGTACCAAATAAGGTAAATTGCTGGAAATTTAAATATTCACTTGTATTGTCTCTTCAAAAAAACCTCCTCCCAGAAAAGATTTTTAGTGATTGGCTCAGTGTGCAAAGTGTAAGGCTAAATCGGTCCCTAGTTTTTCCCTGGTCGTTATTTTGTTTTTGTTTTTATTCAGACGTTTTTTTTTTAAATTCAGACTTTTAAATGATAACTGCCCAGCAAAAGGCGAGAGAGACAACATTCGAAGATCACTCTTTTTTTTTTTTCTATTGAGCACTACTAACACGGTACGCTGCCAAAAGACATTACTCGTAGGACAGTGTCAATTGTGGGATCAACAAAACCTGTTCTTCCCTTTTTTGTGTGTGTACTTTATCTTTGTTTGACTCACGTCCTCACCGTTTCAATAAATTATCTTATCTTGCTGAGTGACAGTTGGCTGAGATGTCTGGAGGGAAGCGTTATTTCTGTCGAAAAGATGCGGACAATAATACTTGGCAATATTTTTGCTTCCCTCTCTTTGACGCTCAGTTTTTGGGACAGAATAGCAAACTAAGAGAACAGGAAACTCGTTGGTCACTGAACATTGATGATGGCAGATGACTACAACAGCCTTTCCTTCTTTTTATTTATAAACGTCATCCCATCATCATCATTATCAGTCTTTTAACGTCCGTCGTTGGACATAGACCTTCCCCAGGATTCCCCACAATTCTCTATCTTGGGTGTCGCGGAGTTGGTATTTCCTGAATCTGTCTAGTTCATCTCTCCATCTTGTGTTCTGTCGGCCTCGGTTTCTAATGTGATCTCTGGGGATCCATGTTGTGAGACTTGATGTCCATCGGTTGTCTTTCATTCTTGCAACATGGCTGGCCCATTGCCATTTGAATTTTTTATTAATAGTTTCTATGATGTCACGGACACTCGTTTTCTTCCTGATATACTGTGCTGTCTTGTGATCTCTCCATTGGACAACCGCAGCTACCAAATATAGGGCAGGGCTCTATGCGAAATATGTTCTGATGGTGTCTGTTCTATATGTATGTTTATGTGTTGGTGAGTTCCTGTGCACCAGGGCATACTATTTTGTATACGGATGCATACGATCATTCAACAGAAACCGACATTTGACCAACTCTCTGTTGGGGGGATCAATCAAAAATTGGAGATGAGGGTGTTCAATTAATAAGTCACTTCTCTCGTCCGTTGCTGGACAATGCTCATTTTTATAAAAAGTATAAATTTAAATTACAAAAACAAAAAACAAACAGAACTGAATGTTACCAAACGTGAATTAAGGGATCTTTTTGCATAGGTTCACATTGAGAATTGAACCAGCCACTAAATATCCATTTAAAGGGCAATTTTAGAGGAAATTCTCTTTTTAAACACTATGAAGAATTAATGCTGGGGTTTCCTGGCTTCTAGCTTCATTGATGCAGCCTGTATGTGTGATAAATACATAGCCAGCACTGATACTAAAAAAAACTATGTTGACAGTTTGGGTGACTGTTTCATGGCCTTTTGATATTGTCATCTCACTTATATATATATATACATATAAATATAAATATATATATATATATATATATATATATATATATATATATATATATATATATATATATATATATATATATATATATATATGTATATATATATATATATATATATATAATACTTTCCATGATATATTTTCTGTCTGTAAAAATATTATGAGGAAAAAGATTTTATCCAATGAAAAGGTTTAATCAAAGTAAACAGACACAGTAAACAGAACTATTGATGTATAAACAAAAATGGCGGTAAGCACGAAATGTTAACACTCATATATACCATATATTATAGTGATATATATATATATATATATATACACACACACATATATATATATATATATATATATATATATATATATGTATATATATATATATATTATTGTGTCATCCACAGACAGCTGTTTCGATGTATCACATCTCCTCAGTGTGGCTATAGACTTTCCATTATCCCATCCAGTACCACGAGGCAGGATTGAAAACTTTGCTTCAGACCCGGTGGCCGATATCCTATGTTTGAGCTATGGACCTGTGGAAAACTGAACAACCACAGCTAATCAATATAATGTACCTAACATAATGTATATATTATAGCATGTATACATTGTAAATATATATGTATATGCTATAGAATATACGATAATATGTGATATAAAAATATATCATGAAATAACATAGATACATATAATGTATACACTATACACGTACGATATATATATACACAATAAATATATAATATATCTATTCGATACGTATTGAGTGTATCTCATAACAATATATATATATATATATATATATATATATATATATATATATATATATATATATATATATTTCTGTGTGTAGATATCTAAGAAATAATCATATGTGTGTGTATGTGTATGCATGTGTGTGTGCTGCAAAGTTTAGCTGAGTCTTGTACAAGGTCAAATGATGGATATTATGCTATGATAGCGTTGCTTTAATTCCACATGTTGGAAGAACTGTGTATGTTTAATGTTTGTATTAATATGCATTAATAATAGTGACATGTAGTTCCCTTTTCTCTTTTCTATCATAATGTCCGGCTCCCTGTGAGCAGAAAAATCAATGGATATTTTGTTCCCATTTCGCAAGGAGAATGTTCACCATAAGACGTGATCTGATATTTTGAGATCAATTGTTGTCATTAATAGGGACCGTTAGCCAAAACACAGTTTCCTTCAGTTACTATGCTGTTCTGGCTGGGTTGCTGGTTATCCATGAATTTTTCGCTCGTGCAGGTTCTATCAATGGTCCCAGAGTGTTGAAAATGTAATTCTTAACTCCTTATTCTATTCAGGAAAAAGTGCTTTCTTTTAGATTCATCTGTTCAATACATTTTTGTGTAACACGTTCAACTTATAATTTATGTTTATGCTAAACAGGTGTATTAGTTAGTTCCCCGCCATATCCACGCTTGGTGATGAAAAATTCAAACTTTTTAGTGATCACCATCCAACGAAAAGCTACAGAAGTAACTTATTTATTGATCACGTTAGCTTCCAATTTCTTATTCTATCATCCCCAACAGGGCATACGGCCAAAAGATAATGGTCACAAGTCAGTTTCTATTGGATGTTTAACCGACCCTATTTTATAATTTTTTCGGTCTAATTTATCAGCTTTCGTTATTTCTGTCCAACAATTATCGAATATTGAGCATACTGTAGGGCTTGTTTCGTTTTTCTGTCAACATGTTCGTCTTTGATGTGGGTATTTCTGAGTTTTTTTCGATTCGATATATTTCGGTATATCTAAATAATATGCTTGCATGATGCTTTCTTTCGCTTTTTAAAGCCATCCCCAACCCGATACTGATTGACGATAATCAGATGAAGCATAGTCGTGGAGAAAGCTAAAGAACATATCATTTAAAAGATTGTATAAGAATCTCAAAGTAATATTCAGCTAAATACATAAAATAATGGCAATTCTTTGAGAACGTCAAATATAGTTGGAAGGCTGGCAAACACCGCTTCAGAAACGTGAAGATACCATTCCAATTATCTTATACAATGGATACAGTTGGTTATCTAGCTAAAGGTTAGCTACAGCTGAAAGAAAACATGTCAAAAAACACTACCAATACTATCAGAACACATAAGGCAAATGAAAAAAAGATTAAGAAACACCAGAAATAATATGGGAAATTATTGAAAAAAAAAACACTGTACAGGTTCCATCAACATCGAAAAAGTGTATCCTTTGTCTCGAAAACAAATTAGCCAAATCACAACATTCCCAAGCTGCAAAAACTACCTAACGAAAGATCAGAACTAATATTAAAATATTCGCACAAAAAATGCTTGTCAAGAAAGATACTACGAGATAATGACGCCGATGCCTAAAAACAAGCTAGCTATAAAAAGTCTAAAACGTTTGTCATGATCGAAATGATAGAAAGATTTGTGGAATTTCTGTGATATTAAATAGCAACATGCACAGTCTTTACGAGTATTTTTGGTTAAGCAACGTTCATTCTGACCAAAGCTGTGAGAGAACCTTTTTTTCCCATCCGCTGGCCGCTTAGAGGAAAACATTGGGTCGGCTAAAATCACCTACCGTTGGGAGAAAAAGGGTCTTAACTTACTCTAATTGTTTCAAGAGTGCTCCTTTCCGAATATTTTTCTCCGTTTAGGGGCGACTTGTTGATGTGAATATAATTACCGTTGCAGGCGACGATGACCGACGTTAACTCTTTTTCTGTATATTTTCTCCACCTATCGGGGCTATTCATTATTCTCCAGACACCACTAGCCTTCTGAGAATCAAGGATTGGCGCTTCAACCGAAGCGTCCCTTGCATCAAGGCCAAACATTAGTTTCGACGCATGCATGTATTCTGAGACGCACACACACACACACGCACACACACACACACACACACGTGCACACCTTTATGGTAAATTTTTGGACTGAGAAATTTCACTTGCACAATCTGACATTAACACACGCACGCACATACATATTTTAAAAACATACATATTTGTTAATTACACAACGACGGTGCAGTGAAAATGCAGGTGCACAACATTTTTCTACACACACTCCAAGCATACTGCTGCACAATTTAACTCTATTCATATATCATGCGACAAACTATCTTTACCCAATCTAAGATCACACATAACTTTTCTTTTACTTAATATATCTTATACAGTAACTAATTATACTTACTCCCCAATTATAGTTTAACTTGAATTTAGATCGACTAATTTACTCACCATAAGCTAATTCTACTTGGCCCAGGAAATATCAATTAATTTCCACTTTCATTCTGAATAATTTTACGACTAATCTCATCACCATTCCAAAGGCTCTTCCGATTATCTTTTCATGTATTTACTTCATGTAGAATCTACCCAGGAAAACACACGTACGAAACTCACCCGAAACCAGTCCACTACCGTTGCCCCTTTTTCTCTTTCCTTTCTGCCCAATGAGATTATTTCCCCATCCAATTTACGACTAGGAAGGTGAAACGCACCACAAGGTAGTCACACATCTCCCCCTGCAGCCACGGCCCACCACGAAGAACCGAATGGCGACAACCTGACATCGCCTGGATTTTACGCCTACTCATACGACCCAACAGCACAAAGATCTCAAAAAAACAATCATCCAAAATGCACACCAACCCACACAACTGTAATCCGCCTACACAAATATTGGAAAAAAAACAGCAAAACATTTGTTACCCTAGAAAAACAATATATCACAATTCATTCTAATGTATGTAGGAATGTGATGAAACAAGAGATAAATCAGAGAGATGGCACGGGGGCGTAAAATAGATCTATTGCAACAAAGTTTTAGATATCTAATTACCTAGCTATCACCCTCTCTATCTTTCCCTCAACCTCTCTCTCCGCTTCTCCCTCCTCTCTCTCTCCCTATATATATATATATATATATATATATATATATATATATATATATATATATATATATATATATATGTATATATATATATATGCACACACATACATGTTTAGTGATAAAAATGTTCAACAGAAAAAACCTTTGTGATTTCTTTGTACCTAATTCAACTGTAACTCATAACGGACCTGGTTAGACACTCAATAGTAACTTTCACGTGACCAACGTTCTTTTCCAGGTTGCAGTGTTGGGGTTATCAATTGAGAAAAATGGTGAAGAGAAATCAATAGGAAAAAAAAGTTACTCCTCACACATTTTGTTCGCCAGTGATGTCTTGAAAACCCTGAGCCAAAAAGAAAAAAAACGCAAATTCTGTCCCACACGAACTAAGATATCAATTTAGTGTACACTCTCATTGCCAATTTCACCCCACAAAAACTCTACAAAGCAAGAGTTGATTTTCCAAAACAAGACATCATATTGGATAAATTCTTGAATTTCCAGCCCTCTAGCTACATTGATGCGACCTGTGAACGTGATGATACATATATATCCAGCTAGAACAACTTAAAAACTGGAGAAAGATATGTACAGAGTTTCGGTTGACAGTTTCTTATTAAAAGAAATCACAAATACGATATAAACTGTCAAGCATTTAATGTTGAAGCAAATTAAGGGTATGAATTGGCCAAGATGGAAAAAAAATAAACAGAAAAAGATATAACAATAATATCATTCTATATTCGGAAATGTATTATTTCCCTGATTGCCTATTAGCATAAAGTATCAAACAATAGTATCAGAATATATCATAAATAGAGATCGCGAGAACCAATTTGATTCCTCGATTCATTAGTTCCCCTCAGTCCCTGGCATCGAGAAGGGACTCATTGTTTACTTCCCGGCTAGATGTCAGCCCTGATATTCATCTCGATACTAACAAGACAGTAATTACATCAATAGTTCATCGGAAAACAACAAAGAAATAGACCATCGTTGGAGATGAAGATACAAGATACAAAAGCGAAGATATCCACTCAAAAAAGATAGGTTTTCGGCATTGATAGTTTACGCTAAATTATTGTTAGGTTAGATAACAGTCCAATCAGAGCCAGGATTTGATTAAAGATGTCTGAAGGATCAGTTTAAATAGAAATTGGAAGCAACCAGCTGATGTATACAGACTTATTTGTTCATTTATTAGTTGTGTAAACATGTTCGATTTTTATTTCTCCGGCTGCCAGCACCATTTGTCTTCATTATTCTCCTACAATAAGTGTATGTGAATAGAAGTATGTATATATGTATGTATACATTTATTTAGACCAATTCAGTTCGTATTGATAATGTACGCATGAAAATAATCTTGTAGCTTGTTTTATAGGGTAGATTAGGGGCCAGCTGCACTGCATTGACCTTAACCCAACGATCTCTGACAATTGGTTGACAGAACCCCTTCTCTGAGAGAGTACGGAAGGGAATTTTATAAACTAGCATTTCCTTCGAAATCATCGATTACAGAGCCAAACATGGAAAGGGTACTTCATAAATTATTGGATACAACCACTGGAGACTGTCACCTATATATATGTGTGTGCGTATATATATATATATTTTCTTAGGGTTCAGCACTCTTTAAGTGGGGAAGTAGTATATATATATATATATATATATATATATATATATATATATATATATATATATATATATATAGATAGATAGATATATATATATTCCATTTTTAGAGTTGGTCAGCCAGCTTAGCTGGTTGGCTAAATAGCTATTAGTTGTACGGGTACTATGTATCACGCGTAGAGACCGAATACAGTCCGCAATTGCTAAAATCACCCTTTAGTTTACGTATACCTGTTTCACTGACAGCTGATTTGTTGTATTACAATTCTTCAGTGTGGCTACAGACTATCCAATATTCCGTCCAGTACAAAAAGGTAAGATCAAGACCTTCGCTTCAGAACCAGAGGCTGGAATTTTACTCTTGCCCTACACAGCACTTGACGGTCAGTAGAACAAAATTTTAGCGATATATTTACTTACGCTCAACTCCCCATCCACCAGACTGCTCCATTCCAGCGCTGAAAGAGCATTGCTATATAACTTATAATGAACGAGTTACCCTACTTAAAGAGTGCTCAATCCTGAAGAAAGGAGCGTTAATTATATATATATATATATATATATTGAAACACGAGTTTGGGAGACAATACCGCTACCTGTGTAGATATATATTAGTACATACTCTTTGAAAGCGCAGGTTGAAGGGACACCGCTAGTGGCCTGAGCAAGCTGAACAGGTCCAGCTGTCGAGTTTTATGGCAAACATTACTGGGTGTATATGTCCAGTCCCTACCTCAGGAAATAACCTTGCTTTGACTATCAGTAGTTGGGGGTTGATTTGGGGATTTTTCATGCGTATGCAAGTGTGCAGGCACGTGCGTATGAGTGTCTGTGTATCTTTACAGCAGTGTGATAATATGTATATTTTTCTTTCAGGTTTAGGCTAAGAGTGATTTCTACTATCTTCCCCTCTGTACATATATATGCATATCTCTGTCTCTCTCTCTCCCTCTTCCTCCGTCTTTCTTTCTTTATATATATATATATATATATATATATATATATATATATGTGTGTGTGTGTGTGTGTTTGTGTGTGTGTGAGTGTGTGTGTGCGAGTGGGCGTTTTTATGAATAGAGTTATTTGAACGAAGACAGGAATGTATTAATACAAATGAAACATTTCCAGTCCCTGTACAACTAATATCCGTCAATAGGTACGTCCACAGACTATTCCGAAGCCACCGTTTGATAGGAACACAATAGACAAAGAAGAGAAGAAAAACTTAGAGTCTAGTGAAATCAGCGCCAGTTAACATCATTATCTGAACCTCAACCAAAGTTTAAAACCGCCGGCGCCGTCATAGCTGCTTTGGTCGCCAAATAGTTTTTGTTTTCTTCTTGGCAAATACAAACTTAGCTCATTTAAAAACTACCGAAAAAGTGACCTTCCCCGTTTCTGGAATCTTCGCTCTTGTGGACTCCCCGTTCGTCTGGATGAGGGCCAAAGCAACAATATGAATTTTTTTTTCCTGTATTTCAATACGATTTTCTGGTAATGGTTTCTGTTAACGTTATCTCATTAGAGAGTTTTTCTTACTATATTTTTTTTCTAAAATCGGTTTCAAACTAAGCCAATTATTTTTCTTTTTATTTCCCAAATATTTCTGTAAAAGATGCAGATTTTATGTTATCACGCATACACACGCTAGTGTGCGTGTATATTTGTACCAAATTATTCTTACACACACACGCATATATATATATATAGATATATATATATATATATGTATGATGTATGCATATAAAAAATGATTCCCCCAAATCTGATCTCCACTTTTGTCTATAAATGTATGTAGATATGATTTTGTATGTTTGTAGGTGGGTGTACTCGTTATTAAAAAAAGAAAGAGTTTGTTTCAAAAATTAAAGAAAGGTCGTTCATTTGATTCAATCAATTGGGAGACTTGACTTTTCTTTTCGATATAATAGATTATATTGGTCCTGTGCCAATGAATTGATAGAATCCAAGAGCACAGAGCAAGTATAATCACTTGGAACCCTTCATTTTATAGCCTGGTTCATTCAATATGGCAGCTGCAAAAACTGAAGTCTTTTCATTTACTTATCTTAGAAAACCACAAAAGAAAATGGGGATGGGGATTAATTTTTTTCCAGCATACCTTGGAATTTTCTCTTCTTCAACTTGGATAAAACTCCGAACTCTGGTATCAAGTGGAAATAACAACTCTCCTGTATACAAGGTAGCAACGATTCATAGTTACTTACAAGAAAGCAGATCTAATTCATACAGGTGACTAAGAAAGGAAGTTCTCGTGGTTATGTTCACTAAATCAATGGAACAGTATAAGCTTAAGTTATCAAAACGAGAGCAGTCCTTTCAGAACCATAAAAAACATATTTCGGACAGCAATAAAATAAGGTAAACAATTAGAACTTTTTGAAAGAAAATCTACAATTCTTATGCTGCGATGAATAATCCTTTAAGACATCAGTGCAATCTACCTCGACCGAAATGAACTAAGATTTTTTACGCATTCACGAATAAATAAATAGATTGATAAAGGGGGCTACTCTATAATTCAAATCCAATAACTAACTCCCTTCGGATATATATGTAGAGAGATAAAATAGGAGTTTGCATGATTGCAGACCCCACCCTATGATTATACAGTGTCAAATCAACCAGTTTTGTTTTCATTCTGTGTTAGCGCATTTCAAAGGTTACTACGTATAATACCTCTTGCTTCAACGTACATTTTTTGCTACCTAGAGGTTACATTCAGATAGAATAATTCAGATTTTAGTATAATACAGATGTTTACTCAGAACTAAGCTATTTGGATTCTTTATATGACGTTTCTTATCACCGAAATCTGATGTCTCTTAACTTGAACAACACTCACCTAGTTTTTAAAAAATATTTTGGATCTATTTTATGTTGACCAACGAATTTTCATTTATTCAACTTTTATTCGAAAATGGTCATCTTTACATCAGTTTTTCAAGTAATCTAATTTTAATGCTGAACTCTTGTCCATTATTATTATTATTATTATTATTATTATTATTATTATTATTATTATTGTCGTAGTTATTGTTGTAGTTGTTGTTGTTGTTAGCAGCAGCAGCGTTAGCATCTTCTCACCACTTGCCTGATGGTCACCGCTGTGGACTTAGTGACAGCAAGTCTCCTCAAGTCCCCAGCTGTCCTCTTTATACTCTCACGGTCAACAGCAGTGTTGTATTCCACCAGTTACTTGGTGGTTACCGCTGATGGCTGATTGGTTTCCATTTTCCAGGGCTATAACTGGTTCGTGCTGATATCACTTGTTCACATAGTTGAATCCCATTCGTTTGCTCGATTCCCAGTGTATCACCGTTGCTACCCAGTCGTGTCTGGTTTTGTACTATTTCTTGGCATCCACGTAGTCAACTATGAAAGAAAGAGTTTAAAGACGGGCACTACAGAGTATCAACATTCTGTATCTGCCTTTTGAATACTCCATATAGTTCTTTTCTAATACCATTTTCCTTTCCTTGTTTAATGTGCAGCACCTTCGTTCGCTATTTTTGTTGTTCTTTAATGTACAGCTTTGGTTGCTTTTCATAATGCCCTCACTATTTGCTTTTACATACTTTTCTAATCCTGTTATGGCCTTTTGGACACAGTATACGGATGAGTTCATTACCACCTTCTTTCCTATCGATGCAAAATCTATCCGTGTCATCTCTGGGATGTTAGGCCTTGTGCATTGTCATTATTTTTTTTCTTGCTCGCCGGTTCATTGTTCAGAGTCTTTCCTTTGTCCTCTGTATCTTACTACTGATACAGCCCACGTGTTCATTCTGATTGTCAGACTCCGGCAACTCAATTCATTCTGTAATGTTTGACCCCCAAAGCTATTATTTCCTTATTTTCTCTTCCACTTCTTCCCGTTTTATCATGTTGCATTCAAAAACTTTCTGCAATACACAATACTCGACCTATAAGAGTACAATCGCACGTACTCAACTATTTTATAATATACAAAATACATTAGCACTGGGACGTAGAGAAATTCTCATCCACATTTTTTTCTGATGAATGGAAAGTGAGGGTCCAGTTTGACATTATAGCTACATTGTAAATAGACCCTCCCTCTGAAACTAGAGAAAATGTTTTTTTGACAAAAACAACAAATCTTAAGGAAGTTTGAAGATCAAAAACGTTGGAAATGCATTAGATTTAAAGGAAAAGAAACTATCGAACTTTTTCCATCCGTCAGCCAGTTACATCATCTGCAACTCTCACATATGTGTAGCTTCAAATAAATGGTACGAAACCCGTCTTGGATTATGCTAATTCAATACCTATAAACCATTAGAAGTAAGGGTTCAGTTTAGCAGTATATGTACATCGTACATAGAATCTGCTCTTTCAAAACCGATAAATAAACATTATTTCCTCAAGACCACCAAACTCCTGGAAAGTTTGAAGGCTTAATAGATGAATGGTACATGAAATGAAGAAAATAAAATTGGAAAGACGAAAAATCGAAATTTGTTTTCGACAATTGGCCACCGAATGTATTTAGCACGCTCCTAAATATTGGTGAAAGCTTGCATTCACTGAGTTCTTCAGTAATAAAATTAATTGTTTTATTTTTTCAGGTGAGTATGATTTCTTTTTGTATTTACAAAATTCGATCCAGAATGTAAGCTCTAGGTGAATTGATTCCAGTTGATTTCGAATGCACCTTTGTTTTTCCTATATGATGTAAAAATGTACATACAAACTTCAGATTCAGATATATATATATATATATATATATATATATATATATATATATATATATATATATATATATATATATCTTATTATTGTGTCATCCACAGACAGCTGTTTCGGTGTATTACATCTCTTCAGTGTGGCTATAGACTTTACATTATCTCATCCAGTACTGCGAGGCCAGATCGAAACCTCCACCTCAGACCGGGATATCCTAACTCTGGACTACGGAACTGGATAGTCAGTTAGGCTGAATTTAAGCGATATATCTATTTACACAGAAATTCCTCATCCTCCAGAATGCTCTATTCCTATGGAAGAGCATCATGAATATATATATCAAGGACAGTAAAAGTAAAAGTTTTCTCTATCAAATTGTGAACTCGTGAAAAGAAGTGACGCCTAATATATTCTAAAATTCTCTCTACGTAGAATGAACAACCTTACAGAAACAATTAAAATGTGTGTAATTATATTGGATTTCATTATAAGCGTAATCATGAAACGCTCTATTGAAGGATGGCATCATTTTGTAAGGATTTAATTGTTAAGGTATCAACTGTATGTCATAATGAAATGTCTGTTTTGACATGATCTTTCATGAAGGACTTTTCGTAAATCAATAATGCATTGAATTACAGAAGAGCCCGTTGATCAGGATTTGTCGCTTGAAAATTGAATTTTTAGAAGCAAAACCACTTGTCAATGTAAACTTCATGCAAGTGTAAGTATTCAATTAATCTTTGGTTTAAAGCAATTTGAAGTTTTTACAATTAATTTTCGGAAAGGCTATTTCTGAATGAACTACTGAAACATTTTTTGATATAGGGTATCAGGGCATTCCCAGTTCCATGAAAATCTTCATTGGTTTAAACTTTAAATAATGGGACACTGTTTAATTTTTTTTTTAGGATATTGTTAATTGCAATGATCAAAACAGAAAATTGTTAATCGTAACAACAATCAAAACATTAAATGAGATTACGTCATCTGATTATACATTAATTTAGTTTCGCTGAAAAGAAAAACCAGCTCTCTCTGTCTCTGTCTCTGTCTCTTAATCTTATTCCAAAATAATTGGAGACGCACATTATATCATAAAAACTCACTTTTTACCATCACAAAATGTGTTCATTTATATTCTATTGTAAATCGAGAACCCCTTCCTATTGAGAACCACTGATTCAAACGGTACTTGGACCAACATATGTAGCAACTATTAACTTTGTACGATGGCCTCTGTCGAGTTGATTTGGTGCCTGATAACACGCACACGCACACACACACCGGTAGGTATTGCTCGAATTATAGTAAAGATATTCTCGGCAAGAATTTTCGCTGAAGAAACACAGATGCTTTTTGTGGGTTAATTGGCTTGACAAAAGGCTAGAAACATGGACCACTCAGGATTAATGATATTTTCGTGCAAGGCTCCAAGATATCGTATACGCCATGTTTTATCCATCTATTTATCAATCTATGAACAAAATATTTTTTAAATTTTAAAAATACAGAAATCGAAAGGATATTCAAAAAATGTCAAGTGCCGAAAGGCTTATGGCAGCATGCCGTGGTTTGGGTGATTGATCAAAAATTGGAATAAGGGTGATCAGTAAAAAGGATACTTCTCTCACCTCTTGTGGAATAAGTAAACATTTGGATTTTCGAAAAACAAGCAGGCACAAAAAATGTGACCGGATTAGTATGACTCACATCGTGAATTGAAACCTAACTTTAAAATTTTGTCGGGGGTGAAAAATACATTTCATAGACGTAATGTGGGATAAATATTTCGAATTTCAACTCCCTAGCATCACTGGTACGGCTTATATGCGTGATTCATACATACATACAAGCATAGCCAGACAGACATTAATCAATTTTGACAGTTTTTATGATGGTTCATTACAAGATAGAACTTCGGAAAAAATGTGCAAAAATCAGAAATCTATAGTCTAAATTCTTTTGAAGATCAATAAGGATGTTAAAATGAACCTTTTAAATTATATGAATTACTCTTTAAAGAAGAAGAGACTGACTCCAAGAAAAATAGTCGTGGTAATGTCCCATTAGATCTTTATTTGATATTACAGTATTTATTCGATGAAATATACTTACATAAAATAATTATCATGATTAAAATTCAGGACATTTCGGAAGAAACCTTTAACTCGTTCATTATAATAAGATTATAAACGTGACCAATATCAGATAAACAGTTTGCTACGATTCCTAAAGTCATGGTGACCTGATACCCATTTTCTAAGAAAGATAAACTCTAAACTCAAGATGAGACGAATTCTATCGATTTTGGTGAATCTCGGTCAATAAAACCCATGAATGATGGCGCGTCTGCAAGAATATTTGCTTTCTGGATGAAGAATCCCGCGACGTCAAGGAAAAGAAATCGTGTGAAATTTCTGCAAATTAGTTGTCTATATATAGGCCGACTGCAGTCAGAGGCGATCGATTGGAACGAGGGGGGGGTTTGTACACTTTTCTACTGGGAATCACACCCAGATTGTCCTGTGTGGGGGCAAACGTGATAGCCATTCAACTATCTGAGCGGACCATATGTCTATTAGTCTTTACAATAGAGAAGCATTCCTGTTTCATTTGTCTACAATTTATGACGATGCTATCATCAGGAATTAAAAGGAGAAAAACCTTTGCTTAACGATGGCCTGTGTTTCGTTGAAAATGGGCCGGGCTTCAATATCTGTGTATCCCATCAGTAGGTAATTTCATATACAGCTATAATTCACCAAATATCTGTCTGTATGTGACAGCTTAATTCGAGAACTACAGAAAATATCCCCACGAAACTTTGTGTGTGCGCTGATGACATTCCCAGAAATGCTTTAAGTAATTGGTTTTAGAAAGTATTCCTCCGCCCACATCTAATTGTGTTGAGTCTGTGTTGGCTCCTATCTCTAATAAACTGATCAGATTTCTATCTATGTATTTATATAATGCTTAAAGATTCGGATTCTGTTTATCGGTATGTGACCTCTGAGCAACCGAAATGGTGAACTATTTGAAGAGATATTGAATGAGGGGGAAATGCGCGAATGAAAAATGCCAAAAAGTCCAGATGATTTGGTACTGAATTATAGTGTGGTGTTGTACTCACTTCAGTAATAATGAAGTGGTTTCTTTTTTTTATCTATCTAATAGTAAATGTCAGATTCATTTGTATCTGTACACAGCCTTTAAATAGCCGGAACATGTATTGTAACTAGTGGTATTGGATGCATCAGTAGCAGCAGCCATCTAGAGTCTGTTGTTGGACATAGACATCCATAAACCTCTCTATCAGAGACGTCGTGGAGTCAATAATTTCTGATTTTTACCAGTTGTCTCACAACCTTGCTTTTGAGGTTTCTAATAGTTTATATGATGGCTCCGACTCCTGACTTTCTTCCAATAGACTGTGCTATCTTGTGATCTCTGTATATGATATCAAGAATGATTTCCTCTTACACACATCGCATGGTTCTCAGCTTGAGGGTCAATCTTTTGGTTTGGTTCCATATTTCAGCTCTGTGAGTGAATATTGAGAGGGTGTATTGTTTGTAACCCTCCTGTTAAGGATTATTCATTTTTTTTCGTTCTTAAGGTTGAGCTGGCTCTGTCGAAACCTTGCCGAACGATGGTGATTCATCGCTTGAATTCCTTTTTTGAAGATTTCATGGATATCCGTCGTCCTTGCTAGATATAGTGGTCTCCTTTCTTCTTCGTTCCACGTTTTCTATTCTAATCGTTCTGTCTCTGTCCTTTCGGAACACATAAAAACTACCTCGATCTCTTCCTGCCGCAAAATATCCCATTTAGATATCTGTGGAACAAGCCGGGAACTCACTCAGAGGATTAGTTTTCAGCTTGCATCTTTTCATATAAAACGTACCTTTCGTACTATTACGATTAGATCAATTGTAAACAATCTGTGATTTATACATAGAGTTAAAGCTCCTATTTTGGTAAGGGATGAGTCAATAGACAACTTAAGAGCTTTGTCCAACCTCAAAAAAAAATTTAATTATGTCGGTGTCAATTTTGAGGAAACGAGTTAAGATTGTTGATATTTCAGAGATAATGACACACTGTGTTCTTCAAGGGCAAAGATTTCTCAATAAGGATTGATTTCTGCAACTTAATATGAAAAAAAGAAGAAGATTAAAGCCTATCAAACCTGAACATGGATCTGACTAATGTTTCCTTTCTGTTTGGTTTTTGTTTTTGTTCAATCGACTTACTAGGTTTTCTAATACTTGAGTAGGATGACTGAATTTCCCGCATCGTCCTTTTTTTATCCAAGTCATCATCATCATCATCATCATCATCATCATCATCATTCTCTTAACGTACTTCATTGGACATAAAGCTTCCCCATGATTCGCCACGATTCTATATCATGGGCGTTGCAGTGACGTTACTTCCTGAATCTGTCCAGTTAATCTCTCCATATTGTGTTCTGTCGGCCTCGGTTTCTTATGTGATCTCTGAAGATCCATTCAGTGAGATGTGATGTCCATCGGCTGTCTTTCATTCTTGCAACATGGCCTGCCCATTGCCATTTGAGTTTTTTGATAGTTTCTATGATGTCACGGACACCTGTTTTCTTCCTTATATACTGTGCTGTCTTGTAATCTCTCCATGTAAGATTGAACATGATTCTCTCATGCGCACGTTGCATACTTCTCAGTTTGTAGGTCAGTCTCTTGGTTGAGTTCGAGTTTCAGCTTAAAATGTACCCATTGGATTACCTCATCGCAGAGAAATGATTATAAAGAGAGCCTTGCAGATCATTAAATTTGTAGAGAGTTTGATCCTCACCGGGTCCAATATAATTATTGACTTGTTTCGGACTAGGTTAAGAGCAATAAATATCAATAAATGGCTATGTTGCACTTGAAGCAGTTTAATCGAAAACATTTCCTTCCTGTTGAATAGAGTAAATGAAAAGTCCATTTATAAACCCATCAGAATAAGGTTCCAGGAAGGTGAGAAAACATTTTTTTTTCAAATAAATAAATCATATTTTCTTAGAAAGAGCTTAGTTGGGTAGTTAATCAATTTCCAGATCTGTAGACAAAACACTGAGGCTAATTGTGCTGAAACAAACAAATCTATCAACCTGCCAGAATGAGACCCCCAGTGAGTCAAAACTGCTTTTTTTTTTAAAAAGATCGAAAGAACAATTTTATAAGGCTTATTAGTGGGATGCTGATGCTGGAAGCTTTTCAATTTCATGACATTGTCTGCAAAGTAAACATCGTTCAAAAGAAACGGTCATTTGTCGCTTATGTTGATTGCAAATAAACATCGGTCTCATTTCATACTTCATTGAATGTGCTCCACGTGTCTCGACTGGAGTACAGATGATATAAAACTTACCATTCCTTTAAGTCACCCAATAGACTATGTCATTTGGTAAAATGCTGTATTGGTGGCGATAAATCAAAAATTTGAAAGAAGATGGAATCGACGGATGGGTAACTTTTTTCACCTTTTGTTGGGTAGTGATCACTAAAAAAGTCAGAATGTTCAATAACCAGCGTGAATGCTGTAAAACGCAAACAATGGGATGAATTTGGCATAAACCCACTTTGCAAATTCAACTCTCCACTAAAAACCCATACCGGGGTGGGGGGCATTAATAAAAACTTAAAAATCAACCCCTGTAGCTCCATCGGTACGAAACCTACAAAGCCAGCCAGCCAGCCAGCCAGCCAGACTTACTTGAAAGCTGAGGAAACCTATTTTGACAGTTTTGGTGACAGTTTTTCGTGACAGTTTCTAGTAAGATTTTCTCCGACGACTCAACACGAGATTTAAATCTCTTCAATGTATGGACATAAATCTATGAGAAAATGGAGAATTGATTTGATTCAACAGAAGAATGATATATTTGTCTGCATGTTTCGCTGTGTAATCACAATATATCATCTCTTTCTTTTAGGTGAAACGATTTCGTTTCAACCTTCGAGTCTTCAAAGCAATCATACTTAGGAAGAAGATTAGAGAAACTTTCATCAGAAAAATCATTAAATACTTTCCTCATAATTTGTTCCGACTTGATCTATTTTCTTTGATATTCTTCGATACCCACGTCTTTTTGCTATTAATCAATGGATTTAATTATATTTTCAGATTAATCTATCTACCCCCCCCCCTCGCCTCAGTTGCACTTCTTGGAAAAAAAAAACTGTCTTTCAACGTCTACTAGATATACTGAATTTATTTCCTACTTTATCTCTTGAATCATGAAAAAAAAAAAGAGAGAACGAATAAGAAGTATATTGTACTTGCTCGATGACAAAATTGTGACCGAACTTCACAATTAGATTAACTTGGGCAGTGCCTGTTCCAAAAGTACATTTCTGAATTGGTGCGTAGAGCAGCCTGTCATAATTGCCACGTATATTAATGTCATTTTTTTTGTACGAAACTACAGCTTTGAAATATTTCGGTTATCTTCATTCTGGATTTTTTTTTCCATCTGAATTGGGTTAACTTCAAAGAGTGGAAGTCAAAGAAAATAATTTGTTGTAGCAATGAAGACATATCTATAATCTTTCATTATTTATTGTATTTCTAGAGATCCGCTACCCCAAACAACTTCAAACTTGATACTACATTCCTTGATGCTCTCACTAATATAGTTCCCGATTTCAAACTCCATAAAATGACCAGTTGTTTATTTTTCGTGTTGATCGCACAGAAATATATTTAGTTGTAGTTGAATAATATATATATATATATGCATATATATGTGTGTGTGTGTGTGTGAGTGTAAGTGTGTGTGTGTGTGTGCATGTATATATATATATATATATATATATATATGTACATATATATATATATATATATAGAGAGAGAGAGAGATAGAGAGATAGATAGATGGATAGAACGAGAGAGAGAAGAGGGGAGACGCTGTTAAACTTTCAACCCTGTATAATCATCAATATACGATCGATTTTGTTCAACAATTTCAATATTTCAATTAATTTTACGTCCTAAAATAAATCTGATGATTAGTGTTTTTTTTTTTCTTTTAATCCATTTCAAATAAAATGAGTTGGGTGACCAATTCCGATTAGAACAACCACTTGATGACTGAATCAGTGATTATAACAAATGACTTCTTGTCCCTCTCTATGTCTGCCCCCCCTCTCTCTCTCTCTCTCTCTCTCTCTCTCTCTCTCTCTCTCTCTCTCTGCCTATATCTGAACGTATATATGGTCGAATGTATAAGCATGCAAATGGTGTTTATATTTTGGGGAGGACAAAATCCGTAGCTAAAAGCCTTAAAGAAATATTTTGCCACCTACGAAATAAGACTTGAAATCCTGCAGACAAAAACAAAGCCTCGTCACTATCTTGCTCATCAAACAACCGTATAGACAGAACGAACAGATTGGGATAGATAAAAGAAATAGATAGATTGATAGATAGATTAGCTTCAAAGATTGTTTTTTTACGTCCTTGATGCACAAATATTGGCGTTGCTTTGCCCACTCCTGAACTACGTGGCGAAGAAATGAAAACTGACACCACATATAGACTGAAATAAAAAGGCCAAGAAGAAAAAATCCCCCCCCAAAGATATAATTGTACATATACTTGCACTTTAGGGAAAGTGTTAGATTGTGTTCTTGCATTGGACTTCTTATTGAAAGGATTGCTTTATTTACGCTCGATTACTAAAAGCCATTTCCCCCGACGACCGGATATGCAAATCTATTAAATTTTTAGTGTCAAAAAAAAAAGGGTCGAATTTCAAGTGGCTTTGTAAATAGAGATACGAGTGCTTAACTTATGTCTATGGATGACAGGGGCTAGCTGGGCTCTGGGACGGGTTGGATTACTAGCTCAAAACTTCAATTCAACCACTTGATGGCGCCCCTGATGAAAGCACGAAATGTGCATGAAGAACGTTTTCCACCTTGGTATGACCCTTTTTCAATTTGCCGAACAAGTGCTTAGTCCATGCTGTAATGCACTGTTGATGATAAAACAGTCTGTATTAACTAAATGTCGAAATAAACCTCATATATGTTACATTCAAAGCTTCTTCTATCAGGGCTTTTTTTTATTTTTTGTTTTTTAAAGAATGTAATAGAATAGAATGTAAATCAAAAAACGTTTGTTTAGAGGCTGGTGAGAACAATGTAAGTGCAACTAATCGGTACGCTTTAATTGTATGCAACTGACGCAGAGATAAAAAAAAACAAAGCAAAAGATACTTCGAACAAGTCAAAAAGTAATCTGAGAAAGGAGAAAAATGAGAAGGCACCAGAAATACAATGAGGTAGGAAAAAAAATGCTAATTTTACTCAAACACGTTTTCTATTACAGTAAATATTGATGTTTGGTTATGAATGTTATTTGTCTCAATCATAACAGTATATTCATCGTATCTGTAATAACTAGCAATAGTACTTACTTGCCAGATAAAATTGTACCAACTATCTCCCACTGCTGAGGTAAGTAGTTCCGAATTTTCAAATGATAATATAATAAACTTGACTAATGTCTTATAATCAAGCGACCATCTGAAGGAAATTTCTGTTCCGTAGTAACTTTTCGTCATACTTTATCATCATCAGTCTTTTAATGTCCGTCGTATGACATAGACCTTCCTGAGGATCCACCACACTTCTCTATCATAGGCGTCATGGAGCCAGTACCTTCTGAATTTGTTTAGCTCGACTCTCCATCTAATATTCTGCCGGCCTCGGTTGTGCATGTGATCTCGGGGGATCCATGTCTTGATGTCTATCGGTTGTCCGCCATTCTTGCAACATTGGCCATGTTGCAAGAATGGCAGACAGCCCACAGCCATTTAAGATAATTTAATGGATTCTTTGATGTCCCTGACTCTTGTCTTCTCTCTGATGTAAAGTGCTGTCTTGTGGTTTTTCTAACAAACATTTTATGAATTAATTCCACCGGAAGTTACAACCATCCAAGAGAAAAGTGTACCAACTAGCCCTGGTGTCTCCTAAATAACATCATGATGATGATAATGATCATCATCACTCTCAATTGTCCCTCTGCTTGATTAAAAGTCTTCCTCATCTCTGCAATTGCGCTGCTCACTGTAATATCCTATCGATAAACTTTTCTACATCACCCCCCCCCCATTTTGTATCTGGTATTTTCCTACTGTGTTTTTTGTCCAATAGGCACCAATTGGCTAGCGTTTTACTTTATTCTTATCCCTTGCATTGATTCTCTCTCTCTCTCTCTCTCTCTCTCTCTCTCTCTCTCTCTCTCTCTCTCTCTCTCTCTCTCTCTCTCTCTCTCTGCGATTTTGCGTAGGTTCGTTTTGTCAATTTCCAGGCACACTGGCAAATTCTTCATTCATACTTAATGTTTCCAAACTAATCGTTACTTATTGTTTTGTTCTGCTTCCATGGTATTTCTCTAACCTTATTATCACACCTGGATGAACTCATTTTCAACCTCTTCTGGATACCCAGCCTCTCTTCTAACGATTTTTTTGGTCGACTTCATACTTGAATATTACTTTCGTTCATTTTGGAGCCTACTTTCTTTCTAATCCTATTTAGATCAGTCAACATATTCTTACAGTCTTTTGGATGGGCTTTATTTTTGAACATAACTTTCCTCTTTGTTGTGTTTATCTCGAGGGTTACTCTCTTTTTGATCCTATTTAGAGCAGTCAACATGTTCAATAATCCTCCTGATGCTTCGGACGACATAAAAATGCCATCAGCGCACCTCATGTGGTTAAAATATTATCCAAGCTTATTCCCATTCTCTCCCAGGCAGTTATCTGAAAAATGATTTCAGGGCACGCTGTGAATAGTTTTGCTTATATAGAATCCCCTTGTCTTACTCCTTTTCCAATCTTCATCCTGTTTGTATCTTCATGTCTTCTAATAATTGCAGTGTCATTTTCGTTTATGTTCTGATTGACATGTATGTAATTTTCTCTGTGCGTATATAGCCCTAAAGCCTGGAGTTGTGAGGGGAGATGCGACAAGAGCTCTACCCACTCATCCCTTAAAACCAAAGGTTTGAATGCAACATCCATCGAGTAGGAAAAATAGGAGCAAGGTCGGAAGGTGATAAGTTTTGTTGGAATTTCCCTATTCTGGCAGATGTTCAAGATAGCTTAGGAGGTCTAATGCCCCTTTGAGTGAGTTTGCTGTCAGTACAGCTGACTTTGGCAATTGCAGCTTAGGTCCTGGAGATACCACAGAAGTCAAAAGCCTGAGTTAACGAAACAGGTATACGGTGTCTTCAGAATAGTTACCCAACAGTACAGTTTTGAAGCGCAAGTCGGAGACAGGCCAATGAAAGAAGATGCCTTAGCTTACTGTCGAGGTCTGCTGCTCTCTCAGGGGAGTAATCCAACAGTACGACTGCCTGGGACATGTTGTTGTAGCAGATGCCCGGAATGACCGTAGAGGACTACTGTCCATTCAGATGATTAGCCCACCGTAAAGCCGAAAAGCAATTCCACACACCACTGGAGCAGATACCAAGCAGGTTGTACAGGTCCGCCAATCCTCGATGGAAAGTACAGCTGCAGATTCAAAAAGAGGTTACTATCCCTCAGGTGATACGAGTTTTGTTTAATATTTGCCTACTTTTATTTTGTATTTATAGTCTTTCTCTCTCTCTCTCTCTCTCTCTCTCTCTCTCTCTCTATATATATATATATATATATATATATATATATATATATATATATATATCAGACATGAGTTCCACGGACTCTTGTTGATTGATGTTCGGGCGTATTAATATTCTTTCTCTCTTGCTTTTCCTATTTCACTTTTTTATATTAAGTTTTAACTCAAAGTTCACTGAGCTCCTTTTCTTTCTCTGTTTAACCCAACGATTTTCCTTTATGGCATAAACATAACATGCTCAATAATGTTCAGACTCTACTAAACGTGCTTTTGGCTGAGAACTTTTCAAAAATGCTAGATGAGCTAAATAAAGAGAGCAAGTAAAGTTGGCTTCGATGTGAACTTCAAAAAATCGAATGTCATGTGCAACAAACATGTTGGAGACGAAGACACAATAATCAAAATCGAAATGCAGAGCTGGAATATAAGATAACTGCAAATGTCCGAGATACCTTCAAAAGGAGTAGAAATCAAGCAAAGAATCTATGTAGACTGGCAAGATTTCGGTGGAGAAATCATAAATTCAAGTACAAAGAAATCTCTGTAGTCCTCAAAAAAAGGTACACAACCGATGCATTCTCCTTTTAGTCACATATAGAGCTGAAACATGGATCCTGACCGAAAGATTGATCCTCAATCTGAGAACCACGCAACCTGCACATGAAAGAATCATACTCAACATCTCACGGAGTGATCACAAGACAGCACAGTATCTTAGAGAAAACAGTCCGATATTTCATTGAATCCATTAGAAAACATTATTGGCAATGAGCTGATCGTGTGACACTAATGTCAGGCAACTGCTGAACATCACGACCCACGATGTGGATTCAAAAGATCATATGCAAAACTGTGACGGGCAGAAATTAGGATGGGCTGACGAAGAAATCAAAGTATCTAGAAAGCATTTGATCCTCATCACCAATGATAGACAGGTTTAGCGTTTCTTGGGGAAAGTCTACGTTCATCGACAGACGCTGAAAGGCTGAAGCAGCTACTGCTACTACTACTGCTGATGATGATGATTGTCTACAGCCACCATAGAACATCAATTTGTTCCCATTAAGCCAACTTGAAAATTATTTCGAAGTATGTTTTTGGTTGTGAAGGTTGTTGAACAACTCATATCCAGTCCAAATTCAAATGTTCTGCTGTACGTTTCAGGTTTGCCTCCATGCATTTCACATAGAATTCGTTATTTACTTTTTCTTCGACCTACTGAACAGAACCAATACCACTACCAAGAAAACAGCACCAATGCATAATTTTGCAATCACTGTGCTTTACTGTGGGAGTAATATGGAATCCCCACGTCTTCCATAGATACACATACATCTAAACTGTCAACCAAAAATGTCGACATAGATTTCTTAGGTTTCTAAAATAGGCTAGCTGGGAGGGTATGTTTGAGTGTATGGACGTTTATAAGTATCAAATGTACAGGACGCACCAGTGGAGCTGAGAGGATGAAAATCATAACATCTACTGTATTATGACCACAGCATTTTAATGATTCCTCCTGAAGACTGTTTAGTGAAGGATCAACTTGCAATGTAAATTTTTGGTATATCGATCCCTTAATTTGAACCTATCTTCTTTTTTGAATTTTTTTGTGATCACTGCACAAACAAATGGCAATAGAAATAACTTAATCACCTTTTTCCCAATCTGTTGACTGATCACCCCTTACAAGGTATGGTGGTAAAAGACGTTTTTAAGACATTTTGGAACCATTGGTGCTTGTCAAATTTACCTTTCGAAAACATTTAGCGAGCCCTTATGTGCTTGGCTTGAAGCAATTTCAATTTGCACTACAGGGGTTTAGGTCATTTCTATGTTGTAGCCATTTGATATTGGCTCATACATATTTATGGACAATTACTCTTTCACCACTTTGTTGGCTATTTTTAAAAACTTTTATCAAATCTGACTAATTCTGATTCAGCTTTTAGGGATGATACCCATTTCATACTAACACCCCAAAGGCTCAGTTAACCATGGACTGCATAGGTGTTCTGGAAACACGTACATGTATTGAATTAGCTTCGAAAGGAAGTTACACTTGTGTAAAGTTACAAATCGAGTTCCGATATTGTCCAAGGTTTTTGAAAATTTTCCACGTATTTTTCCTAATATGCTGTCTATGAAAATTTAGTGCTATATGCTATGAACAGGGGGTATCGGCAACTTTTTTTTAATTCAATGAGAGGTGCTACGTCTGTAAGAAAAAGGTTACAGCACCTTGAGGTTGATACATACTTGATGTTAGTTCTTGAGCACTAAAAAAACACATCACAGTCTTATAATGATGATGCTCCTCATTGGGTTATAGATTTAAATGTTTCCTAAAACAAATATGAAATTCATAGACGTGTTAGGCTATATTTTATGAAATAAACTCTTGTTACAGTTCTCAAAATCTAATCAATAGCGCTTCAAATCTTTCCTGGCAAGAATTCAAATTACAAAACTTAATCATAATTCCCAGTATTTCTATATTTTATCATTCTGATCGCATTCTACAGAAAAACAAGTTATAAATCTGACTATTGCCTGATTTCGAGGCTGATTTAGAGAATTCACCCGGAGACATTAAGGTTATTAAGGAAAATTATAATTCTTGGTTGCAACCCAACGATGTTTTCAAAAATAGTGCCACAATTTTCTGCGTTCATTCTGCCATGTTTTGAAATTATATAAATGTAGTACACTGATGCAATGTTCCGATTTATATATTTATATTTAAAGACCAAAACTGCAGGAATGTCTGTCCAGTTGTCGAAATATAAGCTTAAATAGTAACACCAAGGCTGAATGCAAGCAGTTTAAATGTGCATAACTTCTTGTATTATTAACGTCGGTTAAAGATTAGAATAAAACAAGCCTAGAAAACATTCTTCGTTAGAATTAACTAAATTTCATTGACTTGAGAACATTTTCAGATTGAGTGAAATATCAAACCAAAGATATCTCTTCAGTTCATGTAATAATCTTTGCTACCTTACTCAATCGATCTTTTGAGACGAGTGTCATTTTTATCTCTATCAATACAACTCAAAAATCATACTCATTCGGGCTGACACAAACACACACACACACACACAC
>OY735221.1:41247954-41257954 GCA_963457665.1 Thysanoteuthis rhombus
AAGGTTGAGCTTACCTCGCTGAAATTTTTGCAAACCTAGTGTGATTCCTCGCTTGATTTCCTTTTCTTCGAGAATTTCATGGAGATGTGGTCTGCTCTCTCCAGTTCTGCGTTTTCAATTTCGATTTTTATGTCTATAACATATTAATTTTACGTCACATTTTCTTTGCTCAAGTTCAATTTGAGGCCAACATTTCTGCCTTTTTTTGTTCTGTCTGCCCAGCATCATCTGGAGGTCATGAAGATTCTCAGTAAAACCAACACTGCAGTCCGCAGATCTTAGGTTACTTAGAAATACGCCCTCTATACCTATTCTCTTATTTACCCACTGTTGGTTTCATGGAGGGCTGGTATCTCCTTGTCTTACTCCCTTTTGCAAGCTTGAAGGTGTCTGAGGCTTTGTGTAGCCTTATAAAGGAACCGTTGTATCGGTAAATAATTTGCAATACTATGACTCTGAAAAAAAGTATCGATAAGCTTTGGGATTCCCTACTGAGTTGAAGGTTTTCTCGAAATCTTCAAATGATATAGCGAGTGGCATTTCATATTTTGCTGCTTTCTCCTTAAGTTGATTTGCCGATTGAAGATGGTCAATGGTTGAGTAGCCTCTTATGGAGCGAATTTCTTCCTGTGTTTTTAATATGTTTTGATGACCCAGTGGGTGATCACTTTGGTGGAAAATTTGGAAATGCAGTTGGGTAGGCTTATGGGCGTGTAGTTGTCAAGATGTCTAGGGTTCCCTTTCTTTATAAAATCATTATGATTGCAGTGTTCTAATTTTCTGAGACTTTACTTTGCTTAATGTATGAGTTAACTAGGGTGGCTAGCTTTAAAGTAATGACCAGCTTTTTCGAGTAAGTCGATGGTGATTTTATCTAGTCGAGGAGCTTTACCTTTTCGTTTGTTTGTTTGATGGCTGGCTTCACTTCCCTCGGGGTAACATCTGGGGAATCTTCTGACTGGTTGCTCGTGGATTGGATATTTGCTAATTTTTTTGCGTTAGTTGGAGGAATAGTTGGTTTTTCTTTCAAAACTCCTGGATATGCTCGACGATCTGGTCTCTGCCCATTGTTATGTCTCCATTAACTTCAAGCACATTGGTTATTAGTTCTCTTTCTGCATTAAGATTTTTGTTAGTATCTTTGAAGCCCCTACCCTCATCGAGAATTGTTTTGATGACTACTCTCTTATCTTCCTTTATCTTCTCCTCGTACCTTGTGGTTTTATTTAGTTCAGTTGTTTAATCATTTCTCTTGGTGTTGTTGTTGGTTCAAGATTTTTTAATGAGATTCTAGGTTTCTTCTGAGATTTTACTGATGGTTTGTTTGCTCTTCAGTTTGAACATACTGGCAACTTCTATTAAAGGATTTGTTATTTGGTTGTTAAACTCGCTGCCGTTCTCTTCTGGTTTTGAGAGAAGTTGATATCTGTTTTGAAGTTCAACTTAAAAAGTTTGGTGAGTTTGGGAGGATAGGGTGAGTTCTTTTGGAACGTTTAGTGGTTACTCTTCGGTGTGGAACATTTTCTCGCAATTTTCACTGGTGTTAATTTAGATTTTACATCAAACCATTTTGTGGTCACTTCCTACATTGACCTAGTTTAGGACCTTGGTATCTTTGACGGTGTCGCTCATGTCTGCCTGGATCTAATAATAATAATTTCGTTCTTGATTTCGTGATTGAGGCTCCTACAAGTCCATTTTGTATTGGTTCTTTTTTTGAAAAAAAAGTGTTCATGATTTGAATATTCATTGTTGCAGAATCGATAAGATTTTAACCTTTTTTGTTCTTGGATTTTTGGAGTATGGAGTTCAAGTCATCGTAGAAGTTGCCTATGTCCTTGCTTGACTGTTAAGTGGTAGCGTTGATTTGAATAATGTTGAATGGAGCGCACAAAAATTCCAAGAAATTTACACGGCTTAACTAAGTCTGGAACACGCCAGAAATCGATATTATTAAAACGAATAATTTACTTGACTGAAGTACTAAACATTGCTCTACACTGAGATAATTTGTTTTCATAGAAGTTGTGATAAAAAGTAGCAGAAAGTTAGGATGAAGGTAAAAAAAAAATAGTCAAAATTGATTATGATGTTGCAATACTTCTTCTAAGATTAAATTTGAAAAAAAAAGATTTCAAATATCGCTGTATTAGAAGTACTTACATAATCCCCACAGTGAATCACAGTGTGTGTATCTCAATATACTTGCATCTCCTCTCACCATGAAGGAAAATGTAACCGATTTGTTTGATACCACACTTAACTTGTAAGACACTCAGCTATCAAAATAACTTTCGACCCTAACCCAAAAAAAGAGGGTCAAGGTTTGGATAATACAAAACTTGTAACAAAAAGAAGTAAATTTTTGTTCATTCAATCAATTTCCCTCTGGAAATTCGCCAGTTTTGAGAGAAAAAAAAATTAGAGGTTCTAAGCGAATATTGACAATGTAACTAAAACGCCAACCTCGGCCATTACTTTCCCACCGTCGTACGTGAAAGAACTAAACGATTATTTTTGAAATTATTGGCAAGCTATTATTTCGAGGTGGCTATCACTTCACGAGTAGAAATCCCTCACGTACTTTTGTTGAGCAACTTCATAAATCATGCCCCCACTATTCAAGATACTTTGCCCTCTCACGGTTGATATTCAAAATTGCTAATCCATTGAAATGTAGATACATCATCGAAGACCGAGAGTATGTTTTAATCTTAATTGCTGACTTTCCATCAGTTTTGCCCTACATCATATGCCTCCTAAGTAGGCACTTCAGAATCACAGGCCCGTGCCAACTGAGCAATCTGTCCTCTACCCTCAGCCCTAACTCGGTTGATTTTGCCGAGTATTAAGTGAAACTGATTTCTTGGCGGCCTAATTAGGGTTTTGGGAGAGACCTTGGTAGCGGACATGAAATGTGAACTATCAAAAACGTCCTGACGTGCCAAGAATTAAAACTCTAAGCAGATACTATTTCAGGAAATGAAAAAAGCAAATGACCTCAGATTTGGAGTTAATGGCTGATCACCCGATTTAGTGAAAATGACAGAAGATTGTCTTGATTGACAATCGATGGAGAGCATGCAATAAAATCGTTGTACCAAGAACGATGAATCAGAGCGTGTTTATCTTGATACATACACATCTCCTATCACCACAAGAGATAATGTATCTGAATTCTTATTACTCTCTTTCTTGTGCCACACTCCTAAATTGGAGTAGACTTCATTTTTCTACGGTAATAAGTACAAAAATGAGAAAAACAATCCCCACAGAAATTAGGGGTGTAAACAGATACGTTGAATTCAAATCACCCTACTGTGATTTGAATCAAGGACCAACTGATTGCTAGGAGGCTATTTTTCTGACTGAGCTAAATTGACGAGTTTGAATTTTTTTTAAAAAGCAACGAATACATACGAAGCGATCGTTTATAGCATAAACTCAATACATTTATTAACGGAAGTTTATCACACAGGATTATTTCATTCTGATGAATAGATACATTTGTACAAAAATTACCTATCTATGTAATTCAAATCCATTGTATATACAACACAAAAGCTACAGTAATCATCTTAAGTTGGAACAGAAATAAGAGCGGAGTTTGACCCTGAAGCAGTCAGGCTTGTTCTCTTTCTTTCTTCATTTCCTACACGTTTGCTTGGTTTTCTTGTTTTTATTGATAGTTTTCTTTTTACTATCTGCCCTCTTCTCTTCCATTCAGTCTTACTTTCTTTCAGTATTTATAATTTCTACCTTCATCTCTATCTTTCTTCTTTCCCTTTTTTACATTCCTCTCTTTATTTCTTTCTGTTATTTTCCTCTATATTTTTCTTTCTTTTTCTTTTCTTCCTTTCTTCATTTCTTCCAGCCTCCACTCTTTCTTCTTTCTTCTGTTCTTCCATTCTTTCTTCTCTTTCTCTTTCTATCATCTTCCTCTCCTTAATTAAGTTTTTCTCTTTCTTGCATTTTCTTTTTATCGTCAAAAAACATCGGAGAAGGGGTCTGGTGATTCACACCACAGAAACCGTTTTCCATTTCGCTCATTTTCTTTGTTTTATCAAAAAACATTGGAAAAGGAATTTTGTTAATCATACAATAAAAACTGTCACGTTGCAACCTCCTTTCATATCTAGTTGGGGGCGATCAACAAATTTTTTAAAAAAGCGTTATCAATGAATGAACTAGTTCTCACGCTTTTTGTCCCGACAATGATCATTGGAAGAAAAGTCTGGATTTCAAAAAGAAACACGCCAGTGCAGACAAAGGGATCACTCCAGCATAAACTTACATTGCAAATTAGCCCCTACTCTTCCTGACTAAAAAGTAGTCCTTTAAATCCATTTGCATGGCTTGATACACACTTACATAACCAGCCAGTGAGCCAGCCAGTCCACAGTTGCATATTTAGATCTTAAGCTTTTTCGAATTCAAGACATGCGTTATCAATGTTCAGATTTTCAAAAAATTAAGTTTAAATGTCCAGGGTTACACATGGAAATGTTGTTATTTTATTTGATTTTTTCGCAATTGAGAGTGACTTTCAAAAATAAACTCATTGAGAAATCAGCTCAAAATTGGCAACCCCGTGTCATTACTAAAGTTCTCGATTACCTTTGAAATCTGTAGAAACTTATGTTAACATATTTGGCGACAGTTTTGCGTGGAGTTTTGTTACAGCAAAAACACCCGGTCGTCTTCTGAGAGACAAAAATATTGAGTAATATGAACATGCCGGTTGAACAGCTTTTTTTATAACAAGACTATAGTTGCTAGAGGTAGAACTAAATTATTCTGTCACGTGGTCTGCTGGAAATCCCAGCATCCAACACTGAACACGAGAAAGAATAAAAGCATTAGTAACAAGAAGAACAACATCTATGCACACTAACCCTAAATAATCTAAGGCTTTGGGCTTTTTCATCTTGTAAATAACATCAAATCAAATAATAAGCAACCATGTTGCTTCATGACTAAAAGTAATTAGGGACGGTTAGAAATATCCGCGGTCTACATCTAAAGAAACACGAGGAAGATACCTCGGGATATATCTGTGAATGTGGAAAAAACTTGATTAGACGGGAAAAAAATATATATTATGCTCATGACTTAATGTACAGACCAGTTCTGTGTTTTCCTTTAAATTGTCTGGCGAACTTCAACGTAATCAGATAAGAGTGAATTACAGTAAACGTGTACTAAGCACACAAACACGTATGCATCCTCACAGGAGCATCACTCGTATTTATGTGAACGTACCAGTGTGTTTGTATACATTAGTAAAATAGATGTATCTATAATCGACTCTTATATGTATATATATATATATGTATGTATATATATATGCATATATATATATATATATATATATATATATATATGCATATATATATATACATACATATATATATATACGTATACATACATACATACATACATACATACATACATAAGACATACGGTACAGATCAGGCTAGTAGTTTAGCATAATATAATAATATCTTAATGATACAGAGCAACTTCTGATATGTGATGGATTTATTTCATAGAGTGCTCGATACATTCAACTTTATACATTGAAAGTCAAGTTGTTTCAGAGTACAGCTGGAAATAAATAGTAGAGAGAGAGAGAGAGAGAAAGAAAGAGAGAGAGAGGGGGACAGACAAACAGACGGACAGACAGACAGACGGACAGATGGACAGACAGAGAGGGAGAGAGAGGAGGAGAGAGACTCGTAATCAGTATTTGTTTGCATTTTGCTTGGTCTGAGATTTACAGTCTAACATTATGTAAAATGACCAAATGTGTTGCAATCAGAATAACTAGGCATAATATGAAACTTTCACCTAGCTTATTACTCATAAGTATTTGCACAAACTGAAAATTTGTTTTTTTTATTGCCCAAGATAGTAAGGATCATTATGGATTTCCAATTTGGCGATCCAATGAATATTCACCACGTCACTCGGGAGAATAAATTGACATGTTTCTGGTTTATGTTCATTAAAAGATAACCACTTCCCGGATGTAACACTCACTCATCCCAACTATATATATATATATATATATATATATATATATATATATATATATATATATGTGTGCGTGTGTGTGTGTATGTGTGTGTGTGTGTGTGTGTGTGTAAATACATATATATATACATATATATATATATATAGAGAGAGAGAGAGAGAGAGATAGATAGAGACAGACAGACAGACAGACAGACAGAGACAGAGTTAGACATAGACAGAGAGAGAGGAGGAGGCAGTTAGAGAGAGATATCTATAAAAACATGCACAGACACACTGTCTATGATTGGTAGCAGCACTCATGTCCAATGATGGCCAAAGGCCTTTTCAGTTCTTCCCATGTCGATCATGATTACGTTGACCCCTTCCATGTCTATCATGCAAGCGTTTCTATCTCATTTTCCCATTTTATGCTTTCTCTTTTCCTACTGTGTTTGCTCTGGCTAGAGCCTCAGTCTTAACTTTTTACACCTCCTGTTATCTTCTGATATTATGTGTCCAGCCAACCATCGTTTTTGTCTCCTAATTATTTCTTTCATATATTTTATTTGAATCTTCCTCTGGTTCATATTAATGCTTTTCATACATAGATTCATCTGTAATATTTTCCGGTGGGGTAACATCTAAAAATACATAGATCCTGGAAAATCTAGATGTTATGACTAAACCCGTCAGGATAAACCCCAAAAATGTCAAAAAAATATTTTTTGCCAAAAATCAAAAATGAGTTTTGGAAAGGTACTAGTGGAGTACTGATGTCAAGATTTAATTTTACAGCTATATTCGGCGTTTACAGCTTGCTGTTTTTTGGCGGGGTGGGGGTTGTTGCGTTTAGTGTTCCAGTGACGTCATTCGGAAGAGTGTGAGTATTTGAGAAGACTAGAGCTATTTTCAAATTATCGAATGTAACCAAGTGATCAATCAATTATTCAATTGAATGAATAAAGAATAATGCAATTATTTTATATAGTGTTCGCGTATTATCTACAAGTATTTTGTGGATGGGAGTATTATCATTCGGTAGTTTGTTTTTAGATGCGTGTTTATTGTAATTGATTTGATAGATGGCAGGTTATGTACGAATATGTGTATGTGCACATCTACTGATATATGACTTTGCTTCTCTTTTTTTCTCTTCTTTAAAGTAAAAAAAAAATGTAGTCAAAGCTTATTTCATTGTAAAGAAGAAAAAGAAGACAATAAGAGAGAGAAAAGCCCGGTGAAAGGCAAAACACCAAAGAAAGAAAGAAGAAAGGAGATCAAAAGCCTTTAGAGACCGAACAGTTAAAAAAAAAAGATTCTGAAAGAAAGAGAGAAAAAAAAGAAAGATTGTGGAAGCTGTTGTGATGAATACTGCAAGTGGATCGCCATGTAAGACAATATTTGAACGACCACTGACTTGGACATGACATTCCAAGACATTTTCGTGACCAGAAGCGAACTTGTCGTGAGAGGAAAGGAAAAGGCCAAAAAAGAGAGAGGTTGGGTCACACGAAAATCATGCTAATGTTGGGAAAAAAGACAATGTGGCAGATTTTCAAGCTTTATCATATCATCAATATTCTTGTTTAAGTATATGTTTCTTATTTGCGTCTCCATGTCTGTCTCCCCACAGAAAGATACATCGACGTTTTTTTCTTCTTCATCATTTCGACTTTTACTCCGCTAAGGAAATGAAATTATTGACTGCGGTGTAATCGATCCGGTCGTAAGCAAGCAGACAATCTGATCTGTAATTTGCATTGAGCTTATTCTAACATATGCGTATACATACAAGGTCTGTCTAGAAAGAATTCAGCAGGTTTATATAAAACAAGAAGATAGCCTACTTAGGATAATGGTACCTTGGTCCCATTCAAAGTACTCCCGTTGGGTCATCACACACTTCATTCAACTTATCACAACAGCCAGTAAAGTCCTCTTTTGATTTACCATGATCTGTCTCTTCGTGTTCTCCTTAAATGAATGTTTGCGTACATCTACAAATTGGACGTTTCCGATTACCGCGGTGTCGCGTGAAAAGTTGTCCCCTTTTTTTTTCATCGAAAATGATTTTGTCTTTTTATCGACCTTCGGCAACCTCTTGTGACAGGAGGTCATCGCAACCTATTCAATGTCTATCTTAAAATCAATTTACCAATATAGACTAACTTATAGCTTAAGGCGTCGGGCTAGCCAAGAGACGTACACAAGTAACAGAACTTAAGCGATTATATATAATGCTGATGGTATGAAAAACGATCTTGCTAACAAAGGAAACATAATTCTATCCCATCCAAGATAATGAAAATATTTTTACATGTATGTGTGTATACGTGTGTATAGCAGGGTGGTTAGTTCACCTGTAAGTGTGTCCATTAAGGGAGAGAGAGAGAGAGAGAGAGAGTGGAGGGGAGTAAACGTGGCTCCCGATTTATCTTGTTTTCCTCCCACTTAATTCCCTCCCTGTACCAAGAGAGACACTTAAATAACAAACCTTGATACAAATCGTAATAATACGTTTTTACACTTGCCTCCGATCACGTCTCAGTTTGGTTGCTATAGCTTGTGATTTGCCAACGAGTTGAATATTGATGACCAGTGAGATTATAGGGGTTGGGGTTGAGTCCTGCCTCGACTGTCAAATCTCCAAACGAATTTGCATATTTTCGAAACTAATCGCAACGGCTTTCATTACTTGTAAGTACATCATATACACGGCATGTTCATGAATATCATTATCATCATCATCAACAGCAGCTTTTTAAACTCCGTTGTTGGATATATATATATACATATTTATATATATATATATATATATATATATACATATATATATATATATATATATATATATATATATATATATATATATATATATATATATATTATCAAGATCCATCAGACCTCTTGATCTTTAGTCTATACTTTCTTGTATAGCCTAGCTCATCACATCATCCTATTCTTTGCCAGGTGCAGTTTCTATTATGATCTCTGATAAATCTATGTTGTGGTTCGTAATACCCAGCAGTTGTCTTGCAACTTGACCATCCGATTGCCATGTGAGTTTTGTAATGGATTCTATATCTCTCACTCTTGTTTTTTTTCTCCAATATACTGTGCTGTCTTGTGATCTTCCAATACAATGTTGAACATGCTTATTGTTTCGTGAATTCTGCATGCTTATTAGTTCAAGGGTCAGTTTTTTCTTGTTATGTCCTATGTTTCAGCTCCATAGGTGACTATCAGGAGGATGCATTACTTATGCAGCCTTCATTTTAGCACTAATGAGATTCTCTTGTTCTTGACAGTCTGCTGTACCAAGCACATACAAATCTAGCCTTTTTTGTTTTTCGCTCGGCTTGTTCTTTTGAGAAATTCATCTAAAAAGTTTTTGGTTGATTTGGTGGTCTACTTTTCCCAGTTCTGCGTTTTTGATTTCGATTGTTGTGTCTTTAACCTCAGTGTTTGTCGTAGATATTCATTTCACTTAAGGACGTGTGGACAACAAATTTCTTGCTTTGCACATGCATAAATCATATTTGTTTAAAACTGATTATAAAAAGATTCAATGAGCAGTTGGTAATTAGACCTTCATATCTTATCTCAGCAAGGCCTATTCCAAGATTTGCATGCGCCTGCTTCCATCAATTAATGTGACTAGCATCTCATTTTTATTGGTTCCATAACTACATTTCCGTGGCTCTGCTCGATTACTGTCTGAGAATCTAATCTTTATTATTTCGATCATTACATCTCGGCTAAGGTTGGTTGTTCCATCGGAAGTTATGAAAGGGAGAACTGTAGTGCATCGATATTTTCAATTTGAATAAACTATATTTCGGCCGAAGGTTTTGTTGTGTTTTCTCCAGTTTATATATCATTTAGTTAATTTGAAATGTGATTCTTTTTGTATTTGAAATTTATTTACTCATTTTTTATAACTTTTTTTTTGTATCAGAATTCGTAAAAGTAAACCTGTTAA
>OY735221.1:41262954-41265454 GCA_963457665.1 Thysanoteuthis rhombus
TCTAGAAATATGTACTGGTCTACTTTTTTCAGATCTGCGTTTTCGATTCCGACTATTGTGTCTTTTTACCCAACATGTTTGTTGTTCATGACGTTTTGCTTAAGTTTATTTAGAGGCCAACTGTCTTGCCTACTTCATTTAGTTTGTCTAATATTATTTGGAGATTCCAGGTTTCGGAAGATCATCTCTAGGCAAGCTGTGAAGAGTTCTGGTGAGCTGGAAACACCTTGTCTCACTTGTTTTTCTAGTTGAAAGGGCTTAGACTCTTTATGTAGCTTGATGAAGGAACTGCTGTGTCGGTAGATTTGTTGCAGCACTTTGACGTATAAAGGTCTACATCTTGTTGTATTATTGCGTCGATGACTTTAAGGGTGTACTCTGCATGGAAAACTTTTTAAAAGTCAACAAATGCTACAACTAGTGGCATTCTATATTTTACTGTTTTTTTTAGCTGATCTACTGAATAGTGAATAGAAATGGTCGACGGTTGAGTAGCTTTTTCTAAAGCCCGCTTGTTTCTGTGGTTGATTTTCATCTAGTGCTTCGCTGATTCGGCAGGTGATAACAGCATTATAATTGTGTTCCACTCATTTGGGACTTAACTTTGTTTGAGATTAAATTTTACTATCTTTGATTATTGGTTCACGTCTAAACTTTTTAGATATTTTTAGATTAATATTTTAGATAGATGTCTGGAACTTAGATGAATATATATTTTAACTAATTACCAGTATCTAAGAAAAGCATCCTAAGAGATCTAAAAATGTTCGTCTCACGAGAAGATATATCTAGATGTGAAATGTCTAAACAATTTTTAACATCTAATTGCTTTCGAAGATAGCCAGATACGGATATAAAATATCCAAAGTGGCAACACTGGTCTAGACTCCTATTTAAGAACATGCTGCCAAGTCTGCGAGTCCGTCAGGTTTTTCTGATTTTATCTGTTTGTAGATATTTCGTCAGGAGAGAGGTGCATGGTTGGCGTTGAAAGGTAAAGGCTTCCAATAGATGAAAATCGAGAACGTTAGTGACAAGGAAACCTGTGGAGTTGTTTAGAGGGTGGTCAGGTTATGGGGAAAGGGTAACAAAGAAAGAACGTCGATGATTGGAGAGAAGCACAAGAAGATGGTAGAGCATTAGTCGGTGGATTTCGTTGATGACTAAGCGCTGATTGATCGTGTAAAGCATTAAAAAAAAGGAGAGGGACTGAGATAAAAGATATTGCTGGGGGACACATTTTCAGACGTGAGTGCACCAATCCAACCCTGTCCCTTAAGTTCTATGACATGATCAACAGTTATATAGGCAGAATATAAACCGAAGCAGCAAGCATGAAGCTCACTTCCTCAAAAGTGGCTGGCTCATTATGTGAAAGACAGAATAAGATCGCGAGGCCTTAAAGGGACGTACTTCGTTAAAAGAGCTTTTATTTCCAGCCATAGTCTACAATTATCTATCTATCAAGCGAGCTAGCTAGCTCTGCAGCCTGTAGATATTTATCTCTCCCGTTGCGTTCATGTTGATTATGTAAATCGTACAGAAACATGCTTATACATGTGCATACATGTTTAATAGTATTGAGTTCTTTATGAGAGAAATTATGTGAAGAGGGGATAAGTTTACAGTATATGTGAATGCATCATCGGGTTTTCCAGCTTATTTTATGTCTATATATCAATACATATTTTATACACACACACACACACACACATATATATATATATATATATATATATATATATATATATATATATATATATACACACATATATATATATATATATTTACACACATATATATATATACACACACATATATATTTCTATATATATACACACACACACACATACACACACACACACACACATATATATATATATATATATATATATATATATATATATATATATAACAGAATAAGGATTGGCATCACTAACACGTTTATGTTTCTGTCCTGTTTGGGCGTCTTCAGGCAAATCCTGAAATAAACCAATCATACATCAGATACTGTATTATATTGCATCCCTGAATTGTATCATATATATATATATATATATATATATATATATATATATATATATATATTATAAAGAACTTGACAATATGAAGCAAACATTAGTAAATGGTGGTTTTTTCTATCATTTTGTTGACCAAATGAAATTACCCCTTACAAAATACGATAGCAAGACTAAAAACTTCAACGACGACGACAAAGGCAATAACAATAGAATGGATATGTTTCATTGTAACCAAATGCACAACAAAATGGGTCAGTAATCAGAGATTTCATGAAACAATACACTTGTCCAGTAGAATAAGACAAGCAAGTAGAACTAATATTTAATGATAACAAAAAGACATTAAACTTGATTATCACGAACAACTTATGTCTTTAGAAGTCCCCAATTGGCCAGACTAATGTTAAATATGAGTTTACCCGCCCTTTGGAAGTTGTATCTCTACCTGACTCATATATAGAGCATACAAGATCAACATA
>OY735221.1:41270454-41322954 GCA_963457665.1 Thysanoteuthis rhombus
TAAGATTTCTCCGTCCTAATATATTTGATCTACAGTATTCAAGTGCACCAAGCACTTTAGTACTCAGGCAATGATAACAGTTTTTCTTGTGGAATGACACAATAATATGGCAACTGGTGCAGTTCGAACTCATTACGCAAGTGAACGCCTGTGAGACTAGCAGTCCATTGCTCTTCAAAGGGTACTTCAGGCGTATGTCTACAAATAAAGGAAATAACAGGGAGAGAGGGGGAGAGGAGGAGTTTTTTTATGTGTGTGATACGAAATGTTACTGCATTCGATTTTCAGGCTTTCTTTTTTCTGTTGTATCATGTTAGGTCCCGGAAATTGTTTGGCTGGGGTATGCAAAAAAGGCGGGTAACTAGTATCAATTACGCTTCACGCTTTTTTTTTCATATACAACTGTTATACTAGTCACCTCCCTTTACTATTACCCCAGCCAAATAATTACATAAGTCCTTACTTTATATTTTCGAACCAAATTTCCAAAAGAACTTTGATGGGCATTGTATGAAGTCAAATTGAAAAATGATCTTTGTGTGCATACGATGCTCTGATACATTTATTTCGGTGAAGATCTTGAAAGTTTTCAATTTGTTTTGGAGATTGTTATAGTAAAGTGTTTATCGTATTGGTCTCCGCTGAAAAACAACATTTTCTCGCAGAAAGCCAAAAGGTTTTGAAAAAAAAACAGAAAAAAAACTACTGTGATATCATGGTTGCTACTTGTACAATCATGACAGATGTTATAGACGATTTAGTCTCCATAAAGAAAATTACCAACTTTGCTGTATGTGGGTTACACACAGTTTCTCTCCTGTAAATTCGTCCAATAAGATTACGAACACTCCAAACAAGATATTTGGAATATATATATATATATATATATATATATATATATATTTATATATATATATATATATATATATATATATATATATATATATATATATATATATATATAAACAGAGCTGTGTAATCTGTTTACTAGATGCGGATTTTAGGATGAATATTAACGTAGTATTGCCAGCCGACTGTTAAGCTATCAGATATGGTGGCAATCATTGAGATGTGTTTACAGGATGAGCCTGAGTACAGACCCTGTAGATAACAAGCTGTGTAATGGTGGCTGCCTGATTAGTTGAGGTTAAGCGAGAGCTAATGTAAAGAAGATTAGTCGGGAAAGGAATGACTGAAAATAAATAAAATTTAAATAAATAAAATTCAATAATTCTGTTCCGGGAACGAGCGAACTAATGAGATATTTAATTATTTTAACAGGTGACTGATACTGACATTTTTTGGCTTTAATTCTGTTTCAAAAACAGTCGGATCAGTTTAGTCACTCAATAGAAACCATCACATGACCATCATATTTCGGTGGCATACTGAGTTGGGGGTGAGCAACGTAAAAATTGGAAGAAGAGGTGATCAATAAATGAATTACTTCTCTCGCCTTTTCGAGCAGAGATCACAAAAAAAAACATTACCGGACATAAAGTAGGGAAAAATTTATCATAAATTCACATTGCAAATCTAACCCTATCATAAAACATGGGTAAGGGTGAATTTTCAAAAAGCAAAAAATTTTTAAAAATACTTTCTTCTAGACATAATAAAGAGTCAATGTTTACATTTTCAGCCCTCTAACTCCATTAGCGTGGCCTGTTCTCGTGATACATACATACATAGCCGGCTGGAAGAACTCAAAAACTAAAGAAACCAATATTGACAGTTTTGTTGCGACTTTTAGATGATGGTTTCTTGTATGAAGATAAAAACAGACAGGAATTAAATGATGCAATATGGAAGAAGGAGAAAAAAAGAGCCGAACGGAAAGAATGAAAAAGCAAAACAATTTCTCGAACAAAAAAAGAGAATGAGAGAAAAGATATGGGTTGACTCGTGCGAATTGCGACGTTGAATTTTAGCAATTGGTTAGAATTGAAAACAAGATTATGGCGAATATCCAACCACAGTGGATGTTCTTTTTTTTTTTATTAACTGTTTCATGGAATGCGTAAAAATATCAAACACAGATGTTCGGGGAATTTCAATGAAATTTCTTCCGGGTCACGTGGTCACAGTTAGGGTTTTAACTTGATTTAATTACGTAGAATATGACCATTGAATGGAGGATTCGAACCTCGTCTGGTGAGTGAGTCGTTGAAAGAAATTTCGCTGCAACATTGAATTCAAGACTCTACACCTGAGAATTTAACACATCTGAACAGAAAACAGCAGTTAATAATCAGATCAAATGACAGTAAGTTCAACTCTATATTTCTTGATTGTCACAAAGCAAAATTAATTTTAACATATTGAAGATGACTCCTGCCTTAAAAATACGTCATTGCAGTTTATTGCTAAGCTCAGATAAGTCTTGCACTGAAATAGCACATATGAAAAACTTGCTAACCATCTCTCTAGGGTGGGGGCCACTATTGCCCTCAAGATCTTAGTAAATTGTTACATTGCAGCAGTCTTTCCCACAACGACTTTAATTAGGGGGAACAGTCAAAGATCCAGGTCATTAGTAAATTGGATCTAAATATGATCAATATTCCAATATAAGATTTGGGTCTGATTCTCCGACGTGAACACGCAATCAATTTGTAAGTTTCGTCTTCAATGTCTTTTTATTTAAAAAAAAAAAAAATAATGAAATGGATTTTTAAAATTCGTCATATGCATATATAATCAAGTTTGACACCTCGTTTTAGGGTTTGGAAGATGGCAATTATCAGTTGTCTCATATCAATTTGAATTGATTAATAAAACATAAACCTGGCCTGTTGCACTAACTGAATTTGCTTTGGAACGAGCAAGTTGTTATTCTACATTAGACTTAAAGAATCAATTTTGTGCAAAAGGCAGTAATGCATCCTCAGTCTAAGATTCATTTTTTGAAACCTGATGAAATCCAAGATTTCTATTTCTGGCAATCAACACAGGTAGACACTCCTCATAGAGGAAATAAACATAACACAATCTTCTAATTCCGTTCCTCACAATTTGCCAAAGCATAAAACTAAACATAATAAATATTTTTTAGGAGGAGAAATGAAGTCTGAGATTAGGATACAATGTATGATAGCAGGAAAAGGACAACTTTCAGAAACGAATTATTCTTTTGGGGGACAACAAAATCCTAGAATAAAAAAGAGTAAGCTCGGTTTGCATACCGAAGTGATTGAACCGTGTCTTGAACTTAGGTCAGTTTTTCCAAATCGTCACTGAGTGGTATTTTTAATTGCAGAGTCGAGACGTTTGATTCTCATATGATTACGATTCGACTCTCAACAACAGCAGAAAAGTCGAGCGCCACGTGACCATATTATGTAAACAAATGAATAAAAGGATTTGCTTTAATTTAATCGAATTCATATTCATTCTAATTTATTTGAAACGAATAAAAATTACGTAAAATGTTCTTTCTCACAAAAATTAGAAAGAGAGAATAAAGAAAGTGATAGTAAGGAATAAAATGTGAAAATAAAGAATAAAAAATGTGCAGTGAAGGAAAAGAATGAGTAACGAAAAAGAAAAGAGATATCTGGAGAGAGATAAGGGGAAGGGGAAAAGAGAAAGAATGAAAAAAAAAAAGAAAGAAACTAAGAAAAAGGGAAGAAATGATGAAACATTGAAGAATAGAAATTGGAAAGAGGGCATAATTAAAGTCATCGGTGAATGAAAAAGAATGAAAGCAAGGAGAGAACAGGATACAACGAAAGAAAGGGAAGACGAAGATGACAGAATAGATATCAGCACCGTATATTATTGCATCACCGTATCCCACTTGTGCACCAGAAGCAATCAATCAAAACAGTATCTAAAATCATCTACTCAAAGTAGACCTTTCATCTAAAATCATCTGGAAAAAAGAACTCTCATCTAAAATATAGCAGGACAAGATCTGGGCGTTGTTGGTCAAAAAAGCATTTTTCTTTCAAGTACAAAAACTTTTTTTAGATGGGATTATATTGTGTACTTGTGGAAATTTTCTGGATTGTAGCCCCTAAAATATGACAATGATCACCCCATGACTGAGACACACACACACACACACACACACACAGATGACCAAAAGGAGAAGAATTTGTAGCGTTTTTGGCTGGCTGGTCGGGAGATTTGACGGGCTACAGTGGTTCGATAAAGGAAAAAACAAAGAATGGCAAAAGGCAAAATATTCAGGAGAGAGAAGTCAATGAATAAAGGAGAAACAGACAGGAAAGAAAGACAGACTAAAGACGGAATATTTCCGTTGAGTCAAAAGAAGAATAAGTCCGGTTAGTCATTCAATAGAAAATGTCACATATTTTTGCAGTATACTGGGTTGGGAATGATCGATTAAAAATTTGGAAAAGATACTCCGATCTCATTATGTTTGGCTGTGATCACTGGATAAAGAAAGGTCTGAAGAGCTTGAATGCTGCCGCACATAAACTAAGTGACCAATTCAGCAAAAACTTACATTGCGTAACGAACACTACTAAAATCTTACTAAGGAGGTGGATGATTTTTTAAAAAACGAAAAACAAAGTTATTTTTTCCTTAAAACTTGCACAGTAGGGAAAAAGTTTCCATTTTCAGCTTCATAGATTTTGCCAGCATGTATGATACACACACACACACACACACACACATATATATATATATATATATATAGAGAGAGAGAGAGAGAGAGAGAGATCGGGTTGTCAATTTAAACTTATTTTATTTTTTCATTCGAAGAAAATGAAAAGAAATAACTATTTCTATTGCCAATAATGGACTTTTAAATCTAGATATTGTCTACACTTGACACAAAAATTCGAAAAACCAAAACAGCAAAAATCTAAAATGGCACCCTTGAGCTAGCCCAGCAGCCAGACCAACATGAAAACTGAAGTAAGAAGTGTTAACTGTTTTAGTAGCTGTTTTGATTGATGGTTTCTAATGAGAAACAAATGAAGAAGTTGAATTGAAACGAAACTAAACGAATGAGATGAACTAAAGAAAGATAGAATAAGTTCTTCCCTTCCTATAGTCTACCTCAGGATAAATAAATTGTTGACAGATTTTTTTTCACGATTCTAAAGCTTGTTTTTCTCTTTGTTTGATGATGTTGATCCAAACGCCTTCAAATAAATATCTATCTTGCCAAAATGAGAACCGTTGTCCGAACACCTACTTATATTTTTTTATTGGCAAATCCTACTGAATCGACATCATTTTCCGAACCTAACTACAATGATACGTTCAGGTTTCCGGTTAAGACTAAAAAAAGTTGAAAGTCTACGATGTTTGGTAAACGGTGAAAGTAAAAGGAGAGAGGCCAGTTCTATATCTACATCATTAAGCACTGAAAGGAAGAAAAAATGGAAGAAAGAGAGAGAGAAAGAGAGAGAGAGAGAGAGAGAGGCTGTGTGTACAAGAGAAAAGGAGAGAGAGAGAGAGAGAGATGAAGAGATAAAGAGGGAAAGAAAGTGTAAAGCAACGGACACTAAATTAAATTATCCTGAGCTGCAAACAGATTCTTTCAATTAGAATTCATTATTAATTGTCTTTCTTCCTTAAATCTTTATCATGCAGAGATTTCGTTATTCAAACAATAAATCACGCATCCATTGAGTATAAGCCCAGTTCTCCATCTTCCACACATAAATACAGTGAGGGGAAGCAAGTATTAGGACACTGGCAAAATATTCAATTGATACATATATACTTCCGATTCTTAAAATCACTTTAAACTCACACAGATGATGTATTTTCATATAGAATCAAAAATTACGAAATAAATCATATTTTCAAACATAAATTGCAGAATGAAATATAAACAAAAGTGAGGGTTGAAAAATGTATTCGGAAACTATTAAAAATTCATCATAAAAAGGCAACTATATATCAAATGCAGGTTTTGACATGCATCGAATATTTTGGGATATTCAAGCAGTACTTAAGTGAGGTATTATTCCATCATATTGTCAACCACCATTTTTGCCTTCTTGAATCGAGGCAGCTATACATTCAAGTAAAGAAACTCTCCACAAAACAAAAGAAAAAATATTAAATGTAATTAAGCAACATTATACAGGTTTCAGCTGCATGACCATTGCCAAGATGTTAAATGTCCCCCTCAGCACCATTGTATTGATTACTCAAAAGTGGAAGAAGTTTGCCACCATTAGAGATTTCCATCGAACTGGCTCTCAACAGAAAATTTCTATCAACACGGATAATGCAAAGAACATTCAAAGCGAATCTAATGGTATCTTAAAAGGGGGTCCAAGATGATTTGAGAGGTGCTGGCACATCAGTTACTAAAAGAACTATTAGTAATGAACTATTCAGGAATTGCTAAAAAAATCTTGCACACCACAGAAAATACCTATGATGACAAAAAAGAGGCTCAACGATTATCGGATGAAGTTTTCTCGTAACTGTTTAGAGAAGATCTATTATTTTGAATGGAACATTCTTCTGTGGGATGAAATAGATATTAACCTTTTCGACAAGAAACATCTCGCCATGCATGAAGTAAAGACAGATGCATCAATGACCAAAGAAAAAACTATGCATACAGTAAAGGTTTGGGAGAATTACTCTTCTCAATGGAACAGGGGCGCTTCACGCGATTGAAGGCAACATAAATGAAGCGATGTATTGTAATATTTCGGAAGTTAATGAGTTCTTATCCATCCAACAGCTCAAGTTCGAAAGAGGTTGATTGTTTGCCTAAGATAACAAGCCAGAGTGTACTGCTAAAATAACTCGCAAATATTATGTTCAGAACAAGCAGAGGTGCCTTGGTGTCATCCTCAATCTCCTGACTTTATTCCAATTGAGAATTTATGGCGATGCTAAAAAATTTGAATTCTTCAGAGGGACCCAGAAACATCAATGATTTTAGGGACTTTCGCAGAGATTGCAAAAAAATATGCTAACTAAAAACATTTCCCATCAGTGATCGCAAACCGGATTTCAGTAACTACTAAAATGTCAAATCAATGTGAATACTCCTTTTCGACGAACACTTTTTTTAAAAAATATTTTTTCGGCGTAGTATGTTTGGAAGTGTTTCTTTACAACTGTTGACTGTAAATTGAAATACATCACTTATTAAATGTAAATTTAGAGAAAACATGAACATTGAAAGTCTATTAAATGTCCTGTTTGTAAGTGTTCAAACTCCTTGTTTCCCTCACCAGGCATTGTGTCCACTGCTGGAGAAAAGCCTTTCACATTTTCTTCGTCGACAATCGCAATGGGTCTAAGCTTTGCCATGTCAAATCGTCAAACCTTTGTATCTCATACCGCTATCTTTTTTCTGCTCTCTTCCTACTGTGTTTACTGTCCCATTGGCACAAATTAGTAAGGATTTTGCTCTATCTTTGGATTTCACCTAGTTTCCCTTCAGTCTCCGTTTTGGTGCTCAGTTATTTGCATATCATCTTTCTCTTTGATCTTCCATCTAGACCCTTTACTATCTCTTCGAGTTATCCCTAGCATTGCTCTTTCCATGGCTCTCTGTGCGATTTTGACCGGTCCCAGTTCATTTTGTTACTTTCTATGTTTCGCATCCGTCATTCATAACTAGTATTATGCATTCATTGTATCCTTTACACTTCAAGCCCATTGGTAAAGTGCTTTTCAATATGTATCTATATGTACCAAATGTTTTTGAGCCATTTGATCAGTGTCATTTATTTGGCTCCTATGGAATCCCTCAAACTCCACTATCAGTCGTAGATAGATGTATTCTTCAACCTTTGCCAAATCTACTCCCTCTACTCTCATGGTCTTTTGGCAGACTTAACTTTGAACATTATTTTTGTCATTGTTAAGTTTATTGTTAAGACTAACCTTTCTATGTGTCCAATTTAATACAGTCAGCTCACGTAGACGCACAGACAAACAAACATACACGCACCTCCGTCATATATATATATACATATATATGTGTGTGGGGGGGTGCGTGTGAGTGTTTGTGGTCTGGAAAGCTTTAAGCTTTAAAGACTAAACACATTAAAAGGCATTTTTTTCAAAAGTTTTGTGTCACTCATTTCCTGATATCTGTAATGTAATTTTATCTGGTGTTGTTTTTTAAATGTTTTACGCATACTTTGTTAATATCGTACTATGCCTAAATATTCTCTTGTCGGGATCATCAGTTATTTACCATGTAACCGTTTCGGTGATTTTAAAAACAAAACAGTTTCATTAACACGGCATTCCAGCGGTATTGAACAACCACCCCCTTTAAGCTATGATTTCAGTATATAACTTATGACAAACACGAAGCATTTTTGGTCTTGTTTTTTTACCTTGTTAAAGAGTTCATCATTCGACCTAAGCTAGGGAGAGCAATACTTTTCAACTTGGATGGTTTGACTTTGAATCTAAGCGTTTATTTTATGGTAAGTTTAGCCCTGAGCAGAAGGATGGGACAGGGGGGAGCAACGTGGCTTATTGTATAGGGTATCATCATAATGCATTATATATATATATATATATATATATATAAGTTGAACAAGGGTTATAACAGGCTAAGGTGAAGTTTTTCCTATGGGTCTAGGTGACTTTGAAGCTTCCATTATTGGATGTTTCTAAGATGTGGGTGTGAGGATATTAATGGTAGGAGTTGTGTGTATTAGTGTTCTGTGTGGTGAGGGTTGTACAGTTTAGTATTTTGATGGTGTGTAGTAGTGTTTTAGTAAGTTTTCTAAACTGCTTACTAGTGTTGGAATCAGGTTTTCTAACTCCCCTTCCATATTTAGTGGTAGGGGGCTTTCCTCATTTTTTGGTAGAGTGTGTGTGTGAGTTGATGTAGGGGTTACCTGCTGGTCAGGGTGTTTGCTTGGGTCTTCAGGATGCTTTCCAAGGGTCAATGTGATGGGTTGAGGGAGGATGCTACTCTTAGGGCTTTCCTTTTGCAGGGTATGAGGGGTAGTAGGTCTGAGGCCCTTATGGAGTCTAGTGTTCTTGTTTCTATTATCTGTATGCTGGTTTTTGTAGTTGTGTTTGTTCATATAGCTATGTCTGTTCACAATATTGGTGTCAGTAATATTAGTATTTGTGTAGGTGTTTCTGTTATGTTTGTTCATATGTGTGTGTCTGTTATAGGTGTTAGTATTGTTAGTGCTAGTGTAGGTGTTTTTGTTTTGTTTGTTCGTATGCGTGTGTCTATTTCTATCGTTGTTCGTGTGGGTATGGATGATGTTTTTGTCTGTATTGGTGATTCTTGTTGGGTAGCCTGTGTCTGTGTGTCTAGTGTTAAATCTGTGTTTGGTGGGGGAATTGGTTTTTTTTGGGTATGTAGGTGGTAGGTTGAAGACCCAAGCAAACACCCTGACCAGCAGGTAACCCCTACATCAACTCACACACACACTCTACCAAAAAATGAGGAAAGCCCCCTACCACTAAATATGGAAGGGGAGTTAGAAAACCTGATTCCAACACTAGTAAGCAGTTTAGAAAACTTACTAAAACACTACTACACACCATCAAAATACTAAACTGTACAACCCTCACCACACAGAACACTAATACACACAACTCCTACCATTAATATCCTCACACCCACATCTTAGAAACATCCAATAATGGAAGCTTCAAAGTCACCTAGACCCATAGGAAAAACTTCACCTTAGCCTGTTATAACCCTTGTTCAACTCATAGCCAAAACATTTTCAGTAACTTTTAAGGTTGATACCTATGTAGCTCCATAACCCCACCACCCCTCCTACACTACCCCAAACATACCAGAAAATCCACCTCCACAACACTACCCCCTACCTTGACACACTCTGCCCTCCCCAAGGCAAACTGCTGCTGCTTTACCAAAATCCCAATACCTGCTGGTCATTCTTACATTCAGCAGGAGGCATCTAGTAGCCTGACAACAAAACTTACCCACAATGCATAGTCCCTGGCAGTGGACTCTGGTTCCACATGGTACATTTTAATCCACACTCACACAACATGCACCACTGATGATGGGAGAAATCCCGAAACATGTATGGACTATAGACATATAAGGATTAATAAACCTTACCACCAAAAACTTCACTCCCGAGTCTGTCTCACTCTCTAAAGTACACATTATGTATATATATATATATATATATATATATATATATATATATATATATATATATATATATATACATATATATATATATATATATATATATATATATATAGAGAGAGAGAGAGAGAGAGAGAGAGAGAGGGGGAGAGAGAGATAGATAGATAGGTAGATAGATAGATAGACAGAGACAGAGACAGAGAGAACGAGAGAGAAAGAAAGAGATAGAGAGAGATACATGATTATAAATTGCATCATGTTATATTGAAAATATATTTGAAATGATCACCAGATATTGCACAGTGAATTTATCATTAGGCTTCGAAAGCTTAAATATGATAAACAATTATAGAGAATGGGGTAGATGCAGGAATCAAACATGCAACTGATGGCCACTTTAATGCACTGTTACTCCTACCATAGAGCTAAATAGCCATCGTTAATGCAAAGGCCCAAATAACTGTTTAAAACCCAAATTCTCCTGTTGTACATTTACGAAAATCTATTTAAACGCAACACGTGTTGATACATAGTGAAATCTATTTCCAAGACCAAAGCTTTGAGATGACAATTCATGGTTAAGTAAATGCAATAAGAAAAATCTCTGGTTAGTCAGTCAATGAAAAGCGTCACGTGACCAATGTATTTTGACAGCATGCCATGTTCAGGGTGATCAATGGAGAAAAAGAAGCGTTCAATTAATTGGTTATTTTTCTCGCCTTTTTGTTGGGTACTGATCATGGAAAAAATGTGAATTTTCGGAACAAAATAAAACGACCGTGAATGCTGCCAACAACAAAATAACAAACCAGTTCAGCATAAATCTACATTTCAAATTGAATACCCTACCAAAAATATTTGATTGGGAGGGGTTCTAAAAGCCAAACTTTGTTTTTTCTTTAGAAATAATGAGTGAAAGTTAAAATTTTCAGTCCTCTTGCTCTATTGGTGGAGTCTGTATGCGTTATACATACATGCATTGACAGACAGACAGACAGACAGACGGACAGATAAACAGACGGATGATTGTTTTTTTTTTTTCTATTTCTTTTGGGAGAATCATCTAACGTTTCTTCATTTCCAAAGATTGTCGATTGTACACCCAGTTTGTTTTTCTATGGAGGCCCAGAAGACCCCCTCATAAAGCCGTTTCTGTAGCACTAATCTTATACTCAAACATATTTATGACATGAAAGACTGCCAACGGCATTGTTCTGACATAACAACTGCTTCCACCTGAAATTACACAGCGAATGGGGACATTCCGTCCTCGGGCTTTGACGGAGACGACCCCCCGTCTTAACTTTCTGGAACATCACGTGAAGAAGGCCTTAGGGTACGATGACCGGAATGTTGTGTTCAGAAAGATGAACCGAGTTGAGGACAGCAGTTCGAAAGGAAAAAAAAACTTATTCGAGATGAAGAAATCTATGTTGACAGTTTTGGTTGAGAGTTACTAATAAAATGGTGGTTTTATTAAATTAACACTAATATAATGAACTTGCCTATCAATCCCGGATGTTATGAGCTGACAAGATGTAAATTTGATTAGTTATTAAATTCATCAGCGATATTAATAACAGGCAACATTGGAATTATTTATCACACGTACAAATTCATTGTTGATACATGCATACATTAACAAACACAAACACACACACACACGCACACATATATATACAAAAAAATAAATAAATAGATAGATAGATAGATAGATTGAGGGAGAGAGTGATAATTTCTTATAAACGACAGGCAAAATCATAATGAATTATTATCCTTGAAATTAATTACAATTTTTCTTATTTATATATGATAAACTGTTTACAAATGGATTTATAATTAATTTTCGAAATATGAATTATTTGCCCATTCTTTTTATACATAAATGCATATTTTATATTTATTTACTCGTATAAAATTCATTCATTGATTATAAGCATGTTTATAATCTTAATAATCGTATATTTATCAGTTATTTACACATTCAGAAGTAAGCATGAATGTATGTATGCATAGGTAGAGTATATTAATCGATTGCAAGTAGATTTGTATTTCTCATATCCGTGAATAACATACACACACACGTATATATATATATATATATATATGTATATATATATATGTGTGTGTGTGTGTGTGTGTGTGTGTGTTTGTGTGTGTGTGTGTGTGTGTTTGTGTGTGTGTGTGTGCCTTGACTTCAGACCCAGAGGCTGGCACACACACACACACACATATATACATATATATATATATATATATATATATATATATATATATATATATATATATATATATATATATTCCATTCAATTGAGATGACACAAAAAGTGAGTCATCACATCTGTTGTTCTGCTTACTGATCCCTTGATGTTAAATATATTTTCAGGGGTAACCTACGTAAGTATGCCCTGATTTCAAAAAATAAAGTACCAAAAATAATATCAATATACAATACATATCAAACATGATATCCTTATATCAAACATGGAGAGTATCATTTTTTCTAGTGTGTAGGACTTCCCTTTTATTATATGTATGTACATTCTCATTTTCTTCTTACTTTTCATTTTTTAGTGGTTGGCCATTGCTCGTTATGTTGTTGTTTTTTTTTAAATTTACATAGTAGAGATACTTTGCTTACCGGAGGAGAGGGAGAGGGAGAGAGAGAGAGAAAGAGGGAGAGAGAGAAGAAGAGAACTACTATTTGTGAAGAGTGAAGATTTTAATATCTCTCTCTCTCTCTCTCTCTCTCTCTCTCTCTCTCTCTCTCTCTCTCTTTCTCAGTGTCGTGAATGATTGGAGGCCGGCTGTCATTCCTATATCTAAATTAACACTATCTGTTATAGCATAATAAAGATCTTCCAGAAAACCCATTTTTTTCTGTTTCATTTTTTTTTTAAATGAAAACACAACTCTTTTGAGGGACTCGGGGCACTTGCCGCAGAGCGTAACTTGTCACTAACTTTTCAAAGGATGTCACAAGTTTAGATAGCTATGGTCAGAAATGGCTATCCAATCAAAATCACAGATTGCCATAACCTTAAACCAAACTTGTTCGGGTCTTATCTCTCTTTAATGCGATTCTTATTATGTAAGTCCTTCAACCAAGCATGATTTACAATCATGAATGAAATTATCTATAAAATTAACTGCTTGAACCTCACTTGGGTCTCTAAGAAGAGAAATTTCTCTTTACAGAAACTAGAACTGCAGGGTAATTCATTTCCTGACAGAAAACAACCAAAAATTCATTAGTGAATTACCTTTTTCTTAATTTGTAAAGCAATTCCCACTCTGTAAGAACTTTACATCATTCTCAATAGCTGAGTATCACGCTAGGGTAGTCATCTAAAAAGTTATATTATTATGTCTATTTCCCAAGTTTAACATGGCACGAGGCCATGTTAGAGAAACACAAAATGGGGATGAAACTTACTAAACAAGCAAATGAGAGGAAATTGCTAACTATCGCCTCATCTTAAGCTCGTGATTCCATTACTCGTGCGTTCCAAGTTATAAAAGGGATTAGGATTTTTCCATATACCTAATCGGCTATCAAATCACACCAAATTCCCCCAATCAAACACATTCTATGAACGGCAAAAAATGGCGTGTTTATGAGTTTACAGTAGACGGTTTCACAGCAATCGACATCTTGAAAGATGATGAAACATTTTCATTGAAAGAAGTCGTTGAATAGGGGAAAAAACAATCTACAAGAATAGAACAAACAATCAGATGATAAATAATGATTTTTTCTCTTCATTTTTTCCTTGTTTCATTCAATCCAACACAAAAGGCGGGAAAATTGAAAGAGACCCGCCGAAAAGAATTTGCTTCCACTGATTCTATTTTATTTTTATTTTCTAATGGTTTCCCCGATGTTTAGTGCAAATATTCTTGACTATGATAAAGAATTGATTAGATTTTCCCTACAATGTATATATATATATATATATATTGTGCATTAGCTTGAATCAGGAAAAGGGTACTTCGTTAACTTTTATACATTCCATGCGAAGCTTTTTGTCTGATAGGCGTTGGCTAAATCAATGCACATTGTAATAATGAAAGGAAAACTTGAAGTTGACCCAAGGATCTGATTCAAAGCAATCGGTTTGGTTGTGAACAATGGAACAATAGAGAACCAAATCCTGGAACCATGTTAAAGCCAAAGAATCCTCTGCTACTGATCGAATTAGGCTCGACCCTATTGGATCCAGAAATTAACAGTACAAACTTGGAATGGGCAAAACAAATTCAATTTCATCCAGATGGATATAAGCATATATATATATATATATATATATATATATATATATATATATATGTGTGTGTGTGTGTGTGTGTGTATGTGTGTGTGCATACATGTGTACACCATTCTATTGCGTATATATGTATGCACATGTACACATATAAATATATTCTATGATTGTATACATGCATATATTTACGTTAACGTACATAGATACATACGATCACTTACATATATATATATATATATATATATATATATATATATATATATATATATATATATATATATGCAATGTTTACATAAATGCTTATAGGTACGATTATATATATATATATATATATATATATATATATATATATATAAGAATGGAAGTTCACATATAAACGTATTTTTAATGTTTTCTTCAACACACACATGTTTATCATATATTGCTCTGCATGTATCATGTATGCATCATGTGTTCAGACCGTACCAACAAAGCTACGGGGTTGAAAATTAATACATTTACCCCTCAATACGTTAAAAAAAAACAAATGATTCTTTGCTTTTGTAATATACCACCTAAATAGGTGCAGGTCAATTTACAATCTACGTTTATCCTAAATTGATCCCTTACTTCGAATCCACTTGTTTTTATGAAAATTCGGAATTCTTCGTTGATCAATGCTCGAACAAAACCAAAGGGGAAGATGTTCATTCATTGATCATCCGTTTTCCAAATTCTTAAATTGATCACCCCCAACAAAGCATGCTTCCAAAATACGTTGGTCTGGTGACGTTTTTTTTTTTTTTTTTTTTTTTGAGTGACTTGCCAGACCTCACTGACTCATTTCAATTTGTTATGGATATTCTCAGAGGGTAGGTGGTACTGAATTTTGCTAGTATAACTCAATTTGTACTCATACAATTCAGCTTTATTTATGGTCTGAGTTTGAATATATCTATCTCATTACTTCTCAAGTGATTATAATCCTGATTCATCATAACCAATTTAGCTACTAGGTTTAATCCTCAGACACAAACATTCTGTGTCTCATTACTATATTACATTTTATAAAGGCAGCTCTGAAAAGAGTATTGATTCGATTGGTTGAGTCCATGTAGTTTTGCGTGTACATATTTTAAACTGCAGAGTAAGTCAGCAGTTCTATGAATGGCAGAAATTTCTCCTCGTGACCGAATCAAAATCGGCTAACAACGTTTGTAAATAATTTGGTAACCTGAAAACAGAGTGTTAAAAAGCAGCAGACGGCGTTCTTAAGAAAGAAAGAAAGCTGACATCTCAACAATAGGGGTCAGTGATCAGAGAGAGAGACAGAAACCTCCGAAATCTTTCCTCATTCTTCAATTTTGAACGAATGACTGAAAAGACCGGGTCTTAGCGAAAACCAACTGGAAAGAAATTTTGCTAAGCAAACTAATCTATTTTTGAAGAAAAATTCACTTTCCTAATTGATATGATTTACCCTGACTGAATATCTCCATTTCTCCCCGAAATTTTTAGCAGCGCCGAACATTGACGGGTATGATTGCTGAAATCTCCTTCTTGTGAACCAAACTGGAAAATATTTCAATCCTTCATAAAAATACAAAGTACAAGGTGGAGGAAAAAAATGATATACGTTTTTTTTTCAACTTATTAATACACTTCATATACACATTTATTTATAACTATTTCATTGAAATTTTTTCCAATGAATTATATGACTTTTCGAACAATATTTCTTTGCGTCTTTAATGCCATTATAATAAATTTTTGATTTCGGGCGTTTTAATGGGGGAGAACTCGAAATATCTGTCGGAAACAGTATTGTGAAAGAAACAAAAGAAACAAAATATTGTGTAAACAAAGTCGAAGGTTTTGAACAGAGTCTGCATTATTTCTTGTTTTCTCAATAAACGGACTACTTCTCGTTTGAGCCATTTACAATGTGACAGAACACGTCGAAATGCTGTCAAGATGTTTGGATAGAATATGTCATTCAAGTAATAATTATCTTGAAAGAAACATTGGTATGAATTACAGAGTAGTGTTTGTTATTTTTATTGTATCTACGAAACATTCTCAAAAATGTTTATAGCGTCGAAAGGAATTAATTGTACAACTGCAATCATCAAAGATGGCACTGAGTTCTATCTTTTTTCTATGTGCATGTGTTCATGTGTTTTGTTTTGTGTTGTTTCGGGGTTTTTTTTGTCTCTTTCGGTAGTCATGGTCAAACAGTTTTGTCTGCAGACTTGGAAATTGGCAGCAGTACTCCACATTGAACAGTAAACATCAAGTTAAGTTAGAGTTGACCTTAAAATATGATTGAATAGAGAATTTCCGGAACAAATATGTTCATCTTTCAGTTTTTTGGTGGGGGGCGCTGCTTCAGGCAAATGATTTGATTTATCTAGGATACTTATTTGGGACTTTTTTTGGTGGGACTGTTATTTTGATAGGATGGAGAATATTCCCCTGATTATATATATATATATATATATATATATATATATATATATATATATGAAGAACTGACCCATCCCCATCCAGAAAAAAACATCCCAAATAGAAATCTAAGATAAATCGAATCATTCACCTGAAGGAGCTCAAACAGGGCGGAAACACAAATGTGTGTGCGTTGCGAATTGTTAATTTGATTATACGTATATATATATATATATATATATATATATATATATATATATATATATATATATATATATATATATATATATATATGTTAGTGTGTGTGTATGTATATATATATATATATATATATATATATATATATATATATATATCACAATACAAAACAGGGATTCAATATAAGATAATATAATACAACATCCGATGTATGATGGGTTTGTTTTATAAAGTGTGCGATACATTCAGCATCAAACATCAAGTTGATTCAGAATAGAGCTCCAAATATCATGGATTGAGGATTTGAACCACAAACACGTTAATGCTTTTGTCATGTTCAGGTGAATCATTTGGTTTATTTCTTTTTTCTTATGAACGCTATGTCATCTTTTTTATTTTTTATTTTAGTTCTTTTGGCAAAATTAAAGAATTCAAATTTCCCAATATTTGGGCATATCTATGTTTGTTTTTATATTTCTATTTTACTTTGAGTTTAAGATTGTTCTCGATCAATCCCCAATAATATGTTGAAGGTGAAATTCAACATCAAACATCAAGTTGATTTAGAATAGAGCTTACAATATGATGGATTGATGATTTGCTACACAAACACGTTTATGGTTCTACCAAGCTTTGGTTTCTTCAGGCAAACGATTAGGTTTATTTCAAATTTCTATATGGGTCATTTTTTTGAAGCAAGGTGGGAGGGGGGTATTCTATCTAAATATTTTTTCTTCGGTGGTTGGCCATTGCTCACTGGATGGTCATAATGGCTGAATTTAAACGATATATTTACTTACGCATGATTTCCCATCCACCAGAGTGCTGTATTCCAGAGTTAGAAGAGCATTGCTTATAGCTTATAATGAACAAGTTACCTTACTTGGAGAGTGCTTAACCCTGAATGAGGGAGCGTTAATAATAATAATAATGAATAAATATATTATTGTGTCATTCACAGACAGCAGTTTCGATGTATTACATCTCTTCAGTATTGCTATAGACTTTCCGTTATCCCAGTACCGCGAGGCAGAATTGAATCCTTCACTTCAGATGCCAATATCCTACCTCTGGGCTACGGAACTGGACTGTTTGTAACGCTGAATTTAAGCAATGTATCCATTTAGGCAGAAATTCCCCATCCACCAGGGTGCTCTATTCATATGGAAGAGCATTATATATACATATATATATATATATATATATATATATATATATATATATATATAGTCATTTTGCATCGAGGGGAAGTAGTGGAAACTTTAATTAACGTCCTTCAGCACAGAACGAGGCAACCACAAAATTCTGAGTGTTTACGATTTATTACAAACAGCAAAATACTGAGCGTGATTCAATTTAATTAGATTTGATAATAATGCGTGCCATTCATATTTGTGTTATCATCTGCCAAGCTAAGACGAGAATCAAATAATCGAACTTTGGTTTTGAATACAACGTATTTTGCCTGATGAAATGGAGAGCGTTAAACACCCGAGTTCTGTCGCAAAAAAATGTTTAACATTCTGACGCGTTCCTTGATTTATGGCACTTAATAACTTTATACTCGGATTGTGGAAATATTGATTTTGTTTTATCAAGCCGCAGATAATTTATTAGAAATATAGAGAAGCTATGAAAGGAGAACAATCGAACGAAGCCATTGTCGTAGATTTATGAAATGAAAAAGAATGTTTTTATCAAATTAATTTTAAATCTTGACGTCCGAGCGAAAATAAATTTACTGAAACATCACATTATTTATAACTTTGATGCAAGTGTGCCTAAAAGTTTTTCAAAAAATAATTCCAAGTGGATACATATAGAGTAATCTTAAATGAATCAATTCTTTTCTTCCTCTGTCTTGGCAAAATATTCAATGTTTCTGTTGATAATCGAATGATAATTCTAATATATTACAGAATTATTTCCCTCTGCATCTGATATGGGAGTTATTAATTGAACATATCTTGAAAGCGAGCAGGAAAAGAGTAACGATGTAAAGAAAGGTATTTATCCGCTAAATGTTGTGGCTGAAAATGAGACCCAGTCATAAACAAAAGGAAAATAAATAGAAAATTTATATCTTTCGATAAAGGTGGGGGAATAATGAAGTTAAAAAAACAAAACAATAATTGGTGGTGACAAAATAACGGCGTGTTAAAGCAAAAACTCAACACAACTGCTGCAAAAATAGTTACACATACACATTCAGTTTCACACACACGGACACACACACACACACACACATATATATATATATATATATATATATATATATATATATATATATGCTATCAGAGATTCAGTTACACACACACACACACACACACACACACACACACACACACACACACACATATATATATATATATATATATATATATATATATATATATATATATATATATACATACTATCGTATTCAGGGCCAGGGTTAAAGTAATTTGATGCCCTAAACAGCTCCCATTGCCAAACTGACAAGATTTTCAAGCATAAAACATTCCTGAAAGAATGTATTGATTCAAAACACATGAAAATACGTTGGAAAAAATATATTTTCCCAAAATGACAGCCTACTTGACTAAACCAAATATTTACCAACGAAACTTGTGCCCGAATAATGACCAGATCTCTACAATAGTATTAGTGTGGACAATCAAATCATTTGAATGTTTGAATTAAATCTATAAATAAGACGACAAATTAGATTTTAAATCTTAAATTCGAACTTTCGTGTCGTACAATTTGAACAAGTGAAGATAATTTAACGCAGAAAACTAAAAGAAACCTGTTCGGCCGTCCTCCTTCGCTTGTGATGATACAAGCGCCAACTTATTTTACTGAATGGTCAATTCAAGGCTTGCCTTAGTATACGGCGTAGTAGCATACTTCCTGTTGACACTTTTGGCATGCGTTTGAGCTTGAATAGCAATCAACATTGAAAGAGTTGGGTCATTCAACTCAGTAGACTGATCTTTCAATCATTACTTCTCTGATCTATTTTGATTGTATGCAAGACTAGTATAATCATACACACTCACACTCACACATACACACTCACACACACACACACACACACACACACACATGCATATATATATATTTTCTAATTAGGAATGCAATATAATATGATATAAAGTGATACAACATCATGTGTACGATAGGTTTATTCCATAGAGGGTTCGATACATTCAACATTGAATGTTAAGTTGACTTTGAGTGAAGCTTGAAATATAATGGAATAAGGATCTGCTGAACAAACACGTTTATGTTTCTGCCCTATTCCGGCTTCTTCAGACGAATTATTATCCTAAAAACAGGATCTTAGAAAACAAAATGAAAAATTTCGTTTGAAACATGATAATGAATAAAGTTGCAGATCTGTCTCTCGGTTAGGTTCCATGTTTCAGCTCCATAAGTGACTATTGGGAGGATGCATTTTCGGATAAATGGGATCTTCGTATATTTGAAGGTTAAGCTTGCTCTGCCTAAGGTTTGCCACCCTAGTGTGATTCTTCGCTTGATTCCTTCCTCCTTTGAGGGTCTCATGGGTATTCTTTGTCCTAAGTTGATCTAGTGATTTACTTTCTCGAGTTCTGTGTCCTCGATTTCGATCTTAGTGTTTTTATCTCCGATGTGGTTGTTGCACATGATCTTCGTCTTGCTGAAGTTCATGTGTAAGCCGACATTCTTGCTCTCTTCATTTAGTTCATCTATCATTAGTTGGAGGTCGTGTAGGTTCTCTGTAAAAAGGGCAATATCGTCTGTAAATAAGAGGTTGCTCAGATACTCACCGTCTATTCTGATTTCTTTACTCTCTCAGTCTAATCTTCTGAAGATCATCTCGAGGTTGGCTGTGAAAAGCTTGGGTGAGCAGGCATCACCTTGTCTAACTCCTTTCTGGAGCTGAAAGGGGTCTGAGTCTTTATGTAGCCTGATAAAGGAGCTGCCGTGATTGCATAGATGTTTCAGCATTTCGAGATATACTGGATCTACGCCTTGTCGAGTGATGGCCCACATGACTTTAGGGTTTTCTCCCGTGTCGAATGCCTTTCTGAAATCGATAAATGCTTCGGCAAGTGGTAGTTCATATTCTGCCGCTTTCTCTCTCAGCAGATTTATCGAATGCAAGTGGTCCATGGTCGAGCAGCTCCTTTTAGAGCCAGCTTGCTCACGAGGTTGGTTTTCATCAAGTGTTTTAGTGATTCGGTTGGTGATGATTTCTGTGAATAGTTTGTATATGCAGCTGAGTCAGCTCATAAGCCAGTAGATTTTTAGGTCTTTTGGGGTTTTTTCTATATAAAAGCATTATGATTGCAGTGTTCCAATCATTTGCAACTTTACTCTAACCAAGAGACGGATCCGCAAATTGAGAACTATGCAACGTGCACATGAAAGAATTATGCTGAGCCTCACATGAAGAGACCACAAGAAAGCATAGTACATCCGGAAAAAGTCAGGACTCAGGGCTATCGTAGAATCAATCAAAAATCTCAAATGGCAGTGGGTGGGCCGTGTTGCAAGAATGGCAAACGACCGAGGGATATCTTGACTCACGACATGGATCCCTTGGGATCATATCTGCAATCAAGTCAGGCTGAGACTGGAGAGAAGACCGAGACAAATTCAGAAAGTACTGGCTCCGTGACACCCATGATAAAGAAGTGCAGCAAATCCTGGGGAAGGTCTATGTCCAACGACACGCGTTGAAAGACTGATGATGATGATGAATGAGTAAATGTTGGAGTTTTCAGCACTCTAAAGCCATTGATTTGACGTGTTCGTGTGATGCATTGATAACCAGCCAACCGTACTAATTTAAAAAATGAAGGCACCTATGTTGACAGTTTTAGTAAGATATTTGGTTGATGATTTCTAATATAAATGCATATTTATCAAAGTAAAAATCCATGATTAAATGTAAGATGTGTGATTGGTTGATTTCTTAAAAATGGCCGTACAAAAATGCTGATATACGTTCACCTGAAGAATCCTGAGAGGCAGAAACACGAATGTGCCCTGCGTAGCAAATCTATTATTCTAGCATTAAAATACGTATGTGTATATATATATGTGTGTGTGTGTGTGTGTGTGTATATATATATATATATATATGTATGTATTTTATATATGTGAAACAAAGAGCTAATGTTGAACTCCCATTAACCAACAGATTTATCATGGCTTTTCGTATAGATATACATTGAAAAGTCTAATGTCATCAAAACCCAAGTCCAAAACTCTTACTTTCCAAGAATAGAACTCTGCTCTACAGCGGTGCAGAGCACAACACTAGATACTTCATCTAAGTGCCAACTCTTTTTCCGTTCCCATTTTTACCCCCGCTAGCTACTAATATATTTTCCAACCAATTCCACATCAGTCATCAGTAATCGTTTAAAAGTGTTCTACCAATCACTTTGAAGACATTTATCACCTTTCAAGCGGTCATTGCCCACAGGAAAAGTGCCATTTATCTTAGTGTACAGCATTTTCATGAAAAGATTCACGGATAAATTTCTACGGACCTTTTTTTTCCTTTTGTATCCAACCTGGCCAAAGTGATCTGGGAAGGGAGACCATAAGAGCAGACAGAAGATTTAAGTGAACAGTGTAAAAAGGTGGAGAGATCGTAAGATAAAGCTGGGGGAGAGCGATCGGAAAAGGTTCATTGCAAATCAGCGAAGTGCAGAGACCGTTCAATCACTCTCCACTGCAAATCTAAATAAAAATCAATGCCAAACAAAAGACGATGTGGAAATTGGTGATTTGGCCCATTACCTACGTTTGCTTAAAGCGGCCATTTTTTAAAACTCGCATTTACACTTAACTTTTCTCTTTTCCTCCTTGCGAATCAAACATTCATTTTTTTTTTTTTTACATTTTTACTTTCACTTTCACTTTTGGTTTAACGAAGCGTATTGGCATGGGTTTCCGAAATTGACGGTTAGATAGACATCGTAGTTTACTTCCTTCTTTCAAGTTTCCTCTTAGTAAATCCTCTCAGTATTTTCTTCCTAATGCATCACGTAAACATTTAATTCTCTTTACATCTTTGTATTCTCCTTCTAAGTTGTGATGCCTCTTTAGTTCATTTCAAGTCTACGTAGGAATATCTTTGATTGTTTTCTCCTTATTTCGACTATTCCAGACCAATACATACTAGAAATATTTTCCCAAACAACGTCTCAGTGTTGATATCTTTATATAGAGCGTATCAAAGGCATTTTACCAGTATCCATGTGAAAGAGGTTACCGCTGATATGTTTGATACAAAAAAAATACTTCCAGTGTAAGAGTTTCAGTCTGTGCCTTCATTGTTCGAATGAGATTTATCTTGGAGATTCTGGAATCGGTTCACCGACGGAATAATCAACATCTGAAATTCCCGGATCCTGGTTACATTCATCATCAGTGTTTCAACGTCTGTCATTTGACCTAGATCTTCCCCTAGATTCCTCACACTTCTCTATCATGGGCGTTGCAGAGCCAGTACTTTCTGAACTTGTCTAGCTCGTCCCTCCATCTAATATTCTGCCAGCTTCAATTGCACATGTGATTTTGGGGGATCCATGTCGTGAGTCGTGATGTCCATCGGTTGTCCACCATTCTTGCAATATACATTTGATATCGTTTATTGGTTCAAACAGGTTACATTCTAATAAGATATTAACAGTTATTCATATTATCACTCATCTTACTATTCTAAAAGAGTTCAAATCCGTTCTCAACGTGATTGCAGCTGTTTTTCTCAGACGGGATTGTCATAGTCAATTACGAGTGTGTAGGAGGTTGAACTGTGCAGTCCATGACTTACTATCCCTCTCTTGGGCTGACCGTCAGTTTGCAAAGAAGCAAAGTGCGTTATCAAATATTCATCATATTGTAAGCGATTCCCTTCTGTCTGGTGTAATCTCCATTCCTCATCAGCATTTTCCTTAGTTATGCTTGTCCTTATCAGTCTTCGCTTGGCCTGACTCCTATTCATCCCCAACCAATGCCACATCCACATAACTAGCCTCTCGCGGGACAAATGCATCAATAGTCACCAGTTTCAAGTTGGATGTGTCAACAACTTATAGCATTCTTCTTCTTTCATCTGTTGCCTCTCAACGTTCGTGCTCTTCCCTTCTTCTTCTTCTTCTTCTTCTTCTCCTTCTTCTTCTTCTTCTCCTTCTTCTTCTTCTTCTTCTTCTTCTTCTTCTTCTTTAAGTTCGTTCCACTTTTTCTACTTCTTCTTTATTCTTTTACTTCTTTTTCTTTTTCTTCTTTTTTTCTTTTTTCTTCTTTTATTCTTCTTTCTTCTTCTTTTTCTTCATTCTCTTCTTTTTCTAATTTTTTATTCTTCTTCTTCCTCCTCTTTTTTTTCTTCTTTTTCTTTTTTCTTCTTTTTCTTCTTTTTTCTTCTTCTTCCTCCTCTTCTTTTTTCTTCTTTTTCTTTTTTCTTCTTTTTTCTTCTTCTTCCTCCTCTTCTTTTTTCTTCTTTTTCTTTTTTCTTCTTTTTCTTCTTTTTTCTTCTATTTTCTTCTTCTTCTTCCTACTCTTCTTTTTTCTTCTTTTTCTTTTTCTTTTCTTTTTTCTTCTTTTTCTTCTTTTTTCTTCTTCTTCTCTTTCTTCTTTCTATTCTTCTTTCTTCTTCTTTTTTCTTCTTTATTCCTCTTTTTCTTCTTCCTTTTCTTTTTTCCTAATTCTTTTTTTTCTTCTACTTCTTTTTTCGTCGTTCTTTCTTCTTTTTTCTTCTCTTTCTCCTTCCTCTTCTTTTTTTCTAATTTTTTTTCTTCCTCTTTTTCTTTTTTCTTTTCCTTCTTTTTCCTCCTTTTCCTTTCTTCTTTTTTTCCTCTTGTACTACTTTTTTCTCCTTTCTTTTGTTTTCTCCCTAAATGTCCTCCTTTTTTCATATCATGTACCTTCCTCCCTCTATCCAATGCTTTAGTGCTCCAGTCCTCTGTTGCCTGTTTCCAACACTACATGCTCTCTCTCCTCACCCTTTCTCGAAAAGATAATATTGAAAAAAACCAGTCTCCTTTTTTCTCTTTCTATGAAAGTTTTAATCTATCGTCTACATGTACATGCTTTCTCTCTCTCTCTCTTTCTCTGTCTCTGTCTCTGTCTCTGTCTGTCTGTCTCTCTCTCTGTCTCTGTCTCTGTCTCTGTCTCTCTCTCTCTCTCTCTCTCTCTCTCTCTCTCTCTCAAAAGGATAATATTGAAGAAAACAAGACAAATGACTAATAAGAAAATGATGGAACAAATGGAGTCTGAACCCTTTCGTCAAATGAGGTTCCGGTTTAGGGGCTCGTTTTAGAGCTAAATAGGTTAATCGGGTTTCCTCTAAGGTCTTCCCTATTTAACATAGAGATGTTATGAACGCACTCTCTTCTTTCTAATTTCCATTTTGTTCATTTCATGATATTATTTCCTTCTTTTATGCAACTCTATTCATAGTTTGTTTTTTTTTTTAATCTTTCGTTATGTCTTTTTTCCTTTTCCCCCAACGATATTCTCATTTGCCTTATTTCTCTCTTCTCTTTCTGTTTCTTCTTCATGTCATTATTCTTTCTTTTACTTCTTTGAGTCTTTTTTCTTTTTTCCTTTTTACTTCATTGTGTCTTTTTCTTCTGATTTTTTTTTTTTTGTATTTCCCTGATTCGCTCATCGATTTCATTCTCTTAATTTTTCATTTGTTCCCCGCTTTTCAAGTATATAAAACATCCACATTTCTGTTTCATTCAAGTATATAAAATCATTTTCTCTTTCTTCTTTCGGTCTAAATATCCCTAAATATTGTTATGATGTGCGTTTTTTTTTTTAATCATTCTTCGTTTTGTTTTGTTTTTTGTCGTTCTTTTTTATTCCTTCTAATGTGCCTTCTTCGATTCTTCTTCCTTTCTCTTTGTCGGCGTTTTATTTTTCATTTATTTTCCCACGTTAGTTCCCTTATCCTTCTTTTTTTCCTTCATATTTATTTTCATATCTCTCATTGCCTTTCTTTGTTTCTCGTTTTCTCTCCCGTTATTTTTCATTTTTGTGCAATCGCCTTCCTTCATAGCATTTTCTTTCTTTTTTTTTTTTGCTCCTCTTTTTTTTTCATTGTCTCTGAATTCATTTACCTTTTTCCATTCACTCTTTTTTTTTCTTTAAATCTTTTTTTTTTTTTTTTTGCTCCAAATCATCATTTTTATATTTACTTTCCTTCATTTATTTTCTTATTTTTTCTCTCTTTCATTCTAGAGATATTACTTTCTTTCAATTTTTCGCTCCGCTGGTGACTCTTTTTTTTTCCATTTTCATTTCCTTGTGATTATATTTGGCTTCTTTTTTCTTTTTCTTTTTTTTTTTTTTGCTATTAGATATTTTCTCATTATCTACGCCTCCGTGTCTTCTCATCCAAAGACATTCACCACTCACTACAAGAGAGGCCTCAGCTATATCTTTCATTCTCCGATGCTGATAACCTCAAGGTTAAGAGATTAGCAAACAGTTATCAGGAACAGTGCAATATCCACATCAACAACATGTGGTTTGGTAACCGTACAGCTAATTTTTCCCACTGGGAAAAAGGAGTTTGGGGTTGACCAGTATGACCAATCCATAACAATCGTCTGTTGATCCGACCATCAGGGACAGAGAGTAATTTTGCCCCTTCTCCTGTAATGACGTACTCCAGATCGTTTCCTGATGATCTTTGACTGGGTGGAAGTGCATTTGGAAATAGTAACGAGTTGCTGCCATTTTGAGATGAAGATGCGATTGTCATTGTTGGGTGCAGCGATGAATCCATCCACGTTTGTTTGCTCAAGCAAGGGCAAACATATCTTGTTGAGGAAGGGGCCCCGTGGTAAGGATATTAGCTGACGGGGAAAGGGACCAGCGAGAGAGCGCCTCTCGTGAATTGATATGAGTTCTCGTCTCTTGTGTAGGTGGTAGAAAGAAAGAAAGAGAGAAAGAAAGAAAGAAAGAAAGAAAGAAAGAAAGAAAGAAAGAATGGAAGGAAGAAAGAAAGAAAGAAAGAAAAGAAGAAAGAAAGGAGGACAGAAATAATGGAAAAAAGGGAAGGAAGGAAGAAAGAAAGAAAGGAAGACAGAAATAATGGAAGAAAAAAGGAAGGGAGAAAGAAACAAACAAACAAAGAAAGGAAGAAAGAAAGAAGGAAAAAGAAAAAGATAGAAATATAACGAAAATAAGAAAAATAGAAAGGACAGAACAAAGGACGAAAGAAATAAAAAGAGAGAATGAAGAAAAGGAATGAATGAACGAAATAAAGAGAAAGGAAAAGAGTGAAGAAAAAGAGCAGAAAATACACAGATAACCAATAGAAACAAAGAAAAGAAAAAAGAAAGAAAGGAAGGAAAAATGAGGGGTGAGGAGGAAAAAGAACAAAGAAAATGAAATAAGAAACAAAAGAAAGGGTAGGAAAATTGAAAGTGAAAAAATTTTTTAAATGAATGAAAGAGGAAAGTAGGGAATAAGTACAGAGGCTTAACTAGAGATTAGGTTGATTGGGGGCCAGGAAACTGGGCTCCTTGAAGGACCCCCTCCAATATTACATGAAATATACCAGTATAATCAGGTAAAATAACCACTCTTTGTAAAGATTTTGCAATGCCCTTTCCGTTAGGGGCCCGAGGGAATTCCCTTCCAGAGATTTTCAGCTATCCCTCTGAATAAGGAAGAAGGAAAGGTGAATTACAATGAAAATATATATATAATGAAAATGAAAGAATGAAAGAGAAGAAAACTTATTGAATAAAATATAGAAGGAAAGAAAGAAAGGAAGAAAGAAAAATACCACGAAAAAAATGTATATACCAGCAAAGTTTTAAAAAAATAAAAGAGAAATAATTGAAAAATCTTTTGCTAAAATGAAAGAAAAGAAAAAGAAACATTACAAGAGGAAGACGTATCCGATGGTTTCAATAGGCGAAGGAAACATGAGATGTGGGCTGAAGACTTGAGGAGACTTTCTGTGACTCAGCCTCCATTGATAACCACCGGGCACCTGGTGTGAAACAGTAAACTAAAGTACTGCTGTAAACTGAGAGGCGGACTGGAGACTTGAGAAGACTTGCTGTCACCCAACCTCCCACAAGAATCACCAGGCAACCGGTGTGAAACTGTAAACCTGAGCATTGCTGTGGACTGTGAGAGTGTAGAGAGGAGGTCTGGATACCTGAGGAGGCTTGCTGTCATTCAGTCTCCAGCTGTGACCACCAAGCAACTTGTCTGAAAATTGATAATAATAATATACCGGTCATAGTGGGCGCACTGGGAACTGTCCCCAAAACGCTGAGGGTGAGACTGGAGGAGATCGGGATTAGGGGAATGATAGAGACCGTACAGACCACAGCTCTACTGGGAACTGCACGGATACTATGGAAGGTGCTGGAGATATAAGTACTGCAACGAATTGTAGCTCTGTCACGATATGCGAAAGAGAGAGGAGACGTTAGCTGAAGACCTGAAGAGACTTATTGTCACTCAGCCTTCAGCGATAACCACTGGGCAACCGGTGTGAAACTGTCAATCGCAGAATTACTGCGACCTATGAGTACTAGGAGAGGAGGGCTGGAGACTTGAGGAGACTTGTTGTCACTCAAACTCCAGCGGTTACCACCAGGCAACTGGTGTGAGATTCAAAAAAAAAAAAAATTTTTTAAATAGTAATAATAATAATAATAATAATAATAATAATAATAATAATAATAATAATAATAATAATGATAATAATAATAATAATGAGAAGAAGAAGAAAATGTTTGAGGCATAGATAGTATTTAGATTTGTACATGGTATTATCTTTTGAATAAAATACTCTTGAAATCCTATATAACCTGGAAAAAAGACCCATTTCCTATCGTTAACAGAGGTCAGTTATTCAAGTTGAATTAAACACTACCTAAGCTAAACTTAGTAAATAACTATAATTACAAAGTTTGCTGTATTTTTCTTTTTCTTTTTTATTTCTTTCTCGGTGAATTACAACTTTGGTAAAACTGCTTCTTTCTTCTTTAATGGAAGCAAATAAATGACTATCACGAACGTTTAATGTTTTTTAACGAGTCCCCATATAGAGCACCCTTCTGCGATAAAACCTTTGACACCGCAAGCAGCTACCAAACAGACGCCCTGAGGGAAAAATTGAGATGGAATCTTTACAATTTGGCAACAATTGTTCAGATCACTTTAAAATTGGAAGCCAACCCTGAGTTCGATTTTTGTGATATTTTTGTACTAAGTCTAATTTGAGGCCTCTTACAGAACCAGTGATTGTGACCTCTGGGCTTTCATGTTTCTACTTATTTGGCCCCTGTAAAGAGTGATCTACATTCCATTAGCAACTACTGAGAATGCTATTAAAACCTCTTTCAGCTCAAAACCTTTCACAAGGAAAAGAGCAGATCGAATATGACAAAATATTTCACTCGGCTAATGAGTTTCAAATGATACTAAACACTGAATTTTCAAGTCACTAATTTTGGCATATCCGGAGACAGGACAGACTACACGATTTCGTTGTATTCTATTAGCAGTCAGATTAGGGGCAGATAGATGAATAAAAATTCTGAGAAAAGTAGCACGTTCGAATAAAAACCAATGGTAAAATTCAGTGTTAGTCGATTATTTTCATACTTTGTATACAAAAAAAAAATCAACCTTAGAAAATGTATTAGGAAATTATGAAACGCCGTGAGACATTTGTTTTATTGCATGATTACAAGTTGTTTCTGAAATCAGATTTTGTCGTAAAAGACCTTGCATCTATGAAAGAATAATCACCGTACTGGAATCGGCTGAAAAAGTCTTACTCAGAGAATGCTTGTCTCAGTTCGAAGATAATTTCTTACATGAGGCTGTTGTTATGGTCTAAGACGTAAGAATATATGTTGTTAGCATTCAAAGACTTTTCTTTACTATCAATGTTTTAATGTCTGTTTTAAATGGTAGATGATAAATAAAAAGTTGTACACAACCTAAGAACTTAATTACAAAAGATCTTCTAATCAACAAATAATTCGATATCGAGCATGGATTCTGATAAAGGAGTTGTAAGATTAGATCAAGTAATACTGTAGCATTATTCGAGCAAGTTGAGCGTACGACTTTAACGGTATCAAATAAGGTCCATCCTGCATAGTTGATGCATAACTTTATGCATATACGTCTACAAAGGAAATCACTGATTGACCATAGTGCTGGAGGAGAAAATTCATGAAGAACGAATTCCTTTCAGACTGAGAATGCAATGACATTTTCTGGCGATCTAGATTTGACAAAATCGTATCCAACTCGTCTAACAAAATTGAAGGGAGGGAGAAAGAGGGATACTTGTTATGGAATGGACTGCAGAGTTTTTTGGGAGGAAATTCGTTTAATTTGGATAAGAAAAAAAGTCCATGATTCTAAATATAAGTATTGTTTATTGTTCTTTCCCCAGAAACATTGCTAATCCTGAAACTGCCGAAGACATGAAAGATATTCCCTTCAATAGAAAATCATTTAAAAATCATAATAGTTTCAATCAATCATATTCGTCTTTACTTTCCAAACCCCAATACATTTCGTCTCGACCCCAAACTTCTATGCAAAGGCCGATCAGTCTGTCTGACCCTCAAACAGGACAGCTTATAAACTGATCGATATTCCCTGCCTGCGTGTATTTATCTGGACGATTTTACATATCAGAATACACTCACCATTTACATGCATAGGTACAAACGTTTCTTAGTGCGCAGTGGGAGTATTGACACATACTTACTAACACACTACACCTCAGCGGAAGATATACACGTATGCCTAAATCCTTTAATATGGCAAAAGTTTTCTGATTTGGTTTGATGGAGTATCACAAATCTTTGCTAATATTTGAATAAACTAAATATTTTGCTGGACATGGGCCAGCAAAAATATGATACTCACTCAAGTTAGAAGCCAGGTTGATTCCATTTCATTGGTACGAAGATACGAGATATTCCTGAGCACCAATTATATGCCAAGCCAGAAGCCTTGCTACTTGGCCCCAGAATTTCTCCACGGTACTATTCACGTTGGCAAAATTCAAACAAAGAGAAAATATTTTGTAAAATAATCAAATTCGAAGGAAGATCAGCTTCAGCATACATCTACGGAAGGTCGAAAGGTACATAGGTTGAACGCTACAATGAAAACAGCCGAGAAGAAAATATCATAAATTGCAAGTTCTTCATAACTTTCATAAGCTCTAATTCACCCACTCGTAGAATAAAATATATCAACAAAAGACAACAAATCAAGTTAAAAAGCCAAGGTAGAACGTCAAGTGTTTAATTTTGTAAAAGAAGAGAACAAATCGATCTATTTTTCAAATTTCCGATGTAGTTTTTCGATCTTTCGAAACAACTCCCATAAATTATCGAATCTTTCATCGCTTTTGCTTAATGGAATTAATAAGATAATTCGTGGTATTTAATAAGTTGGCCTATATGTTGAGCGTATCAATCATTTTTTTTTTGTTTTTCAGAATAAAAACTGCTATCATCGATCAATAAATTACTCTGCAAGAGTCAAATTCTCCAGAAAGAAAATGTTATTAAAACAGACATGACTTCTATCTCTGATAGGACAAACGTAGCAATTGCCACTGCTGTTGTTGCTACCACTGCTAGTAATACAACCATCACCACAACTAATAATGATAATAATAATAACAATAATAATGATAATAATAACAACAATAATAATGATACTGATAATAATGATGATAATAATAATAACAACAGCAATGATAATCATGATAACAACAACAACTACAACAACAATAATAATAATAATGATGATAATAATAATGATGATAATAATAATAACAACAACAAATGGGATTTAATCATGGAAAGAATGGTACCAGCATAAACCAGACACGACCCGTGGAAAATGGAAACCACAGATTATTTTAGGACTTTGACATCCAAACTGACCGCCCCACCCAAACTATAAGACCGGACCCAGTAATCATGGACAAGAAAAGGAGAAACAGACCACAAAGAAAATAAGAAAGAGGCTGGAAAACTGTGAAAATATCAGAACCTTGCAAGACAGCTGAAGATAATGTGGAACATGAAAGTCAGGGTAGCACCAGTGAAAAAAGGTGCACTCGGAACCGTACCAAAAACAGGGTGAGATTGGAGGGATTAGGGCTAAAAGGACATATTGAGACTGTGCATAGCACTGCTAGGGACTGCACAAATACTGAGGTACGTGCTATAAATATGAGATCTACGACCTCAGCTGTTAGCAGTGGCCTAACAGAGGAGGAGAAAAAATGATGATGGAGGTACGATCCACAGCACTGCTGTGATAGGTGAGGTAGAGATGAGATGAGAGGTGGGCTGGAAACCTGTGAAGACTAACTCTCACTCACCTTTCAGCGATAACCGATCAACTAGTATGGAACTGTAAACCACAGTACAGCTGTGGACGATGAGAGTGCGGAGAGGAGGACTGGAGACTTCAGGAGAATTGCTGTCACTCAACCTCCAACAATAACCACCGGGCAACTGGTGTTAAACTGCTGATAATAATAATAATAATAATAATAATAATAATAATAATAATAATAATAATAATAATAATAATAATAAAAATAATAATAATAATAATAATCCGGCCGTGCTTGACAAAGTAGACCATCGGTAACGAAACCTAATCTTTCCGACTGTCTGCTCGGTTCGGGCAGCGTCATCTGTGGTTTAAAAGATCTCTGCAGGTGTTGTATGGAAGGCCCATCACGACACATTTATCCTTTGCTTCTTCGGAGGCATTGTTGTTTTTAACTGGGTGTACTGGATCATGGTCATGCTGAATCACAACTGTTCTTCCAAAACGTCAGCGTCTTTCAATAAGATGATATAACATACAGTATTCATGATCTTGTCGATGAAATGCAACTATCCTGGTATGTTTTTTTTTCCTCTGGAATGTGCTGAAACGAGAAGTAGAATAACAACGACCGTCTTGCAAGGCAGATTTTCAATAATGCATACTCTCGGATAGAGAAAAAAAAAGATTCCAATGGCTATTTGTGCAATTCTGGTGAAGTCAGTGTATTCAAGACTTCAAACACAATTAAAAAATGAAGGTTGTCACACCAGATACTGGTATTATTATTTTTTCGTATAAGATATACATATTTCTAGAATGCTTAATAGTCATAGTTTTACTTGAATAGTTTAAATGCTGCTAAGTTTAGTGAAATATAATACCTAATATATCGCTTTTGATGTGTGTGTGTGTGTGAGAGAGAGAGAGAGAGAGAGAGAAAAAAAGGAAGAGAGAGAGCGATATATCATTACGAAGTTGAGTCAAACAGAACTGTAAATAATCATTCCTGATTTTTGATAAATCATCACATATCTATACGTTATCCCCTTGTAAGATCAACGACAAAGACTTGCTCAATCTTATGACTGCAACAACAATATAAACAACAGCTAACGACAGGAACAACAGCAGAAACCTGGAATATATTGTGTGAATAATATTTCAAATATCTGTACATCACATACATGAATTACTGTAGCCTGTGCCTGTACCATAACCAATAATGAAAAAATATAATGAAAAAAACAAAAGGTATATTATATAGAATCATTGAAAAAAAATACCTGCAAAAGATTGATTCATTTTGGTCCAAAAAAGGCGATAGAGACCCCCAAAAGCACTATTTTGAAAAAAGAAAAAAAGAACCGTTTTGGGAGGTAGCCGAGTGGGGTACTCAAGCGGAATTTCAGTAGCCGTAAAATGTGACCAGGAGCGCCCAGAAACACTCACCGACGAGCAAATAGAAAAATACATAGCCCATTTTCCTGGTTGGTCCGGCGGGATATTTATGGGCTACGGTGATTCTATTCTTAAGGAAGGAACAAGTCAGAAATAAATGCTTGTTTGGTGATTTAAAAAAAAAATTGTATTGATTTTCTTTGTTACCAATTATTTCTTACTTAAGATTTATGAACTTTCACTTCGATTATGTGGCGAAATTAATCATTTTAAAATTCTCCAGCAAAAAAAAAAAAGAGAGAGAAACATACCAGACAATGTAAACATGAAAATGTTTTTACGCTTTGATAAACAAACAGTGAGAAACAGTTTTGATTCACTTGAATGTTGGTCGTCGACTAATGGAATCTTCGCAAATTTTTGAAATCGTATAAAAATAAATGGCAAAGTTACCCAGAATAACTTAATCCTGTTAAGTACAATATCATATTGTGCAGAAATGTCGATTCGTGAACTCTGTTCTTACAGACAGATAGACAGGCAGACATACAGGCGTAGAGATCGATTGATTGACAGGTCTAGTTAGTCAATCAATAGAAACTGTCACGTGACCGGTGTCTTTTGGCAGCATTCTGTGTTAGGGGTGATCAATTAAAAATCGGTGGTAAGTTTTAAAATTTGCTTGCCATTTTGCTCCATTGGTGCAGACTGTGAGCGTGTTGCATACATAGTCAGCCAGTTTGCCCCAGACCAACTAAAAAGACAAAAAAAAAACAAAACAACTTATGTTGGCAGTTTTGGTTGAGGGTATCTTCGGAAGGCTATAGTTACTTGGAATAATGTAATCCTTTTAAGTTCTATATCATATTGAGCAGAAACGCCGATGCGTGAAATTTGCTTTCATAGACAGACAGACCGACAATTCTGAAATTGGGGTTAACAGTAGTTATTTTATTGCTTAAAGGATAAGGAAGTTCTGGCGAGTGGATTGCTGAAACGCTCACAAATCTATTCTATATTAAACGTCATAGTATACTTACTTACTAGGCAGAAGCATTGGAGATAGGGCGTAGTCTTTATCTCGTTGATAATTGTGGTGGATTTATGGGCGCTACTCCCAGAGCAACACTCTCGATATCGAGGTATGGGTCTCTAGCCTTTACTCAACAAAGAGTTACCTATAATGCTTCTGCTTACATACCTTGCACCCTAATCCTGCATATTAGGGTTTGCTCGATTAGTACACAGGTAGATTAGACTTGAGAACACTTTTCCAAGCTTTTTGCTCCTACTGTGGATCGAATCTGTAATCGTTCTGCGAGTGAAGCAGATATGCAATCAGATACACCAGCCGAGTGGACTATGTTGAACACGTAGCGGGAATTTCGACAAGTGAAAGGGTAGAGCACAAAGATGGGTTGAGTCGTACGTTTTCTAAGACCATTACTATGAAGTGAGCATAAAAGTATTCAAATTCGATCAACTCTTCTCCAACCCCTTCTCTCTCTCTCTCTCTCTCTCTCTCTCTCTCTGTCTCTGTCTCTCTCTCTCTGTCTGTCTGTCTGTCTGTCTCTCTCTCTCTCTCTCTCTCTGTCTCTCTCTCTCCATATATATATATATATATATATATATATATATATATATATGTATGTATATATAGGGGTGTATGTGTGTGTGGGATGTCTCTCTCTCTTTCTCTCTCTTTCACTCTCTCTTTCTCTCTCAGTTTCTCTCTATATATAGTGAGAGAGAGTGAGAGTGGAGAAATAAATCAAAATGCAGTGTGTTCAATATTTCAATCTTGATCGACTCTTATTTTTGATTTTAGAAGGATAGACAAAAATGCTTTTTGATATCAATAATCAAAACACTATCTTTGAGAAATTTACCATTCAGGACCACAAAACAAGATTAAACGAATTCCTTGTGATGTTGATTGCAAAGAATTAGTTCCTTCTGGCGTATTTTCCCGCTTTCAACTTTCAAAACCAAGCGATTCGGAAAAAACAAAAAAGCCGTTTGTTCGAATACTTATGACAAGAACTGTGTATCCTTATGTGCGTGTATGTTTGTCGTTGCCTTTGTGTGTTTCTGGTGTTGATCAATTCATATTCCAAACTAAAAAAAAGATGATTTTTCTTTCTCACTGATACCAAACCCAGCCATCTTTTCAAAGCGAAGCCAACTGAACGTAAAGGGGAAATACAATGTTTTTGTGTTCTTTTGTTTTTAATTGTGATAAATTAAAAAAAAAAAAAAAGAAAGACTCGCAACTCAGTTGCATTCTGCTTGACCTGTCATCCATCAACTACAAGTGTTTGTCTTCATCCTCGTAAAATGTTCAAAAGATTTTTGTAAATGTTTTCATGAAATCAAATTATTGATTCTTCTCCGGGTTTATGAGTGCAGAAAAACCGGCGCGTTAACTAAAATAGCATCAAAAAAAGAGAACTACGTCTTTTGTCTGGAACTGACTCTCTCACTCGGGCTTTGTCTCTCTAAATAAAACAGGTCACGTGAGATTTTTTTTCTAAAGTTATTTGTATTTAAACATGATGCATGTAAAATTCCAGGACATTATATACGCGTAAATCCTAGGGTATTTGTTGTGTAATATAACCTTTGGTACAAATTCATAGAGATGAAATATACACGGAAGATTAAACTTGCAAGTGATAACTCGCAAGTCGAATTAGTTTATTTGTCTATTTATAAACTGTTTACAAAGTCTCCCAATTGCTTATGTATGTTAACGCTACCTTTTTTAGTGTTGAGCACTCTGAGTTAGGGTACCAATCCGCTATAAGCGACTTGGCAATGCTCTTCAAACTATGGAATTGAGTACTCTGGTAAATGGGGAATTATACATAAATTAATGTATCGTTTAATTTGATCCAACTGACGATCCAGTTCAGCGTAGTGTAGGCGTAGAGCATCTGGAACTGTAGAACATGTTTCGACCCCACGTAGCGGTACTGGAAGGGACATCGAGTCTTTAGCCGCACAAGAGTTGTTATACTACGAAACAGCAGTCTGTGGATGACTCAATTATTAGTTATATACATATATATATATATATATATATATATATAGAGAGAGAGAGAGAGAGAGAGAGAGAGAGAGAGAGGGAGAGAGAGAGAGAGGGATACCGAATATTTTTCGACATAAATTGGCAATGAATTCTGAGATGAACAAAAAAAAAATCAAATCAAATCAAATTGTTTATTATAGACCTTTCCCAAGAGTCGCTAAACCTCTCTATCATGAGCGCTGTGTAGCCAGTATTTTCTTACTTTCTGATGGCCACAATTTTTCATATGATCATTGGGGATCTTTGTTGTCAATTGTGATGTCCTGCAGTTGTCAGAGACTTTTACGACATGCCCTACCAATTGCCACTTGATTTTTTTGATGGTCTCTTTGACATTTCGAACTTCTGTCTTTCCCCCTCATAAATTGATCTGTCTTATGATCTCTCCGTGAAAGGTTGATAATATTTCTCTCACATGCGTGTTGTATGATTGACCAGTTTGAGGGTCAATTTAGTAGGTTTCGTGTCTCTGCTCCATAGATGACTATCGGGGGATGTTTTGGTTGGAGCCAAATCAATTAGTTTGCCATAACATCCTCATGAAAGACATGCTCTTTTTATGGATTCACTGTTTATGGCGCTTGGTCTGCTGTCACCAAAACATTCGTTCCTTTCAAATTTAAGATATCGATCGCTGTTTCCATGAAATTGAAATTTTCATCAGTAATGGCGAATCTCCCAGGAGAAAAAAAAAAGTTATTAAAAGGATAATACACAGAACGCATTGTGTATTACCCACATTTTATGCAAAACCACGGTAACTAGAGAGTAAATATCACTGTCATCATCGCTTGTTAATATGCATTGTTTCTATCGATGTTGTAATCATATCGGTAAAAGTGTTTGCCATCTTTGACTGATCTGAGCCTCAATCGAACTTCTGAGTTTGTCCTTTTTTTTCAAGTTAAAAATCTCATATTCACGAAGATTTTTCAAAATGCAGGGAAGATCTTTCCTAAAGAGCTAGTCACAGAGTGCATCAAAGAAAGAAAGTTGCCTCAAAACCTCAGTTCCCTCAATAAAAAAAATGAGATAATGAAGATCCTGGCAACTATCATCTTGTTACATTAACATCCAAGATGTATGAATTATTCTCAAGAATACTAACGGACGAACAAATACTCTAACAAACACTAGATGAAAAACCAACCAATCAAAGAGGCAAGTTTCAGAAATCGCTCGGAAAACCACAGATTATAAACCTGTTGATTTGAAAGACAACAGAATAAAGCAAACCACTTCAGCTCTTATTGATTATAGAAAAGCATTTGACTTGGTAAAACATGCTTCGATTTTCAATATGAAGCTAAGATATCAACAAAAATCATGTTGAAAATATATACGAATATGCGACTGCAATACTTTGATTGCATGAAGATGCAATAGAGATAGAAGTCGGTAACAGAGTAAAACAAGGTGATACAATTTGGCCGTGACTTTTCATTCAAAAGTCCTGAAAGTACTTTCTGGAAAACTGACTTGAAAGATAGGGTTAAACATGAATGGAGCATATTTGGACCATTTGGGATTTACTATTTCATTAGGTAATTAATCTTTTGATAATCAAAGTGTCCTAATTTTAAGTTTCCTCCTTCAAATTTTCAACCTATCTCTAGCTGGTTTAATGCGTGATGATCTGTTCCGAAGTCTTTGGAGTTTATGTGACGTAATCGTTATTGTTATGCCATAATATGAAGATTAATGAACCAATGAGATCATCACGTGTGAGCACAAACACATTAACGAAAAAACAGAAAACAATGCATATAAACTCATCATATGGTTAGTTTTCTGTTTTGGGGTTGAATTATCTATGAATTAAGATTACTCGATAACGGGGATAGAGCATATATAAATATTGCTCATAGAAAATTCAGCACATGTAGTTTAGAGTTGAGGGCGGCTCTTTTGCACTCAGAATGCTGAAATCGAGCATATGGTATCATCCTCTCAGATAGGAGGTAACAGGCTAAGCAAAGTTGAGCGTGTGGGTCATTCAATGTCACCTGAGGTCATTTCTTCTCAAGTCTTCTTACAATAGTATCGCACCTTTAACTGGAAATTGGCCTAGGAGTAAGTATTTTCCCGGCAAAGGTCATCAACAAATCAGTATTGACCTCAGGGGTCATTTGAGGTCATCTGAGCTCAATTTTTTCAAATTTAAGCAATTTTCCGTAGTTGCTAACCACAATTTTGTGACTATGAAACTGATTTTTGACATAGGACTAAGATTTTCCCATGGCCAAACTATTTAAAAATATGATTTGACATCGGAATTATTCGAGGTAACCATGTATTATTTTTATCATTCCTAGCGATTTATCGAAGTTATTGACCACAAATTTCACGTGAAATTTTGCTGAGGGATACATCTTAACACGGTGAAAGCTATAAATAATGTCAAGTTGATGTTTGAGGTCACTAAAAATCATCTGAGGCCAATCTCAAAACAGGGCTTAATCACCCAAGATCGCTGGCCTTTGCCTGGTCTCCCCAAGCATTTCCCATGGACAGCTCTTTATTGGGTTTGTACTCAAATCGACGTTTTCATATAGAATGGGGAAAAATCATGTAGTGTTTCTAGAAGCGCTATCAAACTAAGCAACATCTTTTGCTCCTTTTCCTGCAACCTAATATTCTTCCTGTTACAACTACTAATCGTAATTTTGTTTTCATTTGTTTCGTCGGGCAAAGAGAAATATATTCATATATATATATATATATATATATATATATATATATATATATATATATATATATACATATATATATATATATATATATATCATCAAATAATGTGTAAAGAAATACATGAATCGCATTGATAGATTTTGTGAAATAGTTGACTGTCATGCATTTTTGGAAAAAAGATTTTTCCATTTATTTGGTGTCTAAAGCTTTGAAGACAATATACATGTGTCTCTCTGTGTGTGCACCTAATTATGTGTGTAGTATATGGAGATGCAAAAATGTGTTCATATCTAACTGAGATTGTCTCTTTACATAAGCTCTTGTGATTAACGTTGTGGATAAGTGATTATCAGAGAATTTGAATGTAAATGTGCGCGTCAGTATTGAGTTTGACAGTGACAGAAATTGCATATACATATATTTATATATATATGTGTGTGTGTACGTGTATGTGTGGAGATAAGCAAAGTCTGATATAGATGCGGAAAATAAAGTAGGAAGATCCTAATGTGCCCCTCTTCAAAGCTGAAATGGGTTCTCAGTATTCCAAGTATCTGCTTTTCTTTCCCTGTGTTCAAAAACGGACCATTTTCCATGTACGGATACATACAATAACCACAAATATCTCTATATGCCCCAATGCCACACTTACATGCTAACAAAAATATCCATGCATTTATATATATATATATATATATATATATATGTATATATGTGTGTGTGTGTGTGTGTGTGTGTGTGTGTGTGTACGCGCGTGTGTGTGTATGTATGTATGTATGTATGCATGTGTGTGTGTGTGTGTGTGTGTGTGTGTTTGCATGCTATATAATTTATTCTATATGTGATTGAACCTTTGGATATAATGTTCAAATACTTTTATAACGCGTGACTATATTTTGTGACTGGGCCCCTGTCAAGAACGACAATGGGTGTAAAAGTCTTTATCGATAATACCGCCATAACGGTAAGGTAGTTATTGTGGAATGGCTCGCCCATGTGCACACTCATACAATCACTTCCCTGTCAACCATTATAGTATAACAGCGTCAAAGCATTTTTCACGACATAACTGGTGAAGGGACTGAGAATGCAATGAAGTTGAATTATGTCTTTCATGAAAGCTCTAGTGTTGAGTGAACACAGACAGAATTCGAACTTGGTTTATTGATTTCACTTTCCGTACTGGTAAACGTTACATCACTTCCTACCCTTGTGATCATACGTATACGCATATATGATTAGTTTGTGGTTATAATATTTCAAACAGTATATTGAGTCGACAAGTGAAATAATTATATCTAAATAAAATCTATTCCACCAACATGTTTCGCCTTCCGGCTTCTTCAAAGTGGCAACTTCGAATGAAATCTAAAATTGCCTCTTTGATAAAACCAAATGTTGGTGGAATAAATCTAATTTAAACACAACTATTTTTACTTACTGTCAAGCTTATATATATACACTTATGTTTTGAAAAAAGTATGATATTATGAAAAAAATCGGATATCTGACGTCAGGCAGATCTGAACTTCGAAACTTCCTTTGTATTCATGTCATTAGAACTGAACTTATCTATTCCATGGTACTTTTTGGCGTGATATAGGAACAGTAGTTTCGCTTGCGGGATTATTAAAAATCAAACATTCAAAGTATTTGAATATAATATGAAAATACCTAAAGTATTTCATTAAATAATCAATTAATAATTCATTTTCTTTAAGAAAGAAATGCAGTTTTGCAAACATATAAAACTCTCCTTCAAGATAACATCACGAAGGGGAGGAGACATACAAAGTTATCGTTGAAAGAGCTGGTCGTTCTCAGCGTTCTGTGAACAGTATCTGGACGAACAAGTCGGGGCAAGAAATATGCATTAGTATGAGGAACGATTGCCTGCAGTCTGTTTGATAATTTATATCAGATCACTTTTAAGATGGATAGAGGCAGGATTGGTTATATCAATGGATATCACACTTCTGGCGAGGGGTTCATCAACCGAGTATCTAAAACCAAACTTATTTTCAACAATAAGCTTTGTAGCAACATAGGCCTGGGAGAGACAGATGTGAGGTATTGCTCAATAGTCCGGTGTTGTTTTCTGATGAGGGCAAGTTTTGGATATCGTTCTAAAAACCAAAGTTGCAGAGTTTAGAAGAGGGAAGCAGCACCCCCACTCAAATGTTTAAAGTCCAGCGTCAAGTTCCCGCTGTGAGTGATTGTATGAGGTGTCATGTCATCTGTGGGTTTTGGGTCATTGATCTTGGAGCGCTCTATGATTCTATCAGTTGAAATATCATTTGATTGTGCGAAATTTTCGTTTCAGCAGGATTTTGTTCCTGTGCATAACGCAAAGTCAACCATTGCTTTATTTGCTAATCAGCACATCAATGTGTGTCCCTGTTCTGGTAATTCACCGGACTTGGACTCTATTAAGAATTAACGGGACTTAATTAAAAAGACGATTGTCTGCTTGCATCCCAGCAATCCGGCACAGCTCGAGGCTTCTATCAAATGTGTCAGGGGGTCAGCGTACCTGAGCGATGCCACAGGCTGATTCCTCAATGTTAGAATGGATTCTGGCGACCATAGACACTAAAGGGCGTCTGAACAAATATTTTCGATTAATGTCCAATTAGCTCTATCGCAATGATTAATTTTGGAAGTTTGACTATCATATTTTGATATTCTGAAATGCTTGATTTTGATGATCTTTCCACGGAAACCATTGTTGCAAGATAACCCAAACAGAATACCATAGTCCAGTGCAACTAACACGATTGCTATTTTGAAGTTAAGAAATATCCCTTTTTCCATGATTATTATATTTTGCAATATACTTGTAATTGCCATCATATAGATTAGGTTAGATTCTATTTTGGCTATGGATGACCCACCAGGTCCTGTAATAAATGTTCCACCCCAAGAGTAACAGTGATTCCAAATGCTTTCCATGTTAGCCAATCTCTTCCTGCAGAATGAAATCTTCATTGCATTACTTTTTTAGACATATTAGACTAAGAATACTCTATGGATTTCAAATAGTCAGAGTGAAGTTTGGTATGAGACATTTTAAAGGACATTTTTAGGAGCGTGGTTGAATTAGGTGCGTATTTTCCACTGATACCTGTTGTCGATTTAGTCAATGTTTCGTATTTGGTTTGGAGGCCCTGTTCACTCCAAAAATCGATGAAGCACAATATTTCATCTACTCTCATGTGGCTCTTTACAAGAGAAAGATAGGCTTACACAATATATTTCTATGTATACGAAGTGCTACCCAAAAGTTCTTGGAATCTGAATGTGAGAGCGAAAGGAATGGAGTTCGGCTTTCTGTCCATAAATCGAGTTTGCAATACGCTTTGTGCATCAGTATGCTGAGGGCTATGTGTGTGTGAGTGGGTGTGAGTGGGTGTCTTGCTGTGAGAAGCTTCTTCGCCTTGTTTTTGGTGTTTTAGTGGTTTTGCAATTGCAGTCTTCTGAAGCAAAGAAGCTGTATCGTTTTGCTTCAAGACCAACAAAACGGCAGCGAAAACTCGCTGGTCACTTCAGGAAGTCTTTAGAGACAATGTCAGGTCCCAAAGGATAAAAGTGTTCCAAGAAAGGACAAACTTCCCGCAAAGACGATTACCTTTCTCGACTACTGTCGAAATGTGCAACAACAGAAAAAGTACGCTGGGCTATCTTTGAAGATCGTTGACGAACTACCAATTATGTTAGTGATAACACGGGACTGTCGCACGGGAGCATCCAACACATTTTGTTGGACGTGTTGGACAAGACACATTGCTGCAAAATGTGTGCCGAAACTGCTTTGTTTTCCGGCAATCTTTGGTTTCCAGCAAAACGATAGTCATTCCCCACCCACCCTATTTGCTTAACTTTTGCCCCCTCTACGACTTTTTCAAATTTCCCAAGCTGAAATTCCAACTGGAAGGGTTTTATTTTTGACTCGATTGAGGAGTTCCTGAGAAAATCACAGGAGCTGCTCAAACCTTCTCGCGATGCCTGGAATCGGAGAAAAAACGCTATGAATCCTGTATACATAATCCAGAGGACTTCTTCGAAGGCAATGGTGGTGGAAACGAAGAGCCAAGATGTGTTATTCCTCTGCAATATTCAAACTTTTGGTAGCACTACTAATATCATCTTTTATCGTTTGATTCAGAATTGGTTAACTCTTCGTTTATAAAAGCAAATATTAACTGTTGCTTGCTACAAATCCAAGTTGTTGAAAACAATGCGCCGCTGAATTATAGGCTTTGTTTTCCTGTTCCAACTTGTTGAATTAAAATATTTTGACTTTGATTTATATTCGCGACATTATCTCTGTGGAGTGTCTTTGGAGGCATTCGATTCAACGAGACAGAAGTGAATTCACAAAGAGACTTCAAAGAGATTTCGTTTGCAATTCAATAATCTTGAGGCAGACCAACTGTCCAGCCATTTTTAACTCTCATTGTTCTTTCATTCTTTCTTCATCCTTCTTCCTTCACTATTGATTGAGTTTTTCTTTTCTTTCACACATTTGTCTCTTTAGTCGACAGGGTACTTAGTGATCTTTGCTGTGCATTCATTTGAGTGATCATCCCTAACTTCTGTCTCTCTTCTAGATGTTATTGGTCGTCTTCTTCTTCTTCTTCTTCTTCTTCTTCTTCTTCTTCTTCTTCTTCTTCTTCTTCTTCCACAAATCTTATTACAAGCCGTCAACTAAAATTGTCAACAAAGGTTTCTTCAGTTTTAAAGTAGGTCCTTTTGTTTGGCTATGTATGTATCACAAATACAGGCTGTAACAACAAAAGGAGAAGGCTGGAAAATTGATCATTTATTCTCTATTAAGTCTAAAGAAAGCTTTTTTGTCTGGTTATTTTTGAAACCCCTCAAATAGGTTTTAGGTTGGGAGCTGAATATACAATGCAAGATTTTGCTGAAATGATCACTTAGTCTGTGCCTGCTAGCTTTTTGGGGAATCCAAACTTTTTAGTAATCACTGCCAAAACAAAAAGAGAGTAGCAACTTATTTCTTGATCACCCCCAACAAAGCATACTCCTAAAAGACGTTGGTATGTGACGGAATCTATTGAATGACTAAACAAACGTGTAGATTTTTCATTATTTCCTCATTCTTTCTCATTCACTATCGGTTCGATTTCCGTTTCTTTCCTAAATGTGTCTTTATTCAAACAAGTACTTCGTGGTCCTCGCTGGGCATTATATTGTGTGATCATCTCTAACTTTTGCAACTTTTTCTTTCTGTCAATTTTTCCGTCTTTTGTTCTTGATTTCGTTGATATTGGTGTTACTCTTCTTCTTCTTTTTCTTCTACTACTACTGCTACTACTACTACTACATCGACAACTACCATTGCTCTTTCTCCCTTTTACCTCGTCTCCCTTCTTTTCCGACCCTTTTTTCTTCGTTAGTTCACTGATTCTATTATCTTTCTCTTTTCTTCTTTTTTCTCCATTTTCCCTTCCTCATTTTCTTCGTTCGTTTGATTCTTCGTTCAATTTTTTTTCTTCATCTGATCTTTATTCTTTTTTTCTATTTTCTCTGTCTTTCTCACTTTACTTTATATCTGTATCATTTTACTTCTTTCCTTCAAAGTTTTTTTCATGGTTATTCTACTAACTTGTCTGTATGTTAGTGCCCTTTCATTCTTGATGAGTTGTCTATTTCTTTCATCAGCTTATCAAAGATATAATCATGTTTTCAGTCCTATCTTTTTTTTTCTTCTTCACCTTCATCATCATTATCATCACAACCTGTCTATTCTTGCATTACCAACCAATGCATTCACCCAATAGTCACTTACGGAGCTAAAACATGGAACTTAACCAAGAGAGAGATCTGCAAACTGAGAACTATGCAACGTGCGCATGAAATAATTATGCTGGGCCTCACATGGAGAGATCACAAGACAGCACAGTACATCCGGGAAAAGACAAGAGTCGGGGACATCATAGAATCCATTAAAAATCTCTAATGGTAGTGGGCTGGCTATGTTGCAAGAATGGCGGAAAACCGATGGATATCGCGACTCACGACATGGATCCCCTGAGATCACATATGCAACCGAGACCGGCAAAAAATCAGATGGAGGGACGAGCTAGACAAATTCGGAAAGTACTGGCTCTTCTACGCCCATGATAGAGAAGTGTGATACATTCTGGGAAAGGACGTTGAAAGGCTGCTGCTGCTGCTGCTGCTGCTGCTGATGATGATGATGATGATGGTGGTGGTGGTGGTGATTTAACACATCACTATTTTTGTTTCACCTCTTCTTTCACCCGTTGCATCATTTGGTTTCACTACTTCCTTCAAATGAAATTTATTCATTTTTAGTTTCTTTGGGTGTTTTTTTCTTTTACTCCACTTCTTCAGAGACCCATTAACCAAAGTTATGATTTTCTTTTCTAAGTCCATATTCTTCAAACATATAACCGTCTCTTTTTCTTGTTAGAAAACTTTCAACATTCTGCTTCATTAAAATCACATCAAAATCGCATTAAATATTCTCCAAACAGGAAAGGCTTAACAATGGAAATTGTCATTTTAAGCAATTATTTTCTGTTGCTGAGCAGAGTTGAATTTCATCAAAGGACTACAAACACTGTTAACGTTTTTTGTATGACCATTATGCGCATCTGCTTTTGGTATTTTAACAAGCAATCGATTGTCTGAGATTTGTGTCAGTCCATCTCTGATAGTACGAACCTTGCTAAATAATAGTTGCCATAATATAGTTAGTATTCTTACTTCATATCTATCTCTACAAATTTAGAGAATATTTGTTCATTCGTTTGTATGTTATCATGTGTGAGTCTTATAGCATCCCATAGATGTTAAAATGTGTCTATAAGAGTAGCAAAGACCCAGGAGTAACATAGGATGATTAAAACGGACTCCCAAGATCCCCAAACGTCAATTTAGGTTCAGAACTATTTCTGCTCTAATTTGAGAACGTCTATTCAAAAGTTGATTCAGTTCTGAAGGAATTTGAAAAGGTACCAATTGCCGATCTTTTAAGCGCATGGAGAATGGAATTATTTCTTTTTCTTTTCAATTCATGAGATTTCAATCCAAAAGATCTTGAACAAAACAGTTATTTGTCAGTTATAAGTTATAAGACACATAGAGGGGGTATTGGTCCCGCACTCTGATTATAGTGATGTTTCAATCGATTTTTGTTTTGTTTTTTTACCATAACAAATTTTGCAAATTATTTACATTGGTACCTTGATGACAAGACAGTAAACTGCCTTGTTTTAACCTGAAAGTTTCTCAGATAGTTGCTTTGAAAAGAAATCTAAAATAGTAAAGTTTTTGTCGCTATAACTCATCAGTGTTTCGTTTATTCTCAAGTATTTATGACTCTTTCCAAATCCGTTTAATGAGTTTTCGGTTCAGTGATATACAAGTGTTGGATTTTCTCACTCGAAATGTGTGAATCGTGTTTTTAAAAAAAGAAATTTATCTATTTCCCTGTCATAATCAGATGGACATTCTATATTACCATTTCAGATTATCAACATGACACTACATTTTTTTTCTTTAATATTTAGATATGAAGACACTAATATCTGAAAGTCATCTATATTCATGAATGAAATCAACAAGATATTCTTTTCATTTTTCACGGGTGGCAAAAGACGCTCATTCTCCTAACCTGCAGACTAGGATCCCATGAATAAAATTAGAGTGTATGGAGATTCTCACTTTTGAACTGATAGATTTAAATTATATTTTCACAAGAAAATATTTGTCAAAAGCTTTCATCTAGAAAAAATGGTTGAACTTATTTTCCATATACCTCGTATAAACAGATTTTGAATATAATCTCTTTCTAAAGACAATTTGTCATTCATCAATTCGAAGTTATATCAAGATGGGAAAATATTAACATATTTTTAACTGCATTTAATTTCCATACGATATTCTTATCTTTCGTTTTAGATATATACCAAATTATTAAGAAACAGACTCCTATTGATTTGTTCGTGTCATGGTTTGAGATGGTGTTCATTACTGATAGACTCAGTAATTGAAGTATGTGCTTTTATCGTTACCTTCTTTTAAATCTTCATGTGTTTTTGTAATGTATTTTAGATGCATTCATGCATTTCATAGCTCAGTTTGTTAATCATCAGTTACATAATAAATTATAAATTGACAGTGACGTAATTGAAAAAAACACACACACACACACTGGAGAATTGCCTCCCCTTTTCCCCCAATTACTTCATCAGTGTTCACAAGCATGGAATTGTAAAATTAGAAAAAAGAAGTTTGGGGAGGGAGAGATAAGTCATGTACTTTATAGTTTATTTTCCAGCAGCTCCCTAATATGCAGTTTCTCTTTCAGTGGTCACCCTTACCTGCAGTTACCTTTCCGGTGGTCCTCTGTGGTTTCTCTTTACGAAGTCAAGTCCCCTTACCAACAGTTTCCCTTCAGTGGTCCCCTTCAATGGCCCCTTTTATCCACAGTTCCCTTCTTAGGGGTAACTAGACGCATCATTACAATGCTGTTCTTGCTTTTTTTATCTCTTAAAATGACAGTTAAGACGAAGTACAGAAAAGAAAAGTCCAACGTACTGGGGGGGGAGTAAGTAGATTTTAGAGTTCGAAAGTATTTCAAAGTGCGTGAAGCACAGCCACTAAAAGCAGAAATCAACCTCTCTGCCTGTCCTTTTGTGGGATGGGAAAATTGCGAACCAAACAAATGTTTTTGAGCACACAAATGATAAACTGTCCAAGAAAATAAAAAAAGTAAAATGTTGAAATCCATACAGATCATCCCATTCAAGGAAGAATACAGGATTTAGATTTTGTCATCAAGAAAAAGAGCCGTGTCTGTAGTAGCTATGATTGACCACACGTACCGGAAAATATGGAATCGAGATAATCAAAGGATAACAAATTACCCTGATTTACTTGGAGGAAGGTTCTCATCGTATATGTTGTATCCACAACGTTTTGCCGTTGTACTTTCTAACTTTCTTTCCAGTGCCTGGCGTAGATAGCTTGAGAATTTTGAACCGAACCCTTTATACAATTCACAGGGTTATATTAATTGCATCTTCGTTTTCAAAATGTTCATGAGGTTACTAGATACAACGGAAAGTGATAAGATATAGAACATTGTGACGAAAAGAATCGAAGTAAAAACATTGGTGTGAATAAATCAATGTACAATTATGATAATTCTTCCTTGCAGAAACCCAGACAACAATCACGAACTCATGATGATTTTATGAGGAGGGTGAGGTTGGTCACATGAAATTCACCTCGGCAGAAGAAAAAAAGTTGTCCATTTTCGGTGAAATATCAAGTTGGGTCTTCAAGAAAAACAATTGTTAACAATGTCGCCATGATATTTCCTTGTTGTCTCTTCCTAATTATGAAAACAATGGAAAATGATGACACCACCAAAAGATTTCGAGATAGCATTTTTCATTGATTTAAAGACAAAGAAAAACTTTGAAGTGAATCATGAATTTTATGCCACAGATATTGAAGAAATAATTAAACAAAATGACAATAAAAAAGAGAGCAGACAACAATAGGAATTACTCCGTTGAAAATTATTCAAAACTTTCAGATGAGTCGATAAATTCATTTATCTTATTCATATTAACATTTCAGTCTTATTTTTGTTACTACTGTATTTTTGCTGATATGCTCTTTGGCCTTCATCATTATCCAAAATAGTCAAATTAGTCATTATACTCATTCTGCATTCACATCAGTAAGAAAAATGCGTACCTGAAGAGTTGTGTCGATATACTTGTGAAACCCAAAAGACAACTGAATATTTGATCATAAAATGGACGAAAAAATGTGAATATAGTGGCACAAAATAGCTATTTGTAGTTAGATATGTCGGCATCTAACTAAAATGAGTACAAGAAGATTGTTCGATTCCTACATTGCAATCATATTACCCTGTCTAGTTTATGTTAAAATATTCATGTTCAGTGTTTTTCTTTGAATTTTTCTCGATCATATTAACGCATTTTTCTCACTGGTCCTATTTTCTTCAAGATTTTATTAATATGTACAGACGATGCCCTCAACTATAAGTACTATTGTTCGAAAAAGCAGTTTCGGGCTGGATTCAAACCACCAATCTCTCGTTTTCAAATAAACACAGTAACCAACTGCACCGAAGTTACATACGTACAAAAGATAATTTATTATTTGTTATGTCTTTCGGAATATTCTCATTTACAGCATTAAAGATCTGGTTATATGTTCACAAGTTGGAGAATCTTTGTTTTTTGTACAAAAACGTGTGTATGTACATACAATGCATTTACGGACAGCTTGGTGTAATTTGAAGCAGAAATCCCTGAGAAAGTTGTATCTTGCTTGTTTCAGAGCGATCTCGGAGGTCAGTGTAATTTGAAAGATGTTTGCAATGAAGGTCTCAACGAAATGTCACAAACTTACTTAAAATTGTTGAGTTTTACAAAAGTAAGTAAAAATTGATGTCGTCAATTTGAGTAAAACCTCGATTGCACTAGTACTTCCGTCCTTGTTGATTTTGTAGCTAAATTTCAGCCAAAAATATCAACTGGCCGAAACTGCCCACCAAAAGACGAGACAAGTAACATCCATTTATTGCCCCTTCTCTCAAAGTTTTAATTGATCACCCCAACACAGCATGCAGCCATAATTCGTTGATCATGCGACGGTTTCTATCGAATGACTAACCAGACCTGTTTCATTGGTGACCAGGTAAATATTGTTTTAGTTAAACTTGTAATTATCAATTATTTTGCATCAGCATTTATCCTAGTCTTTACCGAATTCCCCGAATGAAATAAAAATTCAATGACATAGAATGTCCTACAACAGTTCTTTGCAAAGAAAAATGAAATTTCCTGAGAGGAATAAATCGTGACGTCACCTGAAAGATCGCAGAATATTATCAAATGGTGTTGTTTATTTGTACATAACTCATTAAATAAAGTATCCACAATCTGTCTCAAAGATCATTTTAGACGAACGAAAGAAATCCATTCATTAAGCACTGAAGTATCCATCCAATTTGGGACGCATTCATGTTCTCACTCGTATAAAAACTAGATATGGATTAAATTCAATCACGAAGAATTCGTTTCTGATTCGAATGATTTTCAACAAAAATTAGGATTGTTTTGCTTTGTCTATTACGACTTAAATCTGATATCAAATTAAATTTACCCCAATCTTATATTTAAATTCAAAGTAAACTATTCATATATACTTAGGTCTTTTTCTCATATATTCTCCATTGACATGCCTTGCTCTCCTTTTTAATAATCACTTCCTTTTTCCATGATGTGACTTTGCTGAAAATTCAGACAAATACTTTCTAATCGAACGGAAAATGCGAAACTATTGGCGATACTCCTAGATTAGAATACTGCCTATACATTACCTCTTCCAAACTAATAGCATTGCGACTTTAAAGAAAAAATGGAGAGAAAGTATAACAGCAAACTTAATTCTTCAATAGCATGGTTGTGTATAAAAGATACTTCCCCTAAGAAAAATTGAAGAAAATGTTGAGGTAAGAATAGAACGTCTCTCATTCCAAATTTTCTTCACAATCCCAGCCTAGTTACGATTCTTATTAATATTTCCTATCTCTGAAATAAACCAACTTTGTTATCATTTTAGAACCTGACACATTTGTGCCGCCTAATATTCACCTAGATATTACCCCTCGGGTGCAGCAGCGTTTTTCTCTTCAATCAGTGTCCTCCTCTGATAGGTCTCAAGAGGATAGAATCGCACAATTTCACGCTTGCTTGCTACTTGACAGATGATCACATTTATGTGCTCGACTAGTAAAAATGGTTAATTACAAATACTGGCCAAGTGAGAATATTCTCTAAAGTAATGATTAACGCTCAAGTCTTGCAGGTGATTGTTGTCAAACACTTACTGAGTTGACTTTATTTTCCTAGCCTAACAACAATGACAAGTTCAGAGTTCTGATTAAGGCACAAAAGTGAAATGCTTGGTATCATCAATTTGCACATTTTTTTAGTTACTTTTTTTTACATATACGCAGGTCAAACTTTTTTTTATACTAGTGCATATTTTTTTCAAAATGAAGGTTTCATATTTCCAAAGAAATATCTTAGCAAAAGTTTTGTTTTTATACGTTTATCTTTATTGCTCTTATTTTTGTTATGTGTTTTATGATTTCATAAATAGAAACAGTCCCCAAAATTCGCCAGATATCTGTATCATGGGCGTCGCAGAGTCAATACTTTCTGAAGTTGTCTTGTTCATGGACGTCAACCCCTTTTCTGCTGGTCACAGTTTAAGATATGATGTCTTGGGATCTACGTTGTGAGTCGTGATGTCCAGCGGTTGTCTGACATTCTGACATCTTGAGAGGAGATTTCTAATGGATTCTATGTTATATCAGACATCTGTTTTTCCCTTTAATGTTCTGCGCTATCTTGATCTCTCAGTGTAATGTTGAGTATGATTCTTCCCTGTGTATGTAGCACAGTTTTCAGTTTGAGGGTCAATCTTTTGGTTCGGTTCCATGTTTCAGCTAAAATTTCAATATCATGAGACACGTCTTGAACATAAGCATTGCTTCATTAAGTTCTTACAGCATAACCTGCCCATTGCCATTTCATCATAGTCATTGATTAAATGATGTGTCTTACTCTTGTTTATTCTGTATTATACTGTGGTGGCACGTGATCTCTTCAATTGGTGTACGGCATTCTTAGTAAAAGCAAACAACCGTGTGAGAGAATACTCTGCCACTGTGCGAGTTGTTGGGTCGGGTCGGATCGGTGATCGTGGGTACGGTAATTAAATGATGGAAATGAAAACGTGGATGTGTGAGAAAGGCAAATGAACAGGTCAGGTTGGTTACTCAATAGATATTGTCACGTTGGCAATGGCTTTTGACAACATGCCGTGTTAGGGGTGATCAATTAAAAAAAACTGAAGGAAAAGGGTTTGATCAATCAATAAGTAACTTCTCTCGCCTTTGGTTG
>OY735221.1:41327954-41355454 GCA_963457665.1 Thysanoteuthis rhombus
ATTTTCCAATAAATATTTAGATAAATAATAATAAAACCAGATTCAGTTGCTGCAATTACTGTGCTCTAAGTAGGCAAGTATAACGACAGAGTTTCACTGATAAGAAGTTCAGCTATTTGAGGTAATTTGTTAATTAATTTACGTGTAGTTCAAGGCTAAAGTTTTCTTTTCATTATGCACACTTAAATGCGTTGATATTTAGAATTGTTTTATATATTTACGTGTTCATATGCAGACGTTCTGATTGACTCTTGTCACCGGATGTATATAAATGCAAGGAGAAATGTGTATAAACATTCGATTATAAAATGTTAAATGTCAAAAATGCATGCATACAAGCCAACATACAAATGTATACATGACCAGTGTATCTATGCGATTATGATTTATCTGACAATATCAGAGTGGAATGACAATTAAGAAGACAATGTTGTGCACAAATGAGGTTTCTAAGTTTATTTGACGTTTCACCAGTTCATAACAGCTTTTAAAAAAGCTGATAAAGAAATAATAAATTGTTATATATAGTCCATGTTCCGTCCTGGGTGTGTTTGGTGATTTATTATAAGATCTATAATGAAGAAATAGTTTATTCTTCATTATAGATCTTATAATAAATCACCAAACTCAGTACATGATATCTCATGTCCATGAATTGTATCCACAAGCTAATATATATATATATATATATATATATATATATATATATATATATATATATATATATATATATATATATATATTATTATTATTATTATTATTATTATTATTATTATTATGTCATCCACAGATAGCTGTTTCGTTGTATTTCAACTCTTCAGTGTGGCTATAGACTATCCATAATCCAATCAAGTGTCACGAGGCAAGATTGAAACCTTTGCATCATGGGTGAATATATTTCAATGGTTCATTGTAGATTGTACATTTTTTTTCACTTAAAAATCTTTTCTTTATCAAAGTGAAACAGAATGTATAATCTGTAATGAACCATTGAAAAAAACTTTCCTTATTCTATAATCACTCTACTGACGGTATTGAGCACTTTTTTGAATAAATATCTACTAAATACATGAGTATATAATCACACGCCTGTTGTATATTCATTACATATACATAAGGGAATGGATATATGATCCGATAGAATGATTATGAATTGCGTTATATTATATAGAAACTCATCTAAATTTTGATTTACCGTCATTACGCAGTTATTGCATCGTTTGGTTTAGACAACGAGAATAAAAAATCACTTAAAGGAAATTGGGCTGCTGCAGGGATCAAACCAGCTACTGATAGTTTATCTGGCTTTAACGTAATGTTGCTCTTACCATCGAGATAAACGGCCACCGGTAATGCAAAGGCCAAAAAAAACTGTTTTCATTCATAATTCTCATCTCGTTTATTCTTGGTCTATATCTGCTCTATTTGTTTCTTTCAACGCAATAGTTTTGTGTATATATATATATATATATATATATATATATATATATATATATATATATAAACTGGTGAACCCATACTTTATAATTATCGACGAGTGCTAACTACTGTTCAATAACTGTCCAAAAACTGAAAAAACTGTAAAATATGAAATCGATGATTGATATGGACGTTGGGATTGACACAATACAAACGTATGGAAAAACAGTGAACCTTAGTCAGAAATTAACATATTTAACTAGAGCCCTACAAAAATTAGTGAAGATACTTATCAACTCTCTGAAATGCTGAAGGGACTTGTTGTCACTTGATAGAAAGTGAGAGCCATCAGATGATAATGGCATACGAATTCATAAAATAATAGTTAATGAAAAATAATCCCAACAATTATCCGTCGTCGATTTACGAGTCTGATCATCCATCTTCAGTGATGATAATGCTTCTAAAACAGGTCTGGTTGGTCACTCAATAGAAACTGTCACATAACATGCTGTTCAGAGTGATCAATTATAAAATGGGGAAAGAGGCTAATCAATGAATAAGTTTCTGTCTTTTGTTTGGCAGAGATAACTCAAAGGAAGCCTGAATTTTCCAAAAAAAAAAAAATTACTCGATATTGCTGGACGCAAAGTAGAAACTAATTTTACAAATTTAATCCTCCCCACTGGGAAGTGATTTTCAAGAAACAAAGGTGCCATTAATTTTTACTTATTTTTTTTTTTTTTATACATAAGGAAGATCTACTCAACATATTTCACCATCGTGGCCTCAATAAAAATGATGTTGGAACACGTGAGTTTCAAAAAATAGCGTTCAGCTCACGTTCTGCATGAATGCCGATATAGGCAAGGAAGATATTATTTAGGTTTTGTCATCTCTATTTTTTTTTCTTTGTTTCTGTTTTCTTTTGTTTTGTGTTTTTGCTATATTGGTGACAATACAATAATATTGTTGGATTTTTATATACACGTAATAAAGAGGAAGTGCAAACATTTTCGCCCACTAGCTCAGTTGTTACGTGAAACATAAATCAGAGCCAGACAGACCCACTTAAAAAAAAACTGAAAAAGAAAGTTATGTAGACAGTTTTGGTTGAAGGTTTTTGATGTACCTGCATGCTCGCTGAAAGTCCTCTGTTCTTTACTTGATCCTCATTTCACTGAAATCCCTGCCTTCGATTTTAACGAGCATTTATCATTGAAAGGTCTTTCACTGTTTCTTAAACGGTGTACAGTGAACACATGTTCCAGCTACTGCGTCAGCAATTTTTCGCTAGTCAGTCGCGTTCGTGTCTCCAATACATCAAAAGCGTTTTCAGGGTTAGCGTATCCTCAAGATAAATTCTTTTTCAGGCGGATACCCAACCTCAATCAACCAAGAAGAGGAAAAGGGAAGACAACAAGAAGAAGAAGAAGAAGAAGAAGAAGAAGAAGAAGATAAGAAGAAGAAGAAGAAGAAGAAGAAGAAGAAGAAGAAGAAGAAGAAGAAGAAGAAGAAAGAGAAACAGAAAAGAAAGAAAAAAGAAAGAAAGAATGAAAGCATATCTGAATCTGAATGAGAGAACGGATTTTTTTTCCTTTATTATCTACTTTTCCATTCTAGGGTTACTTCTTTCATTCTGTTTCAAGAACTGTCAACCCGAAGAAATAGTAGAAGGAAGAAGAGAAGGAGAAAAAGAAGGAGAAAAAGAAAGAAAGAATGAACGAATATCTGAATTTGAATGAGAGAACAGGTTACCTTTTTCCCTTTATTATCTACTTTCCCTTTCTGGGTTTCTTCTTTCATTCTGTTTCAAGATCAGTCAACCAAAGCTTCCACCAAAACTGTCAACATAGGTTTCTTCAATTTTTGAGTGATCTACCTGGCTATGTATGCATACAGTCCGCCACAATGTTATTGGGGTCTGGATTCAGTATTAACTCCTTATGTCTACAAAAAACGCAATCCCCCTAGAGAAAAAGATTTCAGTAAGGTGTTCGATTTACAATATAATTTTATGCTAAATTGATCCCTTGGTTGGTCCCTATGCGTTTTTTTTTTAAATTCCAACTTTTTAGTGATCAGTGCCTCATCGAGAAGAGTTATTTATCCAGTAATCATTCACTTTTCAATTGTTTTGATTGATCACCCCCAATAGGGTCAGCTGTCAAATGACTGTTTCTATTGGATGACTAACAAGACGTGACTTTTTCTTTCTTTCACTCCATTTTCCTTTTTCTCCCCTTTCGTTCCTTCAAGTAATTTGTTTCCTTCTTATCCAGCATATATGTCTTTCTGTCCCCCAATCATTGCTAGGAACCACCAACAAAAACTGTCTTCAAAACCATCAACATGCATTTCTTTCCGTTTTCAGGTTGGTCTGGCCAGCTATGTCTGTCTGTTTGTATGTACGTATCATGCGTACAGTTTAGGGACTGAAACTTTGGACATTTATTTTTCGTCATTTCTTGAGAAGACTTTTTTTCAATCCCACTGCATACCTTTCTAGAGAGAAAGGTCAATTTGCAATATAAGTTTATGCTAAATTGAACTTTCTAGTTTTTGTCCAGTTGTTTTTTATTCTAAGATTCAGACGTAATATGGGTGATCACTACCTAGCAGAATGCGAAAGAAGTAACTCATTCATTGATCACTCCTTTGTCCATTTTTTCTTATTGATCACCCCAGCACGATATACAACCAAAAGATATTGGTTGCATGAAGGTTCCTATTGAGAGACAAATCAGACCTGTTTTGGAATGTTTGGAGTTTTTTTGGTTAATCTTGGTTCCCGCTTCTGTCATAGATTTCTCTCTTGAAACGGTGAAGGCGTTTCCGTTAATGTCACTCAGTTCCGTTCTTCGGATTCCTGCCTGCATTTCAGAGAGGACAAAGTTTTGCTGTCACTGGTAAAGACAAATGAGGAACATAATGACATTGCCGAAAACTGATGTGCACGCGAAAACATGCACACGTACGCACGCACACAAATACACACATACACGGGCATTTCACAACACTGCGTCACTATGGAGTTGTGATCAAGCAATTTAGTATCACAGACCATGACTGCTATTGAGAGTTCGATACACACTAGGTGCCCAACATTTTGAGCTTGATCGTAATCATGATGGTAAATTCTTTCAGAGGACCGCCACTTTTTTGACAGCAGTCATGAGAAACATTATTTCACTTTGGTGATACATCTCCCATACAACAAAACGACTGAAGTCACAATTACGCCCTGATATCAATTGCAAAGACGAAGAACCGAAAAAAAATGAGAGCTATCCTCTTAGAAGTCTCAGCACTATATTTACACATGTTAATATTCAAAGCACCACTGCCTTTAAAAGTGCAAGTTGAAATGAATGCATTTCATCTGTGAAATTCTAGCGATTATTGTAAATATTTTTTTAGTTCCAATAACAGAATGTTCAGAGTAATCACTCAATAGAAACCATCACATGACCAATGTCCTTTGGCAACATGTCGTATTGAGGGTGATCAATAAAAAAAATGGAAAACGGGATGATCAATGGATAAGATATTTATTTTCCTTTTGTTGGATTGTGATCACTGAAAAAATCTGAATTTTCAAAAATCAAACGGTACTGGGGAATCAGTTAAGCGAAAACTAACATAACAAAATTAATTCCCATCTTAAAACCCATTTAGGGGCGATGACGTTTTTTAGACATAAAAAAGACCTAAATGTTGAATAGTCGGGCCCACTAACTCTATTACTACAGCCTGCACACGTGATATATATATATATATATATATATATATATATATATATATATATATATATATATATATATATATATATATATATATATATAGCCAGCCAGCCAGCCAGCCTACTTGATCAACTTGAGAACCGAAAAAACCTATTTTGACAGTTGTTTGGCAGTTTTGGTTGACGGTTTCAAATAATATTTGCAAACCTTTTGTGTTTAATCTCCATGATATATGATGATTATTGTTTTTAAAATTATTAAAAAAAAAAAGAAAAGATAAACGCTTATTGTAAACATAACTCGAATTATTATCGGAAAATCAATATTGATTGTAAATGTTCTATTTCAAAGATGTTACCACTTGTTCTAACTTTGTTAATATTGGTTGATATGAAGATATTGTTCTCTTGTTTTTGTATTGGTAAACACAGTGTGTCATTGTGTGTCACAAGGCTACAATTAGTGTATACTAAGTCAGGATCGAACTCGCTATGTTCTTTTAAGTTACCCCTCCAGAGTGTTCTTCCAAGTCTATGCTCGAGGATGAATCAATAAGTCCGTAGCCTGACACATAAGTATTAGCTGAAGTTTTTGCTGTATAATCTTCGGTATTCACCACTAAATTAAACGCACCGACAAGGATTTAGATTAAGTTGAATATATATATATATATATATATATATATATATATATATATATATATATATATATATATATATATATACATATATATATGCTTTTTTCTGCATTGAACTACGAACTTACCAATGTATCTACGAAGAAACGATTTTTCAATGATCTTGTCAAGTATGCTCAATAATTTATTTGTATAGATTAACCAGAAGTGGGATTCTAGTTTATAGTCTCAAATTTAGCTGATGCACTTAATTCTATAGTGTAGATTGCAGTGAAACATGTTTCTTGACTCACCGTCGAACATACAATACTGATCTACACTTATAAATTACTTGAACCTATCGACGTTTATTGAACAGGCAAATAAACAGACATTAGATATTCCTTCCTTACAATTTGGTTTCCTTTGGTATGCATGACTGATAAACGTCAACAAACTCACTCGCTACAGGATATCACAATAGTATTTTTATTTAATAGTATTATGTTTATATTTATAGCATATTTGCCGAGTTGGTCTAACTTGTTATGATGGGGCCATCAATAAAAACTAATCATTTTTTATTGTTTGTTTACATTTTTGACTAATTTTTACTTTCATCTAAATTCTATTAGCTGCTTTTTATTACAACTTTTGCTCAGACCGATTCCCCTCAGGCAGTGAGTAAATACAGTAGATAAAGAATAAGCCTTAGTTGGGATTTGAACCCACAACCCCTGACGGTAAAAAAAACCGTTTATTCCGGCCTGTTTTGACAATTAAACCACTAAAATTGTAACCGGATTTGACTAGATTTACCAATGCCAACTTCAAAAATTCAACGTCTCATCAATAAGAGACAGACAAGCTTCCTTAGAGTTTTATTCGTCTATCAAATTCCCCCATGACTTCCCTCTGGTCACGTTTTCATTGAGTATTTTGGCAAGGAAATTTTATTTTTGTCTCAGAATTTAGAAAAACAAATGCAGACTTGAAAATTGCTACCAAAAAAAATTGGGTGAATTGCCAACATTTTCTCGGTTTAAAGAAATGCCATTAAGGCAAGTAGATAATACATTACATATGTTGTCTGCTTGGCACTAAAGATGCTAATCTGGTTTTCTACGGCTTCCTTTGTTTCTTTCATTGCCTCTCTCACAAGACAACTGTTTCAGCAAATTATTTTTATTGCCTTCTTTAGGATAACATATCTGGTCTGGTTGGATATTGAAAGAAAATATTCTTTGCCAAAAGTCATTGTTTAATTCTATGATTTTAGTCGCTTTTAATGATAAAAGAACGACTTGACCTAGATTAAAACAACAATAACCAATTGAGAATAAATGCTGGAAATCACAAATCACAAAACAGTGAATAAGAATCAATATCGATGTATGAGAATAATATCGGGGATGTAATCAACTGCATATTACATCAATAATGAAAGCGCGAAGATAGTGAAAATTAAAGCTGGAATCAAAGCATAAACAACGGTAATTGTGACCATATATCTCTTTCCTTTATTGTAGAGAACGCGGGATTGATTATTTACGATTTTTCTCCGTCAGAATTTCCTTTCATTGAATTTATCGTTCTTTGACTTACATCTATCTCAATATACATCGTATTTTCGATTCTGAATCAAACAAAAGTGAAACGTGGATATCATTTGCACTTAATTAATTTTTCATTGACTTGAATCAAAATTTCTATCAACAAATCACCTGCCAAAAGACGTGGACGTTTGTTTTGAAAAAAAATCAGTGGAGAAATAGTGAGCTCATGTTTCAACTTGTATTCGATGAGCAACACACACACACACACACACACACATATATATATATATATATATATATATATATATATATATATATATATATATATATATATATATATATATATATATCATCAGTCCGTTAGCGTTCGTTGTTGGACATAAACCTACTGTGAGATTCACAAGACCTCTCTATCATGGGCATCGCGGGGCCAGTATTTCATAAATCTAACTCTCGTCACGACATCCCACTCTCTGTCGGCCACAGCCTCGTACCTGATCTCTGTGGATCCATTTTACGCGAAGTGATGTCCAGTGGTTGTCTGATATTCTTGCGACATGTCAAGCTCGTTATCATTTGAGTTTTCAAGCAGTTTGTGTGTGTATGTGTGAGAGAGAGAGAGAGAGAGAGGGGGGATCTTTCAGTGGCGCAAGCCAGCATCATATTAAAGTATTACAACTGTATTGTTTTATTTCTAATGCGTACCATACATTGTATGAGTTCTGAAAACATTTAAAAGCTTATACAAACTATAAGGAAAGCGTGGAAGAATCTACCAGCTGACAAGAGTACATAGCTTGTAGATTGCTTCTAGAAGAGAGTTATTGTTACCAAAGGGTGCAGATGCCAATATTACTATCCATGCCATATTTTCGACTTCTGCTTCGAAATTACTTCATGAGAGTAAAAAAAAAATGATGTTTTCTTCTAAAACTACTTCGGACATCCTATTAGAATATTCTGATGGTAAACTTTTGATATATTCTCATTTTTTTTTTTTTTGAAGATGTTGCGCAACTTATACTAAATAAGATGTGAATTTCTATGAGTAGTTACAAACTAAAATATATTTGTGAGTGGTGAAACTATAGACAATTGAGACGTAGCTCTCGGGAGGATTTCTGAAGAATTTGCTTCGGGAAATATGTAGGAGCAGTTACATTAATGTACGAGTATAAATTCAGCTATCCAATAAGTTTATCTTATAGTTTAATGGGAAATATATCAAACGATTGAAGCAAGTTTTCATAATCTTCATCAATGAAATCTGATTCCTGAAGATGTTCGTTTTCAGCCGAGTTTATTAGTTCCTGGTATGAAAAGCTTTTGGGGGTTTAATTTCCGATATACTTCTCTCAGAAAAGTTGTTATGCTTTGCTTTAATCTGAAGACGAGACTAAGTCAGAGTTGGGCAAGTGATGGTTCCTGTTGAGGTTGGGTCTTTGAGCTTCTCAGATAAAAATTATTCATTACTCAAGGGAATCATATTGTAGATCACAGCTGAAGAAATTCAAGTTTATGTCTGATTCCCCGGGGATTGTCAGCCATTGAACGCCAAGTTTATACAAGACTTATCTGAATTAATTTTGCATCTTCCTCGTAGATTCTACAAAAACCTCAATATTGAATACCACACTAAACACAATATTTACTTGTCAGTCTATATATGTATGTTTCATTGCAGCTCACCTGGATAGGTGCCTGATGTTGCATATACTAATTTATTCGGTTTATGTTCTTCCAGATGTGCATTGCAGGACGATTTTATTCTCAGAGTTAGTTGATGAGTTGTAAACAATATTCCCACAACATATTGATCAGTATACTTATAAAAAGTGCGATATGTAGAATTACAGGCCTCAAAGATGCTGAAATTTTGTGAATTTCGATATTAGTAAATTTAATGGCATCGTCATCATCAGTCTTTTTATGTCCGTCGTTGGACTTAGACCTGTCCCAGGATCTGCCAAATTTCTCTATCATGGGCGTTGCAGAGCCAGTATTATCTGAATCTGTCTCGTTCATTTCTTCATCTTGTTTTTTGTCGGCCTCGGTTTCGCATGTGGTCTCTGGGGATCTATGTTGTTAGTCATGATGTCCAGTCTAACAAAAAGGCCTAATTGAGTGGCAGGAATTGAGCAAAAAAGTATCATGCTACATGAATCCTTCAATTTTGGAAAGCTTGCTTACCTTAAAAATCAGCATTTAAAATCCAGGCTTCGGCATGTTTCCGAAGATCAATCACTGGCATCAGTAGACACGTGGCAATATAAACTACATTCTTACAACATTCCTATCAATTAGTCATTTATTTGTAAATTCATTACACTTATTTCATCATTTCTTCCAATATCATTAAATTTCAATAATTAAAACCAGTCGTGTGCTGATTTTTCGAGGGAAACATTTCGAGAGTTTAGTTTGATTGTACTGGAAATCTGGAAAAGAAATCTGAAAAGAAAACGACAAAACTTTAGTGTGCAAAGCCTGGAGAGAAAAAAGATTCTGATTCCATGACATGTATGACAATAGACAAGCATTAAATCAATGATAGAGAGGAGTCCATCGTCATTTCTTTTCTGTCACTTTACTGAGTTCGCGATTTATGTCTAATGAAAGATTTGGACACAGAAATATCCCGACGGACACTGTGTCAACACATGAATAATAGGTTTCCCTGTTAATTACGATAACAAAATACAAATAAAATGTATATCTTTATTAAAGGAATGAGTGGCGATTTGTCTATATCTATTAGCAGGTCCCATAAGTAATGTCTAAAATCTTGTGTCTACTCGAATGATTTTTTTGTCGATGAAGTTACGTCATCCCAGTACGAGTCTCCTAACTCACTTTCTACCATGATACTCCTAGATTGTCCTCTTGTTTAACATCAATATTTTGTCTGAATTGGATTGAAAAGGGTTCAGCAGCTCTCGACAGAAATTGTCACGTGACCAACGTCTTTTAGCAGCCTGCCATTATGAGGATGAGCAAGTAAGAAATTGGAAATCGGGATGATCAATGAATAAGACCCTTCTTTCGTTTTGTATTGGGCAGTGACCACGAAAAGGAGTGAGAATTTTCAAAAAAACTAAAACAAATGTGAACACTGCCTGACACAAACTAGTAACCGGTAAAGCAAAAACTTATGTTGCAAATTAAGCCCCTCTGTAGAGAAAAAATATTGATGGATTTTCAATAACAGAAAAAATGTTTAGACATGATGAGGAGTAAATTTTTAAATGTTTAAATGTTTAGCCATCTAGCTCCATAGATGTGACCTGTGTGCAAGATACAAACATCAGTTTTTAAACGGTACTCAATGGTTTACCGATACAAACTGTAACTGGTTGGTCGGGCGGGCCAATCATGGCGATTCGATAGATGGATACATAAATAGAAAGTGGAAGCACTGGGTTATTTAGAGACAGAAAAACGCAGACTTACAGAGATATTCGATGAAAAATTTCAACTGTTCTATACACTTACGAAATAAAAATTGTTTTTTTGAATTTACAAATAAGATATTTTCGCGGACAATTTTTATTTTTGTATCACAAGAAAATTTTATTATCGATTTAAACAAGACTCATAGTGAAAAACAACAAGAGAGAAACGTGTTAAATGGTGGATGTCATTGTCCCAGCAGACACCAGGTTGAAGCGGAGGGAAACTTATAAGCTGTACGCTGCTGGAGAGCAGAATAACATTGAGCAAATAGATGAGTAGTGTTAATATTCTTCAGGGCTCTAGGGACGTCCCCTTGAAAAACCTTGCAAGGGAGGTGGAGGAATTTGGTATCAGTGGAAATCTTTTTACACCAAACAGTACTGCAGAAGTCAAAATACTGTGGAAATTTCGGGAGTATTGAGGGGACTTGCAGTCTCTTGATCTCCAGTGAAAGTAAATTTAATAATAAAAATGATATTATATATATATATATATATATATATATATATATATATATATATATATATATATATATACACACACACATACACCCATACATGTATGTATATATGTGTGTGTGTATATATATATATATATATTTAGATATATATATACATTTAGATATATATATATATATTTATATATATATATATTTATATATATATATATATATATATATATATATATATATATATATGTATATATATATATATATATATATATATATATATATATATATATATATATATATATATATATATATATATATATTAGCATACACATAAACGCAAACGCTACAGCGTGGCTGTGATATGTAGGTAAGAGATGAAAGGAGGGCTGAGAACCTGAGATGACTTACTGTTACACAGCCTTAGACGACGACCACCGGGGAACTTGTATGAAACTGTAAACACAGCACAACTGAAGGCTGTGAGAGCGTGGAGAGGAGTGCTGGAGACCTAAGGAGACTTGCTGTCACTCAGTCTCCAGGCAACTGGTGTGAATAATAATAATAATAATAATAATAATAATAATAATAATAATAATAATAATAATAATAACAACAACAATAACAACAACAACAACAACAACAACAATAATAATAATAATAATAATAATAATAATAATAATAATAATAATAATAATAATAATAATAATAATAATAATATACAGCACTACTAGGAACTGCACGGATACTGAGGAAGGTGCTGGAGATATAAGTACTGCAACGAATTGTAGCTCTGTCATGATATGCGAAAGAGAGAGGAGACGTTAGCTGAAGACATGAGGAGACTTATTGTCACTCAGCCTTCAGCGATAACCACTGGGCAACCGGTGTGAAACTGTAAATCACAGTGTTACTGCGACCTATGAGTACTAGGAGAAAAGGGCTGGAGACTTGAGGAGACTTGGTGTCACTCAAACTCCAGCGGTTACCACCAGGCAACTGGTGTGAGATTGAAAATGATAATAATAATAATAATGATGATGATGATGATGATTATGATAATAATAATAACAACAACAACACGAAGATGACAGGACACATCAATTCGTGTTCTTGTGTGGAAAGAGAGATTTCAGATTCATACTTTTCATTAGAGTACTCGGAGGTAGAAATCACCGACATCAATTTTTAATTATGATTTTCAGTCAGTATCTGGGATGAATGTTTTACTAAACTGAGCCTTATGCACCCCAGGTGGTTATTTTTATTCCAGTTCAGGCAGAGTTTCAGTTTTGCTTTCCATTCCACGTGGATTCGCCTTCCTGTTAAAATCTGCGATAACCCTCAGTTGAAAGCAAAACAATGAATCAATATCAACTATAACGATGTGCACTTTCATTTCGTTTTCCCTGCTTAGAAACTGTCAACCGAAGCTGTCACTTAACCTATCGACCCAGGTTTCTTTCGTTTTCAAGTCAGTCTTGATGGCTATGTATTCATAAGCTGCACTAATGGAGATACAGGGAGGAAAATTCGAACATTTAATCCTTGTAATGCCTCGAGAAAACTTTTTTCGTTATTTCTACCCCTGCACCCCCTGGATTAGTTCATAGTGGGGGTTCAATTTACAGTGTGATTTTATGCTTGTTTGATGGAAGAAAAAATCAGGTATTTTAGTGATCACCACCCAACAAAGGGATAGAGATATAATTTATTCATAAATCCCTTTTTTCAAATTTTTCAACCGATGCCCCTGCCCCCAGACCTGCACACACACGGCATACAGCAGAAAGATGTTGGTCACATGACAGTATCTTTTAAATGGTTAACAAGACGCGCTATAGTTTTTTTCTTCCTTTTTTTCCTTCTATCTGACTCTCCTCTTTTTGTATTTACACCTTCTCGGCAATTTTGACAATCAAACTTCAACACCATTTCTTTCAACCCCTTCTATCTTCTACAATAGCAGACCCAGTTACTTCCCTGAGATTCCATTCAAGGCTGGCAATCCCAACCCTTTTTCGGCCTCTCCCAGTGTTGCTGCCGCTGTTGCTAGCTGCTACCACGGCAGAAAGGAGCACAATAAACAGTCCTTCGTCTTTTCTGTATTCAAATTGATGGAGGTGTGCTACTTACGAGCTACTCTGAAGAAAATATTCACATTTAATACATACTGGAGAGAGTTTTGATTGCAGAGAATTAACAGAATCGAAGGATAATAAGAAAAAAAATCTTCTTGTATAAAGAACAGTGTTATTTTCAATAGATTTTTTTTTCACCCTTCCCCACTCAATTTTCTGAAAAGTGCATTCAAGACTCGTGGTGAATGGTTCAAGTGATATTGTATCCCCTTGTCTTACTCCTTTTCTTCTTCCCCTTTTTTTTAGTACCTTTATTTAGTTTGATAATTGCTGTGCCAATCTTGTATATGTTCTACTGAATATGATTCTCGTTAACACCTTGTTCTTGCATGGAGTTGAAGACTGCTGTATGCTCTATCGCGTCAAATGCTTTCACATAATTTACAAATGCCAAATAGATTGTTTGTTGTCTTGTAATGACTTTTCGATCGGTTGTTTTATCATATGTAGGTGGTTTATTGTTGAGTAGTCATTTCTGAAGCCTGTCTGTTTATGGGGATGATTTTCGTCTGGAGTGCCAGTAAGTCTGTGAGTATTGTTGTGAACAATATATATATATATATATATATATATATATATATATATATATATATATATATATATATATATATATGTATATATGTATATATATACACGGTTATAGTGCAATAGTGGGGTATTGACAAAAACATTTGCTTAAGACGGATAATAAAGTTATAGAAAAATCATGGAAGCGAAATGAAAAGATGCATAACGATAGGTTGGGAATCATTTGGTATCAATGGAGGCATATTGAAAAGCACCTTTCTAATGTACGTAAAGCGTATGGTATACAAATGATGCATGACGCCTTTCGAATGCGAAAGATGAAGATCAACCAACCGAACTGAGACCCATCCTTGAATTGCACAGGGAGCCTCGGGAATAACAATATTAGGGAAAAGTCTAACATATAGAAACATCATTATGGAGCAGATTAGGAACTAAGGTGAAGGATATTATATAGATAATTAACCAAAGAATTGGGACGGGCTGGACAGTTAGTAAGAAGAGATAACAAAAAATGGAGTAAAAGGATAATCGTTAGGTGCCCACAAGACAGTAAACGAAGTAGGAAAAGACAAGTTGGAGGGATCAGATGAAATACTTTGCCGGTAAGACATGGCAAAGGTAAGTGAAATCGAATGGAACGAGACAGGAAAAGGTCTCTGTCGACTAGTGGCTGATGAAGTTGATATATATATATATATATATATATATATATATATATATATATATATATATATATATATATATATATATGTATTGAATAATTGAGTTATCCACGGACAGCAGTTTCGTTGTATCACAACTCTTCATATATATATATATATATATATATATATATATATATATATATATGTGTGTGTGTGTGTGTGTGTGTGTGTGTGTGTGTGTGTGTGTATTCATATGTATGTGCGTGTGTCTTTCCTTTTCATATATAGGTCTTTCTATCAGCTGGCTGTCTATCTATCTTTCTCTCTCTCTCTCCCCACTCGTGGAATTTATTTCTATGTCTAGAAAAAACCCAAAAAAACCCCCCAAAAAAACATGTTTTTTTTCCCCTTCTCCTAAATAGATTTTTAGTGGGGGTTTCATTTGCACTGCATGTTTATGCAAAACTAATCCCCTGTTTGTTTGAAATTTCAGACTTCTTTAGTGATTGCTACCCTGCAAAAAGTGAGAGACGTAACTTATTTATCAATCACTATTTTTCTCCAGTTTTAATTGATTACCCCAAACTGGATATGCTGCCAAAATACATTGGTCTCGAGATTTTCCATTCCTTCCTCGCCACTGTCCTTGTACATTCTTGAGTGTCAGTTGTTTAGTGCTCTTCTTATCCTACCCGCCCCCACAGGCTTTCTAACCCCCTTTGAAATACCCCCTCCATTTCCAACCATTCACTGTCTTCCTCTTCCTCTCCATTTTCTTCATACTTTCTCTTGTTTTACCGAGTTATTCCCCTTTATCATTGTTCTTTCTCACATCCGAAAATTAAAGACCGTTTTTTTTCTACCCGAATTCCTTGTCTTTCTTTCGTCTTGCTATTTTTTATTCTCTTATTTTCCTCCTTCTCCTTCCACTCCTGTATGTTCTTTGTTTAAAACCTTCCTCCCCGCCCGACCCTTCATCTTTCTTTTCTCACCTCTTTTTATTCTCCCCCCCCCCCTACTATTTTCATTCACTCATTTCTCCCCTTTCTTCTCCAGTACCAACAATCGCTGATGACGACGACGACAACGATGACGTCGACTGCGGCGATAACAATAAAAGCAACATCGCCGCTGATATTGGGCACAGGTTACAAGTTCGATCGGTCCTCTCTCCCTCCTACATCTTCTCATTCTTTACTCTGGTCCCTCCACCCCCTTCACCGACAGCACCTCAGCCCCTGGCGTATACCGTGGTCCGGCCTCCTGTAACGAGCTTCCGTCTTGTTCCACACACTAATGGTGTAGACATGCCTTGTCCCCAGGGGACACGCCAAGCTCGGGAGAAAGGAAGGTAGGACTTCACGTAGTAATTCAGTCTGACCGCTGCCGGAACCCCGGCCTTCACAAAACCCTTAGCATCAACGAACGTGGACATGCCTCCTGTATCATTCTACTTAATTCGGGATCTTTGGCCATTTTCCGCTTTTTATACGTACAATGTTTAAAATGTCTTATTTGTGCCCGTGTGCGCGTTCACACACGGGCCTGAACGCTTGTGCGTGCTTGTATATGTACGTGTGTGCGTGTGTGTACGTGCGAACTGTAGTTGTTGTCCAGCGGTTTTATTGTTCCTCTTTATATTCCGTATACACATACACAACAGGCTATTCTCCTCCCGACACACATACACACACGTGTACGCGCGCATGCGGCCCCCACTGGATACGCATACGAAGATACAAACTCTAGAATGCATTCGACTCGAAATCCCGTGTGCTGACACACGGGCGTACACACGCAGATAAATAGTCAGGCGCAGCTTCTCATAGCTTCGAATACTCACCGCTTCCACCTGTGTTTATCACACCCATGCGTACGAATAGGGATGCAATTCTCGGCTCACACGTAGTCAAACAATGTCAATTACAAATGAGCAAACAGAATGACGATAACCGTACCTCGCATAAATGAATCACCGTAGCTTGCACGTATACCAGAACTAACTAGCTAAATAGTTATTTAAAATCATCTAATAGAAAACATATCTTTTATCTGGAATTATCTTTTAAAAAAATCGGCATTGTTGGTCTAAAATGAACATAAACCCCGCCAAAAAAGGCGTTTTCAGCCGGTGCTTAGTTGTATACTCATGCAAATTTCCAATTTTTTAGTTCCAAAAATGTGGCCAGGAGTGCCTGGCTGGTTAATCGAACGGGCCATTAGTATGGCTACGGTGATTCGACACACACATCAAGAATATACTACATATTCAGCCTATAATTCACAGTTTGTTTTGTTTTGTTATCCGCTTTGTAAACCAATATGCCTCTCTTATATAAATAAGTGTATGGATTGATTTCAATAGAAGTGCTTACTACTATTTATGTATTCAGTATTTAAAAAAAATGTGTTCAAAAGTCAACCCGTGGGAAAAAAATTAATGCACACATGTACAAATAGCACAAAATAATAGTCACCTTTTTATACATACATGTGGGGTTTATCAATCAAAGATACAAGCAATCTGATATACAAACTGATATAAAGCTAATAGGGGAGGAGGCAGAACCATTATTTCCCCCACGGACAGATATTCTATGCATGTAGTGACTCGGAATCTCGTCTATAAACCCAATTCAGTGGAATCTGTCGAATTGTACACCAGGCTTTTAAATACTCATCTACACAGTTGAAAGGCATGTAGATGTTATCAATGCCTGTCTCTTAGTGACACTGATAAATGTATAATAGCGAGCTGTCTTAATGCCCCCTCTCTCCCTCCATCCCTTCTCTCTCTCTCTCTCTCTCTATATATATATATATATATATATATATATATATAAATATATATATATAGTAAAAAGTGGATTCGCTACACAAACACGTTTATCCTTCTATCCTGTTCAGGCTTCTTCAGTCGAATGATTTATGTATGTTTTAGATTCCTGTTAAGAGAATTGGGACGAAATGTTTGTAGTTGTTGCTATGGTGAGTGAAGTTTTTACTTTACATTATATATATATATATATATATGTGTGTGTGTGTGTGTGTGTGTGTATATATATATATATATATATATGTATATTTATGTAAATATGTGTGTGTGTGCGTGTGTGTGTATGCTCATCTTTGACAATCAATTTATCCAAGTTCCATCACATTTATCCATCTGTTATCTGTATATCCATCAAATCCAGTTCGTTCCTATCCATCTTTATCAATGATTCTATGTATATATGCAAATGTACGTGTGTGGTTATCTATCTATCCATCTATCTATCAATATATATATATATATAATATAATTTATATTTATACACACACACACATATATATATATACATCTCTCTCTCTCTCTCTCTCTCTCTCTCTCTCTCTCTCTCTCTCTGTGATAATTTGGAATAAGTATATCTTACTACAGGTCCGGTTAGTTGCTCAACATAAACGGTCTACGTTCTCGTTAGCATCATAACGTGTGATCAGTTGAGGAATTAGGAAAATGGGTGATCAATTTAGCAAAAAAATACATTGCAAATTTTTTTATAGTCACGATGAGAAGTGAATGTATAGATCTTCAGCCCCCTAGACTCAGTGGTGCAGCCTGTATGCGCAAAACATACATACATAGCCAGCTGGACCGACTTGGAAACTGAAAAAACCTTGTTGGCATCTTTTGGCGACAGTTCTGTTTGACAGTTTCTAATAGCACTAGGTCAGATAGAGCGGTAAGAACATTGCGCTGTTGTGATCTTTGTACAGGGAAGCTACTTCCTGTATTGGAACCATCAGTATTTGAAATCCAGGCTTTCAGATCGGCCTGAAGTCTGAAATTGAGTACCAGTATGAAATACGTAACTATAACCACCCCGAGGTAGAACTCATTCTGTTGCTCTCTCTCTCTCTCTCTCTCTCTCTCTCTATATATATATATATATATATATATATATATGTATATATATATATATGTATATATATATATATATATATATATATACACACATATATATATATATACATACATATATATATATATATATATATATATATATATACATACATATATATATATATATACATACATACATATATATATATATATATATATATATATATATATATATATATATATATATATGAACCGTCAACCAAAACTGTCATCAAACTGTCAGAATAGGTTTCTCTAGGTTTGAAGTTGGTCTGCCTGACTGGCGGTCTGGCTAGCTGGCTATGTATGTTTGTATGTATGTATTCATGCATGTATATATCACACGTATAAAACGTCCCCATGGGGCTTGAGGGCTGAATTTTCCAACATTTAGTCTTTGTTATGCGTAGAAAAATGTTTTTTTTTTTTTTTTTTTTTATAATTCTTACCTAAATGTATTTACAGGTTTACGTTGAATTGGTCAGTAGTTTTTGCCCGCTTTTTTCTTTTTTTTTTTTTTGTGAGATTCAAACATTTCAATGATCCAACAAAAAGCGTGAAAAGAAACTCATTTATTGAACATCCTTTATTCCTACTTTTTTTCAATTGAGCACTCCCAACACGGCATGCTGCCAAAAGGCGTTGGTCATGTGATGGTTCCCACTGAGTGACTAACCATATCTATCTATCTATCTATCTACCTATTTATATGTACGTGTGTAGGTACGTCTATCGATTGCAGTCTGTTCAGATCTAGATATTAATTGCATATAAATACGAACACATACACACACACACCCAAGCTGCATGTACAAACACGTTCTGATACATTGTACCGCCCCATCCTTCATTTAAAAGCATAAGAATTTACCTGAGGACAGAGAGAAAGAGAGAGAAAGAGAGAAAAAGAGGGAGAGAGGGAGAGAGAGAGAGATTCTCGAAAACGCACGTTAAAAACTGCACAAGGAAATAAGTACCCCCGTGCATGCACACACAACCACACACACGTGTTCATGCACCTACACCACTATTACAGTTAACTGTGCGAGATGATATGATGATATACAACGGCATTTTCTGATATAGACTATTAGAAACTGTCAACCCTAACTGTCACCAAAACTGTCACGATAAGTTTCTCTCAGTTTTCAAGTTCGTTTGGCTGGCTCTGTATGAATGTATCACGCGTACAGGTTGTATTAATTGGGCTAGAGGGCTGAAAATATGAACATTTATTCCTTATCATGTGCAAAATTTTTTTTTCAAAATCCCCTCTCTTTCCTGAATGAGGGTTAGGTTTGTAATGTAAATATATGCTTAATTGGCCCTTTAGTTAGAATCGGCTTGATTTTCGAATATTCAGATTTTTTAGTGATCACTGCCTAACAACAGGCGAGAAAAGTATTTCGTTTATTGATCTCCCCTTTTTTCCAATTTTTCTGATTGATCACCCCCACCTTGACATGCTGCCAAAAGATATTGGTTGCATGATAGTTTCTATCGTGTCAATCAATATAAACTCAGCTTAGGTTAGTGGAACACAAAAGCAATTGGTAAGAAGATTGTACCTCGCAGAGCTTACAAATTCAGAAGGCATGTCTACCTGAAAAATCAGCGTTCAGAGTCTGATCTTTGTACCTAAATTCGATCAATGACCATTGGCGTTTGACGAAAATGCACAAGTACCCAAACCGTGAGTCAGGACAGAATATCTATCGGTCTATCTATCTATTGTATCAATGTCATTTTTTCCTCCGATTGAGATATAGATGCTCACTTATACATGGCCGTGTGCCCGAGCAAACAAACAAATAAATTACAGCTTACAAATGTGTTAGTATACAACATTGTAATAAGCAATGAGTCTGTCCGTCTGTCGTGATTTATCCATCTGTTCGTCTGTCTCGTTTTAGACTATTGGTCTCAATCTTTTGGGGCTGTTATCTCATGGTTTCGGCCGATGGATTCTTTGACCTTCTTCATTTGTACAAAAGAAATAAGATGACTAGACCGAGAAAGGCTTTGAATCATAACAACTCCTCTCAAATTTTTGTCTATTTATGTATGTATGTATGTATGTATCTATCTATCTATCTATCTATCTATCCTTTTTCCCAACTGTCTTGTAGACATAATTGTTTTTTTTTATAACGGCCCTGCAAGTAGTGTTCGAGGCTCAAGCGTTGCCGACCCAAAAAATATTTTTGCGCGCTAGTTTCACAGCCTCAAAAGTGCAAGAAAGCTCCAAATCCATTTTTTTCAAATTGACTCCAAAATGCCCTAAATGGCCAAAATACTCTAAAAAGGCAGCTAAAACGGTCAAAAACACGCTCTAGAATGTCGGAAATGTTACAGCACGTCTGCGCTGATATAGTCTTTTTTTCACACTGCCAGAACAAGAAACGTGCTGAATTTAACGCGAAAAGTGCTAAATTGGCAACACTGGCTCGAGCCTGAGTAAGAGTCAGTCCAGGCATTTTTACTCGTAAGAATCATGAAACACAGCCACTGTACCTCATACATTATTTTAGTAGTAAAATATACAACAGTTATACATGTTCGGAAATTGTATCCTGCTCGATGGCAAAGGTAGTTGCATATTTCTTTCCCATGCCTACTGGATGAATAATGCAACGTCTTCCCACTAAACAATGGATGCAACGAAGAGGTGTACCCGGGAGGGACAGGTGTCAAGAGCGGAAAATCACTTATGGCCTATAATGCCAGTTAATAATACCAACCCAGCAAGTATCCTGCGAATGCCACGGGCGTTGTCCTTGTCCCCGGGCGCTGTCTTTGTTCTGGGTGCTGAGAACCATTGCTACGCTACTGGTACAACATAATCTTAATAAATGCATTTAGCTATATTACGCTCTGTGCCTTACCAAGTCCATATCAAAACGATGATTGCATCAACAGTTGTCAATACTTTGCGTACTCAATAAGTACTGACTTTGTGTAAGTATTCACTAAGATTTGTTTGGTTTGATACAGGAATACAAGTGCAAGTGAGGATCGAACTCATAACACAGTATTGATAGTCTACAAATCATAACCCCAGACGGAAGCGATTCAAATCTATCCATTAATCAATCTATCTATTAGAAAACGTCAACCAAAACTGTCACCAAAATGTTCAAAATAGATTTCCACAGTTTTTAAGTTAGTACACCTGGCTGGCTATGTATGTATCATGCATACAAACTACAATGCAGCATACCAGTAGGGCAAGTGCTTTTGAAATTTTGAACCCTCTCCTTAAAAACTAAGTGGGCTTTAGTGAGGGTTCGATTTGTCTATGCTAAACTGGTCCCTTAGTTTGTATCTGATTATGTTCGCAGTCGTCTATTTTGTAAATTCTGACTTTTTAGCAATCACAGCCCAACAAGAGGCGAAAGAAGTTTGGTCAACCCCTTTTATTTCGAATATTAAGTGATCACCCCTACACAATATGCTGCCAAAAGAGTTTGGTTATTTTGATGGTTTCTATTGAACGACTAACCAGATCTATCTTTCTGCATATACCAACGGACTTATAAAACGTGCACGTTAGCGTGTGCAAATGAGTACATCAACGCAGACATATATATATATATATATATATATATATATATATATATATATAGAGAGAGAGAGAGAGAGAGAGAGAGAGAGAGAGAGATAGATAGATAGATATAGAGCGATAGGGACAGAGATAGTAGAAGGGAGAGAGAGATGACAAACATGAAAATCAGTCTCACGCAGGAAGGCTGTAAATTCGCACTCAGATAAGGCATTCCTCCCGGTACAGAGCATTCGTGTTTACTTGTTAGTAACGTAATTGATCGAGTATAGTTGCAGTAACATTATCTGTACAGGATGCTTAGATGCCTTTTTGATTTCACTATTTGCTACGAGTCGGGCTCCTTCTGCTTGTGAAGGATTTTGCAACCCCTTATCCTCAGCGGTCAGTCGACAGAGTGAATGCCAACAGCCGCTAGTGTTATTGTAATTGTCAAATGATCAGATTGAAAAATAAACACTCACACATGCACGCACACACACGCGCACACACACACACACACGCGCGCACGCACGCACACACACATACACACATACACACATGCGCATTTCTTGCCCCTCTATCTAACTCTCGTACACACTCATACATGTATTTACAGGAAAGGGTTTTAACATAAGTCTGTCTGCCTAGTCACTCAATAAAAATCGTCACGTAACCTATATCATTTGGCAGCTGGCTGTGTTACAGGGTGATCAATCCAAAAATTGGGGGAAAAGGTTGATCAGTGAATGATTACTTCTATTGTCCTTTGTTTGGGCAGTGATCACTAAAAAATTCTGAATTTTCAAACGGGCACAAATGGGGGATCAATTTAGCATGAGTGATTGTGAATTGAGCCCTTACAAAAAAAGACTATGGAAGGTGGGAATAATGAAAGCAAACAAAAAATATTTTTTCAAACATAACAAGGAATAACATTAAAAATGTTCAGCCTTTTAGCTCAATTGGTGCGTTGTGAACTGAAGAAACTTACGTTGACAGTTTTCGTGACCGTTTTGGTTGATTTTGAAGTGATTGTATTTTGAAATTTCTTGACGGTCTCTCTCTCTCTCTCTCTCTCTCTCTCTCTCACTCTCACTCTCTCTCTCTCTCTCTCCTCTTTCCTCTTTTCTTTCCCCTCTCTCTTTTTCTCTGTCTCTCTCTGTCACACACACCTGTTTACAGGATATATCACCTATTCAAAGAGAGAAAAATGTATCAAGACAAAGTGGTCGTATCTTAAAAGTTCTAAAAGGATCATGTCAAGGTTAACAATGGGGGTAACACTTTTCGTTACCCTTGTCAAGATGATCACGCAACCATTCCCTTCTCGCATGCCAGCAACGATATATTTACCTAAATATCTTGCCATTATGCAGTGTCCCAGGTGAAGCGGATTTATGCTTTTCCCAAGACCACCGAGGTCTCATTATAATATACATGAAACACTGATATCCTCACACGCGGCCCCGGGTAACACATAAGTTTACGGGCAGTCTCTTATAGACACACCCGAAGATCCCGCCTACTTTGGGACACGAATAAGCGAACGGAGGTAATCACATGAACATAGACATGTGGATACCCGCTCAGGCCCGCCTTCACAGGGTATGTATGCTCGTAAAATTATCGAGTGATTTGCGGTAGAACCTCCAAATCTCGTCATATTCCACGCCAACACTTGCAACGGATAATTTCTCCTGCGCACAGAAGAAGAGGAAGAAGAAGAGGAGGAAGAAGAGAAAGAAGAAGGAGAAGGAGAAGAAGAAGAAGAAGAAAAACAAACATCAACTTGTGAATAAAATTACGTGATGTGTACTGCCTCTCCGCTGAGATATTTGCGTACTTCCCACTGCTGCCAGAGGTCAGTGTTCGAACTCCAGTAAAAGCTGGGGTTAGGAATAGTAATCTTAAAGGCAGGCCCTCTCATATTTGAAAGATTGGCGAAACACAATCTTCCTAACTCCATTCCAATCCCTGGCTTCGTGACATACATACTAAGCTGATCTAAAATAAAGAGGTTGACTCTCTTACACACACCACAGTATGCGTGCACGCACAGACTGAGAGACAGACGCAAACGCGTGTGCATGCTTACACACAAATAAGCACATGAACACGTATAAATATGAATATTTTTTCATGTGAGCCGGTACGTAATTTTACGCAATTCTCTTTGTACAGGACAAAACCACGCGCAGTAGAATGCAGTCAGCATCTATAATAAGCATTGAGTGAGGTAGTTGTACAGTTGTATATTGTCAGCTGCAATCGTGGTCGGGGTTCGAGCCCGGGTGAGAGCCAACATTTTGAATAATGCCGAATTCCAAAGCAGGCAAGCTATCCTTCCCCATTAAAAGGATAAGCGCAAAATAATCTTTATAAGCAGAATATCCCTCACCTAGACCTGAGTCGCTGTAAGTTGAAGTAGTCTCACACACTTAGGTGTTTAATTGCCGCCCTTCTGTCAATTAGTTTTTAAAAAATAATTCCACCCTGACCCTTATTAGGGATCACCCCCTACGGAGAGCAAAATCTTCCACTTAAAAGACAACAATCAAATAATGCAAAAGGGAGGGAGAACTTATCTAAACTATTTTTGTTTACCCACCCTTATTATTGATCTTTCCCAAACGGCTTCATTTTGTTAAGATCCTAATAAATTGTGTTGGTAGCCATAGTTCCCTTACCCCCGCTTAATTTGTGATAAATTTTGCAACCCCGTGCGTATTCTGGAGCCCTCCCCCCACACATACACACCAACCTGGCAATTAAACACCTATATCTGTAAAAAAATAAAAAGCAAATGCAGACGGGTGAATCCATGAAAGTGGCAGGGGTCACTTTAAAAAGAAATAAAAGCATTTTAATTAATATCCTCGCTTTATTTGAAGTATCAAGGTGTACACAAGGCTAAAATTTAAATACAAATGGTGAGTAATGTACGTAGGCAAGGATGTGCATATATATATATATATATATATATATATATATATATATATATATATATATATATATATATATATATATATATATGCATATATATATGCATATGTGTTTGAATGCATGTCTATGTGTGCGTATGGAAATCTACGTTAGCTTGTGTGTGTTAGTGTTCTTCAGATGCATGCATACCCGTACAAAATGTTGTCAACTTTTCTATATTTCAGTGAATTTTCAACATCATTTTATGACATGAATAGATCTCTAGACTGTACATATATATAGGGAGTCAGATAGATACATATAGATAGACATTGAGAAAGATACACATATCTTTAAGTATATCTTAGTTTGCGTGTGGGTGGCCTGGGCACATGTTGGCAAGCAACGGTTACCGAACAGGTTTCGGCAGAGGAATTGCTGGTTTTGTAAGTATGATTCCCCACTCTTTGGTCGTTTCTCTCTCTCTCTCTCTCTCTCTCTCTCTCTCTCTCTCTCTCTCTCTCTCTCTCTCTCTCTCTCTTCTCTCTCTCTCTCTCTCTCTCTCTACATCTTGATGTGCTTGCATATGAACCACACACACACACACACACATGTATATATATATATATATATATATATATATATATATATATATATATATATATATAGATGTATATATATACATGTATACATATATACATGTATATATATAGAGATATATATTTATACATAAATGCATATATATGTATCTATCTATATATATATATGCATATATGTTCACACACACACGCACACACACATATATATGTATATATATATATATGTATGTATGTATGTATGGAGAGAGATAGAATGAGAGTAGGGAACGAGTCAGATGAATACATAAAAGGTATAAGAATGGATGGTACATGCGATTAACATATAACTGTGTAGCTGAATCAAGCAATCAAGCCATCTAGCGAGGTAGATTGATAGATAGCCAAGAAGCATTCCATCTATCCAACAGGCTATTTTTCAGTCAATCTATTTTGCTATCTAGTTAGATAAGTAGGTTGAAGGACAGAGAGAGAGAAAGCGCACGTGCGTGTGTGTGAGAGAGAGAGGGAGAGAGAGGGCTCACAGAGAGGTGGATATTGCGTATACATATTAAACATTCCAAAGTACTTAGTACTTGCATAATGAACACATTTCATACCGACGATTGTTCCAGGGAATCACTACGTATGAATCCTAGATTACTGTTCCATTTAAGCATGTTGCAGCTAGAGGGACGGAATTCATTCATGCGTTAATGGTTAATTTATCAATTACACACACACACACACACGCACACACACACATATATATATATATATATATATATATATATATATATATATATGTGTGTGTGTGTGTGTGTGTGTGTGTGTATACATATATATATATATGTGTGTGTGTATATATATATATATATGTGTGTGTGTGTATACATATATATATATATATATATATATATATATATATATATATATGGTGCGGAGAGAGCGAGAGATAGTCATATTAATATAAGAAGGTCGATAAGAAAAAGCTGATATAGATAGATGAATAGATATGAACTGACAGATAGAAATGTAAATATATGTAATAGATAGATAGATAGATAGAGAGAGAGAGAGAAAGAAAGAGAAAGAAAGAGAAAGAGTGAGAGATGTGTGTGCGTGTCTAAGAGTGCTCGCATTTGCGTGCGTTCATAGACAAGGAACAAACTGAAATGGATATTTTTTTTTAAATCTCAGATTGCAATCATGTTCGATAAGTAGCAAGATAATTGAGAGACTAAACAGAAAGTAACATGTCAGGGCAGATAAGAACAGAGGGTAAGATATATTGAAAGAAACAATCTGATGTAGTCCGAACCACAAAGAGATAGCTAGCTAAATATATTTATTTACTTATCAAATAAAAATGACTCTATCGGAATCTCCGTAAACAATTTACCAAACAAATACATATTCAACATTAAAATACACATCAATTCAGGTTATAAAAATTCACGAAACTTGATAAAAATTTAAAAAAATTACAAACATATCCTTACAGAGAAACATTTACCACGTACATTTTATTAATTCAGTTTTCCAAATTCTTCAATATATTTCAGCTGATAACTCCAAGAATTGCCCTATCGATTTATTTCTATCCCAGATAGATAGATAGATAGATAGATAGATAGATAGGAGCACACTGGAAATGATATATAAATGGATTGAGTGGATATAGAGAAATATAGATATTTTCAACAAACCTGCTGAATAGATAATAAGTCATAAAACTCAAGAATATTACACAGAAAAAAAAATAACCTGGTTAGCCACTCAATAGAAACTATCAATAACCATTTTTGCAACATGCAATGTGAGGGGTGATCAATTAAAAACTGGACAGAGGCAGTTATCAATGAATAATTTACTTCTCTCTCTTTTTGCTGGGCAGTGATCCCTAAAAATATTATTTAAAAAAAACAAAAAAAAAACGGGGATACCAGAATGGAGTAATATAGCATAAACCTACATTGCAAA
>OY735221.1:41360454-41372954 GCA_963457665.1 Thysanoteuthis rhombus
AGGTTTCGAAATCGAGGTCCGCTGACTACTGGGTGTTCCAAGGACCACTAGGGGTCCGTCAAATTAATTTCAGGGGAGTCTGCAACAGCATTCCCTCTGAACCTGACATTGCGAATCGTGTAGCAAAGAAACGACATCATACTTCGCACAAGTATAGAAAAACATAATTAATCATCTCAGATTTGTACCATATATGCGAAAACGAATACATGTGCTACATTTTAAATAACTATGATTTTCATTTGTAAAAAAAATAAATCTAAAGACTAATCAATTATTCTAAAACCCAATTGCTAAAAATAAGAATCTGCCCGACTATTATCTTTATAGAAATGGTCCTTGAGTTACGAAATCACTGGCGAAAGAGACTTGATGAGAAACCATCCTTTCAAAAGAGAACTCTATCAGTCCATGCATCGTACCTACATCGTTTTATTTTTCTCCGATTAGGAAACAACTATTAGCTTATACATGATCGTGCCTTACCAAACTAATAAATGAATTACTGCTTACGAATGTGTTTGTATACGTCTACATTATAATTAGCAACGAGTCTGTTAGTCCGTCAAAATTCAACAATTCATCCATCTGTCTGTCTAATATTCGAAATTAAAAAATGATATGATACTTTAAAACGGTTCGGGATGGAATACCGTGAAAAAGGTGATGAAAGGAAGAAAATGGTTGGTGGGGGGAGACACTGGTTAGTGATAAGCTAAAGGGTAGTGGGTGAGGCATAAACATATCTGCTAAAAGAGAACGCCCGAACTCAATCTTCGAGAGAAGATGGAGACGAAAAATTAGCTGGGATTGAATTTGTAAACTATGTTTATACATTTAGGACGCTGAAATAGGGCTTGGAGGAACATATTTAGCAAAGATCATTCGGGGCGATCAGATGTAATCTCTGGTCATTCATTTTATTCTTATTACTCAGACAAACGTAGGCCACGATTTTGCATCTAAGGAGCTGAAATCTGATATAGGGATACATCTCTCTGTTGCAAAAGGTGATGGGCCATGAGAAGCTGACATAATGTCATAGAAGGTCACAAGAGGATATCAGAGGTCATATATCACCAAATGAAGCAATCGGAAGCCATATTTTTTCAGGCTGTTGAAATTAGGTATAAGGATACTATTTTTCTCAGTGGATACTATGGGCCATGTGGAGTTGACCTTAGATACCAGTCGAGGTCATCAGAGGTCATCTTTGGTCATCCCTCATTCTTAATACGACAAACATAGACCACAATCTGGCACATATAAAAATGAGACGTGCACTAGGAGTGCATCAGTCCATTACAAAGATCACGTTGGTGTTGACCCCGTTGAGACAATTAGAGAACATCTCACAATGTTTCACCTAGAATCTGAAATGTGACATATATATTACCCCTTGACTACAAATGTCATAGGCTACGTGTTGCTGACCTTGGGGTCATTAAGGGTCACTAGAGGCAATTTATGGTAATTTCTAATTTCTATTGGAGTAAATATATGGGAGAGATTTTATTTTTTCCCTAATTTCACCAATGGTTGATAAAAATCGAAAAAAAGTGACCCTTGAAACATTTGTCTTCCATTAGAATATTAACAGATGATTATATGTAATGCCCAATAATAATTTGATTCATTTCATACATTTTGTTTTCAACAAAAAAAATCCTATTAGTCCCCCCAAAACAAGGGTATACAACCAATATATCCTCGCTATAGTCACCTATGGAGCTGAAACATGGAACCTGACCAGGAGAATGACCAGCAAACTGGAAGGCATGCAACATACACATGAAAGAATCAAGCTCAACTTCACTTGGAGGGACCACAAGACAGCACAATACATCTGGGAGGAGAGAAGAATTAGAGACATCATAGAATCTATAAGAGAACTCAAATGGCTATGGGTTGGTCATATTGCAGGAATGGCAGACAACTGATGGACATCACGACTCACAACATGGAATTCCAAGGATCACATGTGCAGAAAACATAATGTGGTGACGAGTACGGACAAATTCTTGAGTATTGGCTTCGCAACAGCCACGATTTACTGGTATGGCAAATCCTGGGGAAGGTTCTGTGTCTCACGAAAGGACGATGATGATGAAGATGATGATGATGTATATATCGATAAAAATGAAGATTTGCGTTCGATTCTGACAGGGAGCGTATACAAGCCGGCCTGGACTATTGCAATATTCCCAATAATTTGATTAGACCATTAATCAGAGATTAATTCAAAAAATTTAGCCTGCGATGAAATAACTTTTCTATTTTACACCTTGTGGCAATCGTTGCATGGAATTATGTAAACATCAGCTTTGGGTGTGTAAATACGACCCCACAAGCCGCAGATTCATCGGAACCACCCTTTTTCATTTACAAATTAATTCATTTATGGGAAGAGTATACCAAAAGAGGTAATTGAAATATCTTGAAATTGAGTTGATTCCCCTTAATCTAATCTTATGAGATCACTTCTTTTCCTGTGATGTGATTTTTCAGTGGGAAAAGCCGCATATCCCAGCTAGTATACAGTGAGAGCAAAATATATCCGATGCATTTTAAAAAGTTTATTTCAACATTTCTATATAGCTCCAAAATTCAAACAATATAGACATTAGATTTTTTGATGTTGGAAAATTGAAAAAAAGAATGTCTGAACAGGATTGAACTTGGCTATGTACGTAAGCTATGAATCTTTGGTCGAAAGTCTGTCAATCTGGAAGGCGTATAATCATGTTTTGATATGTATCGAATACCTTTTTCACTTATATATATACATGTACATAGGAATAGAGCCCTCTGATGGACGGGTAATTTAAACTAAATGAATATATTGCTTATTTTAGCCTTACTGACTGTCCAGTAGCGCAGGGGTAGGATATCGGCCTCCGGGTCTGAAGCACATGTTTCAATCCTACCTCGTGGTACTAGATGGGATAATGGATTGTCTATAGCCACACTGAAGAGTTGTAATACAACGAAACAGCTGTCTGTGGATGACATAACAACGATGATTATATATATATATATACATATATATATATATATATGTGTGTGTGTGTGTGTTTGAAAGAAAGAATGAGAAGAAGAGGAAAGTGTCTCAAAACCAAGAATGAATTAAGGTTAATTTATATAGGTAAAAATTTTAACGTTTTGAGACATCCCTCAAAATGGTAGAGAGTATGTCAGGCTGGAGCCTTGGATGTAGCAAGAAGAGAAAGAGGGTGTTCATTGCTCAATATTCGGTTTGTCACAAAACAAACATTAAACGTTAATTTCGCTTTTCGCCTTTTTTGTAAAAGCGAATAAATAGCGTAAAATCAGCTTTCTCGAATCTGAGTATTCCTGTATATATAATGATTTCTATTCCCCATGTATGTCATTAGTAATCAGTGGTGTAGTGCTAAAATAGATAAATTAGGGAACGCTGGGTTGTGGCAGCCTTTTAACCCCCACCCCCACTACCCTCGAGATCTTGAATATTTAAAGATTTCGATGACGCTTTCGTGCCGTATGAGTTATATGGCGATATTGGGGCATACTGCGGCTTGATTTTCGTACCAAGTAACCATGACATTCAATTTCAAACCCAAAACTCAAAAAGGTCCAAGTCCTGCATAGAGTGAGAAGGGAGGTGAGAGCGAGTGAGGGAGAGAGAATGAGAGATTCTCTATCTTAGTCGTCAATCATCAGAAGGGATAATAGAAAAAGAAAAGATAGATGGAAAGCAAACACGTCGCTCATAATAATATTTTTTTTGAAAATTCCTTTGAAATAATAAACTGCTTTAGGTAATTGCATTTTTCTATTTATGTATTTGCTTCGTGCACAACCCTAACCGTTAATAGTAAGACATTTGGAAATTGGCCAACACACTTCCCTCAATGACTTTGAAAAGCATTGTTTTGTTTGGTATCTGTTATTTTTTATTTTTTGTTGTTGTTGTTGTTTTAGATTCGGCATTGTGACTGGAATAGTTGCATTGTTTTTCACATGTACGAGTGCAAGAACAATTTTGATTTTTAATTTGCTCTGGAGTCTTAGAGTAAAGTCAAAAACCATCAACCAAAACGTCGTCATCATCATCATCATCATCATCATCATACTCATCATCATCATCATCATCATCATCATCAGTCTTTCAACGTCCGTCGTTGAACATGGACCTTTCCCTGGATTCTCTATCGTGGGTGTTGCAGAGCCAGTACTTTCTGAATTTGTCTAGCTCGTCTCTCCTTTTGATACTCTTCTGCCCTCAGTTGCGAATGTGATCTCTGGTGATCCATGTCTTCAGTCGCTATGTCCATCGGTTGTCCGTCATTCTTGCAACATGGCCGGCCCACTACCATTTGAGATTTGTAATAGATTCTATGATGTCCCTGACTCCGGTCTTCTTCCAGATGTATTGTGCTGTTTTGTGGTCTCTCCATGTGAGGCTCAGCATAATTATTTCATGTGCGCGTTGCATAGTTCTCAATTTGCAGATCTGTCACTTGGTTATGTTCCATGTTTCAGCTCCATAAGTGACTTTTGGGAGGATGCATTGGTTTTACACCCTTCTTTTTAGGATTAATGGGATCTTGTTGTTTTTGAAGGTTGGGTTTGCTTTGCCAAGAGCTTGCCATCCTAGGGTGATTCTTTGCTTGATTTCTTCTTCTTTTGAGGGTCTCATACCATAGTCGACATGAAACATCGGCTTCTTCAGTTTTCAAGAGGATCAGGCTTGCTGGTTATGTTTGTTTCACCTCTTCAAGCTACACCAATGGAGCAAAAGGGTTGAGAATTTTGGCATTTACTCCTCATTATGTTGGGAAAAAATGAAACATTTTTATTTAAAAGAAAATCTACCCAAAATAAGATCTAGTGGGGGAAGGTCAATTTACAATGTAGGTTTATCCAAAATTGGTCTCTTAGATTATGTCCGGCGGCGTTCACATTTTTTTGTTTGTGTTTCAATCTCCTTTGTCTTGTCATTTGATTCATCCCCCCCACCTCACCAAAAGCATGCAGGCAAGACATAGTTCACGTGACGGTTACTATTGAGTGACTAACCAGACCTGTTTTTTTTTTTAATTTCATAAATGAGCTATGTAACATTTTTAGCTATAAACTTACCTAGAAATTGAAAAGTCTGGCTGATTTTGACCATTTCGAAGGACAGTTTTAGCTATAAATAACACGCTTAGCAACTCTAGTTATCCCTTTTCCATCTCTTACATTTTCTCGCTGGTTTCTTTTTGGACCTGATTCGGACATTTGCGTTAACTGAAGCAACCACTCCTGAGATTTTCAATATAAATTTACGGCTTCACTTACGTTTCTACACGTACTTATAAATAAACACACGCAACAGCGGGAATAAATTGAATCAGCGATTCCGTTCGTGAGTGCATTTTTTAACACACATGAATAAAAAATAGAATAACATCAACAACAGTAATGGTAAAACGTACATAAAATGAAAGAAGGTTTGTCAGTGGGTTTCTCTGTGTGTGCGTGTATGTGTGTGTGTGCGTTTTTGTGTGGGTGTTTGTGTGTGTGTGTGTGTGTATGATGATTTTGTAACTTGGAATTCCTTTTCAGTCATTTCATTTGGTCGATAGATACATACATCGATAGAAAAATAGGTTGATAGAACGAGAGTTCAGGCTTTTCACAAAATAATTTGGGAAATAGGGGTGATCAATGATAAAGATACTTCTTACGCCTTTTGTTGGTCAGTGATCGCTAAAATTGAATAAAAAAAAAAAAAAACAACTATGGATGCTGTCAGACACAGATGAAGATGCCAATTTAACATGAACTTATATTTCAAATTGCCCCCTCCTACTGAAGGCCTTATTTTGGTTAGAGTGTTTTCAAAAACAAAGAAACGTCTTTTGAATTCATGATTAGGAGTGAATGTTTACATTTTCAACCCTCAAGCTCCATTGATATGGCCTGTACGTACGATGCATACGTACGTACATACGTAGCCAGCTTGCCATACATCCAGACCTACTTGAAAACTGAAGAAACCTATGCTGACAATTTAGGTAACAGTTTTGGCTGACAGTATGTAATAATGTGGAACAATATTGTGTGTGTATGTGTGTGCGTGTGTATGTGTGTGCTAGTGTATGTGTGTGCATGTGTATGTGTGTGCGTGTGTATGTGTGTGTGAACTTGCAACAACAATACGTGGAACCTATCGGTTGCTACTTTTCGGTTATTTGTGCTGATAGATAGATAGATAGATAGATAGATAGATAGATCGATAGATAGATAGATAGATCGATAGATAGATAGATAGATGTGAGAATTGTCCACTTGCAAAATGGAATGAATGGATTGTACGAAGTCAAAATAATTCCAAAGGCATACGACAATTAGGAGTTAGAGAGAATAGCATGGACAAACCACTCTCCCATAACTATTCTACCCCCTCAGTCACTAGCAGCAACATATCTTATGTACGTATCCTTTACACATTTATAGTTCAACGCCTCTCGTATATTGTCCTATTCCAGTTCAGCGAACTCTTCAGTTAGTTTCCCGAATTCAGAAAACTAAAATGCTTACTGGTGACTTGACAGGACAAAGGAAAGGTTAACACTCTGAGGAAAGGTCAAACAAATACTCCAAATTGTTGGTATCTTCAATGATAATCGGTGAAGAGGAGACTGAAAAATTTTGAATAGAATAGGTTTAGTTAGTCACTCAGTAGAAACAGTTAAGTCACCAACGTATTTACGTTGCATGCTGTGCCGGGGATGATCAATTAAAAAAAATGGAAAAAAGTAGATCAACTTTGCGGGCCTTTCGTTTGACATAAATCACTGAAAAAGTCTGATTTAAGAACAAATTAAGGAATTTCTTTAGCATAAGCCAAAACTGTTATTTGACCCCAACCCCAAGTAAAATCATATGATGTGGGGAGGCAATGGTTCTTCGTTGAGACAATTAGGAAAAATTGTAGAAATTTTCAGCACTGTAACTCCGTTGCTACAGCCTGCACGCGTGATTCATACATACCAGCCAGCCAGCCAGTCAGCCAGTCAGCCAGCCAAACTAGCTTGAAAAAATGAAGAAACCTGTGTTGATAGTTTTGATGAGTTTCGGATGGTTTCCTAATAATGAATATCTGAATTTATTGGAAAACTCATACGTTCATAAATGTAGTTAGACAAACCTATGTTCACAGTAATGAATTGAATATGTATGGGAGTGAGAGTATAAGTGCGTGAATGTGTGTATGTGTATGACATTACAGAAAGCTGACCAATGCTAGGCAACCAAGCTTTGTTTATCTATCTATCTATCTATCTATCTATCTATCTATCTATCTATCTATCTATCTATCAAAATCCCTTCCTATCTATCTATCTATCTATCTATCTATCTATCTATCTATCTATCTATCTATCTATCTATCTAAATCTCTTCATATCTATCTATCAATTTAAATTTCTTCGTATCTATCTATCTATCTATCTATCTATCTATCTATCTATCTATCTATGTATCTATCAAAATCCCTTCATATCTATCTATCTATCTATCTATATATCTATCTATCTATCTATCTATCTAAATCTCTTCATATCTATATATCAATTTAAATTTCTTCATATCTATCTATCTATCTATCTATCTATCTATCTATCTATCCAACTAAATCACTTCACATCCATCTATCTATCAATCTATCTATCTATCTATCTATCTATCTATCTATCGATCTATCTATCTATCTATCTATCTATGTCCATATTTCTGTTCACATTTATCTATCTGTGTCCATATCAATCTATCTATCTATCTATCTATCTATCTATCTATCTATCTATCTATCATTTACTTCTTACCATATCTGCATAAAATGCTTTTATTTCAATTTTACCCCCCCCCTTTTTCTAAGTTCTTTCCCATGAAAGCTCATTATAAATTGATAACTAAACTAAGTTTCCATCTGCTTGTTCGTCGGAAATTCAGACTTTTTTTTTCAGTGATAACTGCCCAACAGAAGGCGAACGGAGCAACTCATTTGTTTATCACCTATTCAAAAGTTTTAATTGATCAACCCCAACACAGCATACTGCCAAAGGACACCGGTCACGAGATAGTTTCTATTGAGTGACTGACCAGACATGTTTATTGATTGTTAACGCAGGAGAGATTTACATGCACCCAACTCTTTTTTTTTCTTCTGAAAATATACAGCGAAAAAATTAGTTCCTCTTCCCCAGGCGTTTATCTAACCTGTGTCAATAGTTACCTCTTTAAATCTTACAGCGCAAAGACGTACTTCTTTCTCTGTGTGCATAAAACCTTTTTAGAAAAGAATGCAAACTTTGAAATATTGGCGCATTGCGTCAGTATCTTACAACCCAACACGCAAATTTGGTGCTTAAAAGATTTATATGGACTAAAGCATTCTTTCTCTCTTTCTCCATCTCTTTCTTTCATTCTTTCTCTCTCTCTCACTCTCTCTCTCTCTCTCTCTCTCTCTCTGTGTCTCTCTCAGTTTTCTTCCTTTTTTCATCTTAGCAGATATTTTTCAAGCGCACGCACACGAATACAACCCAACACGCACACACACACACACACACACACACACACACACACACACATATATATATATATATATATATATATATATATATATGTATATATATATATATACTTACTGCTACAACTACTAATACTAATACTGCTACAATAAAGAGGGCGAATGTTTTTTCGCTTTCTTATTTGCTATCATGTATACATCTTGTAGATTCCCAAACAACTGCTCTCCAAAAGTTTTATTTTGAATTTTATGGAATCTCTATGAACTATCGTTTGCTCTCTTGTATATATATATATGTATATATATATTCGTGTGTGTGTGAGCGTTTGTTTTTTGTACGTCTATAATATATATCAGGAATGCAATATGGTATGATTGAATATCTGATATGCAATAGGTTTATTTCACAAAGTGTTCGATACATTTAATTGTAGACGTTGTGAGATGATTTAAAGTAAAGCTTATGTGTGTGTATATATATATATAGAGAGAGATATAGATAGATAGATAGATAGATAGATAGATAGATAGATAGATAGATAGATAGATAGAAAATAGAAAAGAACAAACCGATGCTCTTTTGATAATCTCTGGAGAGTGAAACAGTGGAATGCCCTGTAATGGTCGATTACTACATATATATATATATATATATATATATATATATATATATATATATATATATGTATTTTCAAAATGTTTGGTCTGAGAATCATCACGTTTCTTCTGCTGAAGATCCAGAGTGCGTCTTTATCTCTATCATGGTATGATATGGTTCTTGCAAACTTAGAACGAGACTTCCTTCAAAAAGTGAAAAGTTGTTATATAATAAGAGTCCTGACAGTTTTCCAACTAACAATATGGAACCATCACATCGAGAATAAGAACATAATTGTAAAAATTGAAGGTGCAAAACTGGGAAAAGTAGACCACTACATTTACCTACAGCATCGAATCTCGATTACACCCACAAAGGAAGAAGAAATCGAGCGAAAAATCACTCTACGACGGAATCCCTTCGGCAGAGCAAGCTCAACCCTAAAGAACAAGACGATCTCAATTAACCTGAAGAGACGGAGCCACAAACTGAGAAGCATAAGACGCGCTCACGGGAGAATCATGCTCAACCTTACATGGAGAGATCACAAGACAGCACAGCATATCAGGAAAGGAAACGGGTGTCCGAGACATCATAGAATCTATTAGATAATTTGAATGACAATGGGCAGGTCAGGTTGCAAGAATGGCACACGACCGATCGACATTACGACTTACAACATGTGACCCCACAGATAACATGCGAAACTGAGGCCGACAGAATAACATGATGGAAATTTTGACTCGACAAATTCAGAAAATAATGGCACTGCAACGCCCAGGAGAGAGAAATATGGTGGACCCTGAGAAAGGTCTATGTCCAACGACGACCGATAAAAGACCAATGATGATGATGATGATGATGATTCAGACGATGAAGCATCTTTCACTCTGACACAAAATATTAAGAAAGAAACTCAACAAAATTCGAATTCTATGTACTCAGAGCCATCAACAAGACAAACGTTAACCGTGATTCTGATGTCAGTTAAGGTATGAGCATACAAATTGATAGATAGATAGATAGATAGATAGATAGATAGACATGAAGGGACTGAGACTGTATAAAGGTGTCTAAATTAGTTTGCAATCTGACACATTGCTACCGACTGAATTTCTATCATAGATATTCTTTGAATGATATTTGAGCTGTGTGATTAATATATGTGTGATTAATTGCATTGATCAGGACAATGACAGATAGAAAAATAGATAGATAGATAGATAGATAGATAGATAGATAGATTGATTGATAGATAGATATATAGGGGCTGATATAATACAAAGGTGTCTTAATAATTCTACAACCTGACACATAGATATTAGCGGGATCTTCATCAGAAACATTCCCTCTATAGTATTCGAGTTATGTGGATAAAGTACGTAGACAAGGAAGAGGATAGATGTACAGATAGATGTACGTATATATCATCATGGTCATATTATATTATCAATGCCTGGATAATATTACTCACTCAATGTAGGTGTTTGTATATGTATGTAAGTGTCTACGTACGTATGTATATACTGACTCTGATGAATATAATTCTGCGATACAGAATTACATTGAAATGCATCTAGTGGATCTCCGGCAGTTAAAGTCTTCAAATCGATTCTCATTTCTTTGTTGCTATTCAGCGATTGTGATTCACTGATTTGGACTTCCTGAAGAGGCGTATTCAGAATGCGAAAGAGGTAATTTTGTTTCCCTCTTGAACGCTTCATTTGATGAGCCTTGGTAATTATACAATAGATATAGATATTAAGATTACCTCGTAATGAGACACACATACTCATGCTTCTGGTTTCATATACAGAGTACAAAGTACAAAGTATATATATATATATATATATATATATATATATATATATGATGGAAAAAGGGCTTGCAACAAAGAAACGTTTATGCTTCAGCCGTGTTTGGGCTTTTTCAGGCCATGCTTTACTCTAAATCAATTTGATGTTTGATGTTGAATGTATTGAGCACTTCAAGTAATCGAATCACACATCGGAAATTGAATTGTATTATATTGTATTCCTGATTTGTATTACACATACAGATATATGATGTGTGGGTGTGAGATCATCTGGAAGAATGTTGTTGAAATGACAATTGGAAAGTGAAAAGAAATTTAAGGTAAAAAAAGGAACAGGTTTTACATCGCGAAAACATTTTCAGACCAAATCCGACTCTCTCCTTACATGGATACAAATACCTCCCTTCCCACTCCTATGAAACGACCCACAGCACAGAAATCTCTTATCTTCATTTGTGTAATATAAACGTGTGAACAACTCCTCTTAACCCAACCCCTTAATTTGTATTTCTCTCAGCACTGTAGCAAGTTTCCCTGGAAAAGGATGGCGGGAAACCGTTGGAATACATCAGAACATGCCCACATATTAAATAGTTTTCGGAAATTGCACCTGATTTCTCTCTTAGAATTCTCTTTCACCTTTAATTGTTCTTTTAGTATATATACATGCACATGAAAGAATCGTTTCTGGAAAAAAGATGGCACAGTGTATAAGAGAGAAAACAGGAGTCCGAGATATCATAGAAGCTATCAAAAAATATGGCAATTGACTAGATATGTGTAAAATGCTGGACAATCACTATATATCAAGATTCACAACGTGGATCCCCAGAGATGATACGCGAAATTGCAGCCGACAGAACGTAATATGGTGTGACGAGCTAGATAAATTCTGACTGTACTGGCTCCCCGATACCCATGATAGAGTGGTCTGGCGATTTTTGTGGAAGGTCTATGTCCAAAGACAGACGCTAAGCGATGATAAGCTATTGTATAATCACATGGCTGTTTACAGTTGTTGGTATAACTGATTGGTTCCGTATAGTTATTATGTTCAACTGCAGACAACTGTTTTCTCTCTAGGTTTTCCCGTTGTCTTTATATACAACTGGAGTTTTGCTTTCGTGATACATGTGTTTGTGGTGCTTTTCATTTATTTTATTCTTCTTTCATTCCCTTTTTTTTTCAGTTCTGGTCCCCTGTCATAATGGTTGGTTTCCGGTTTAGGGGTGATTATATTTGTTGAGCACTCTTTCAGTGAGGTAACTCGTTCATTGTCAGCTTATGCAATGCTCTTCCATAGGAATAGAGCACTCTCGTTGATGGAGAATCTAATCTAATCAAAATATCACTTAAATTTAGCCTTACGCACCGTCCTGTTTCCTAGCAGAGGTAGCATATCGGCCCCCGGGTCTGAAGCGATGGTTTCGATCCTGCCTCGTGGTACTGGACGGGATAACGGATAGTCTACAGCCACACTGAAGAGTTCTAAGACAACGAAACAGCTGTTTGTGGGTGACAATATA
>OY735221.1:41375454-41380454 GCA_963457665.1 Thysanoteuthis rhombus
GAATATATTACCACAGAGAGGATTAGGCAACAGGGGACAGTCGCCCCTGTGCGCATGTGTGAAGTGGGGACAACATTTTCTTTGGCCTATAATGCCTGCAATTAATGATTATTCCTTCCCCTGAGATATAACGTAACTGCCCCCGGGCGCTGTCTTTGCCTCCGGGCGCTGTTTTTGTGTTTGGGCACCGAGAACTCTCGCCCCACCACTGAATAATTTTAACGCGTTCCCTTATTGCTACTATCTTGGCTGAGCGAAATTCATGTTGATTTTTTTTTTATATCGGTAAATCTAGAGTCAAAATTGTATGAAAATTGAGTTTGATTTCACCTCAAGCAGACTGATATATTCAGATGATCCTTAAATCCCCAGAAAAGAAACGATAAGGAAAATACTTGGATGGGGTTCCTTTTCTTAAATATATACCAGCATAAACTTTGACAGGAGAGTGATAGATATGAGTATACCGAAGTGGAGAGAGTGATAGATAGATTGATAAATATCCGTACCTCGCATGAAGTGAATCAGCGTCCCTTCCTCCGTCATGCATGTACTAGAAGTAATCATGCATATATATATATATATATATATATATATATATATATATATATATATACATATATATATATATATATATATATATATATATATATAATGATCTAAAAAAATGCCAGTACAAGATTTGGGTACTCTTAGTCCAAAATGAGCCGCCATCATCATCATCATCATCATCATCATCATCATCATCATTCTTTCGTTGTCCGTCTTTGGATATAGAATTTCCTCGGGATTCACCACATCTCTCTATCGGGGGCATCACGGAGCCAGGATTTTTTTAACTCACCCAGTTCGTCTCTTCATGTTCTATTTTGTCGGCCTCGGTTTCGCATGTGATTTTTAGGGTTGTCCTTCGATTGTCTTCCATTATTGCAACATGACCAGCACATTGCCATCTTACACTTCTATTAGATTCTATGCTGTCTTGGACTCCCATTTTCTTTCTTATATACTGTGCTGTCTTGTGATCTCTCCATGTGAGGTTGAGAATGATTCTCCCATGCGTGCGTTGCATGCTTCTCAGTTTGCAGGTCTGTTTCTTGATAAGGTTCCATGTTTTAGCTCCATAAATGGTTTCTAATGGTGTACTCATGCTAATTTCAAAGGTTACATCCCCCAAAACGTAACCAAGAGCGCCCAGACATCCACAAGTCAAAAGAAAATAATCTGTATCCTGCATGAGTGAATGGTTGGGTGAGCCATTTCTAGTGCTATATGGATTTGATACATGAATAGATTGATACACGGCTCCATCCATGCATACATACGTACACATGTAGATACACAATTATATCTACTCTAATAAAAAGCAAAATGAACACCGTGATTTTCTTAGTTTTCTGGTTGTAACCCTATAAAATTCAACTGGTGAGTGAGAAAAGGGTTAAAATTTCCCGGGGAAAATACTTTCAACAAGCTGTTTTAATTGTATGCCCTCTTTGAATCCTGAAAACTGAAGCTAAAAACAAAAATATCTCAATCTGAATATATCCGTGAACGTATTGGCAACGTCTATTAACGAGTAGATTATTTAAAAAAATCTATAGGTCTAACGACGTAAAACAAAAATCTAGAAGTTTAAACTTCGTGTCGTTATTAATGGGTTCGATCTTCATTGCATTCACCAATGCTGATGGTCTTGAGACTAAACTTCGATGTGAATAGATTATAAAAAAAATACATCGTGATGCAAGTCCTGAGTGAATTGGTTGTAAATAATCTTGTTGGCTGTTGTTAACGGGTTCGATCCTCATTGAATTTTCCAGTATAGCTACTCTAATTATGAGCAGTATGATTTTCTTGGTTCGTTGGTCGTAACACTGGACTATATCCTGGGTCAGTGTAAATTTTTTTATGATGATAATTATTTCTATCAACTGTTCACAACTATACACTATCCTATGTAGAGGAATTCAGTATTTTTTTCTCTAAAAATAAAACAAAAAATATCTGAATCGACATATATACTTGAGTATTTCAAAATACATACTGGATCTCATAAACGCATAGAATAACATGGAAATAATAAAAACTGTAGCAGCTGATAACCACATTTTAAGAAGATGTATCACTTGTCTGAGAGTAAAATTAGCAATCATAACTCTCCTCAACCTGAAATTACTCCGAAACAAAAAATTGGAAGTAGATTGAAAATGTCAGCATGAAAATAAATTTTTGTTACATCATGATATTACACATGATCACGACTCTAACGACTGGAAACAAATTAGTATATATATATATATATATATATATATATATATATATATATATATATATATATATGTGTGTGTGTGTGTGTGTGTGTGTGTGTATGTATGTATGTATACATATATATGCATATATATATATATATATACATACATATATAAATATATACTTATATACATAATATGTATATATACATTCTTATATATATATATATATATATATATATATATATGTATATATATATATGTATATATACATATATATACATACATATATACATACACACACACACACATGTATATATATATATATATATATATATATATATATATATATATATATATATATATATATATATATATATATATATTTATATCAATATGGAACCAAACAACTTAAATTTAAGATTAGACAAAAACAAATGGAACAGCACAAAGCAAACAGAACAAGAAAACAAATTTAGAACATTCAGATTCCTCCCATCTAAAACTAGATAGAAAAATGAAAAACCATGAGTAAAAATATCAAAACACAACAACTCTTCCCCCGAAAGTTAATGAACAATCAACGACACATCGTGAATATTTATCAGCAACCAAAATTCACAATTTATGTATATTTTACCTCGGGTTACCCTACCTTACCCCATAACTATACCCTCACAATTCAACCCCATGTACTCGTTTACCCACTCACGGAACAATTCAACCAATGTTAATTAAATGTAAATAACCCCCTCCCACTAACACCACATCTTCTCCAAACATACATAAGGTACACTCACAATATTGTTATTTCAAACCCACCTTCAACCCAACTAATACGAGGAGGAGAATGTAAGAAGTCTATTAAGTCTTACTAATTACTAGTTTCAATTAATTTCATTTAAATTATTTTATCCATAAACTCATCCTCATCTCTACCTTCCACACAAACCACCCAAATGCATACTAATAAATTCATTCCCACCCCTAACCTCTATATAAACCATCCTAATTCATACTAATAACTACATTCCCACCCCTGACTACCTGCATACTCACTAATGGAAAAAGTTCGTCAGTATTAATAAGCTTGTAATGTTTATCAAGTTTCTATACACATTTCTATCACTTGAATTAATACGTATCTCAACGATGAACAAGTACCTAACGTAAATTGCACATGAAAATGAAGATAATCACAGAGGATTTTATTTGTTGATAATAACAACGATAATATTATATGCGTGCTGCGCGTGAATTAATCACCATAGCTCGAGCGTGTACCAGAACTAAATATCCAAAAAATTATCTTAAAAACACAGATATTTAACCTGAAATCATATTTAAATATACTAGCACTAGATTAGAGCATTGCTAGTCCAAAATGACGTTGGGGACCCTATGAAGTGATTTGGAAAAATGAATGTTTTTTGGTGGTACTTTGTGGTGTACTCGTGCAAAAGTATGACCAAGAGCACCTGGACACACACACACACACACACACACACACACACACACATATATATATATATATATATATATACGCAAACACACGCACACACACACGCTTATATATACGCACACGCACACATAAAGAAAAGAGAGAGAATCTCTTGCATACTCGCCTGGTTGGTCAGGTGATTAGAGATGCTACAGTGATTTGATTATGAAGATATTGTTTTATAAACATTCTACTATCGTCATCAATGTTATGTAATTTTTGACTTAATTCATTTGAATTTTCTCTCACGAAAACTGCTACACACCAAAAACAAAACACCAATCAAAAAAATCCAAACAAAGCCAACCCCATCACCCCACCTTCCCCACCAATATAACACAACTAATTAACCAACTCCAACATCAGGCTGAACAAAAATATATATCTATCATGCACACCACACAAGACTCAATTAAGTACTGAACAGATTATAAGTTCACCACTGATCCCAACACACACTCACACACACAGGGAAGAAAGCAATGATACCATCTTAAAAATAAGAAAAACACCCCATAAAAACAACACTCTATATGAAAGCCAAATGAAAACAGAAAAAAACAGTTGTCTGTTGATCAGAATAACGTGAAAATGAATAGTAGCAACAAAACTGTAAATATCCACCAACCTCCTGTCCCTGTTTCCCTCCCCCTCTCTCTCTATATATCTATCTATCTATCTATCTATATATATATATATGAATATGAATATATATATATATATATATATATATATATATATATATATATATATATATATATATATATATATATATATATATATATATATATATATATATCTTTGCAATCATATAATCCTTCAAGTAGTCATCCTTCTTCTCTTGATCCTATTCCAAATGTCTACAAATAATCAACCAATTATTGAAAGTTTTAGAACCAGTCTTCTTCCACTTAGTTTTGATTAGTTAAACGATGTTTTATTCACTTTTTGCCACATAATTCTCAACCGATTTATTTTTTGGCTAACAAATTAAACTGCGTGACTTTGGAATTACAAATATCATGAAACGAGATTTGAAATCTCATTTCAGGTTTTCTTTCAAACAAATTCAAATCCCGTCTGAAGTTCTTCCTTAATCATCAACCTTCAAACGTCAAGTAAAAAGGATTATCAAAAATTATTAAATCTCTCAAAACCAAAAATGAAAAATAAAAGCGTAAATAAGGACGCTTCGTGTTTCAATTTAAAAAATAGTGTATCTTAGAAATATGAATATCCTTCGACAG
>OY735221.1:41387954-41397954 GCA_963457665.1 Thysanoteuthis rhombus
ACACTCACAAGCAGATAGGTATGTGTATAAGCATGTCCGTTCTTGTAGTGGATTGGTTGGTCGGGTAATTGCATTTATTTCTCTATAAGCGTTTGAATGTGCGCGTATGCACGCATTTATGATTAAATGAATGTGCATTTTCTGTGTTTGTGTGTGCCTTTAGAAATGTCTTAGCTACGTGAATTGACACTTCAAAGAAAACGTATTTATTATTCCACCAGAGGACCAAGTGTTTCTTCTTCTATTTTGGTTGGAGTGTTTGTGCTACCAAAATCTTACAAATGATTTTTTCCCTGTTTTACTGGGTTATTCATTAAGCCATTTGTGAATCAATGTTTTTATTGGACGACTTTATACCACACACGGAAGCTAATTGCTTTTTTACTCAAAGTTAAGAATTTTAGTTTTTTACTTTTATTTTTGTCTCATGGTTAGTTCGTTTTTTGTTTTTTCTATAAATGTAAGTAGTAGGTATTAAAGTGAGAAAAAAGTCTGTTTCAACTTGTAATATTTTTCCGGGAGTTGGTTGGAAGAATTTTCTGTGCGCTACTGGTGAGTGTGTTGGCGATTTGAATGAGTTAAAGGAACCTTCAAAGAACTCTGTTTGCGTGTACAATCCACTCTCATTCACATACATGTATGTGTGTATGCATCTCTCATTCTTTCTCTCTCTCTCTCTCTCTCTCTCTTGCTTACACACATACTCAACACATATGTATATATACATATATACATACACACACATATGTACATATGTATATACATATATTTATATATATATATATACACATATATATGAATATATATATATATACACACACACACACACACACACACATATATATATATATATATATATATATATATATGTATATATATATATATATATGAACAATTAGGAATGAGACAAACTGGTTCCCGTCTGCAGTAGCATGTGTATACATTTTTGTGGTTGAAAGGTTAGGTTTCCATAGAAAACATATCTAGCGCCAGAAATTTGGCTTTGAAAAGTAAGATGAAAGTCTTTAGGAAGCCATAGTAACGTGACTATTGTGTATCAGACCTGTTTTCTGTATGTGAAAGAATATATGGTAGTCTCGGTGAGTGGAGCAGCAGCAGTTGTGGATATTTTAGGGGTTATTTTGGTCAAGCAGAATGGGTAGCTGCAGCTATATATGTTTACACGCTTAAATATCCATACAGGTACACGCGTACACATGACCAAATACTTACCCACATACATGCAGATATACGTGAACACAATATCAAGTAGTGTGCAATGTTATATCATGTAGGAGAATTAATGGATTCTATGAGTACACTGCTGTCTAAATAGATATTACAGAATTGTCGAGTGCAGTGGTTTGAATATAGATACATAAAAACGTACAGTGTCTGTGAAAATTATACATAATTATTAGTAGATGAACATCAAGACGGAAGTAGAACTGTATATAATTGTATCGATAGTATATATGTGCATAGAATATGTCTTGGATAATAACAGGGTTGAAGCTCTAGAGGTTATCAAGATATGCTCTGATGTTTTGGGGGCAGGGGGAGTTGCACTTAAAGCACATTCATCATCACCATCAGTCTTTTAGCGTCTTTCGTTGGACATAGACCTTCCCCAGGATTTGCCACTCTTCTCTATCATGGGCGTCGCGGAGCCAGTACTTCCTGAACTTGTCTAGCTCCTCTCTCCATCTAATATTCTGCCGGCCTCGGTTTCGCATGTGATCTCGGGGGATCCATGTCGTGAGTCCTGATGTCCATCGGTTTAGAGTACATTACCCCATCCCAAAGCAAGTGATACGGTTGGGCCTTTTGGAACCGATAACCCAGCAGGAACGGTCGGTAATTTTGATATTGCAAACGATGAGGAGTGTTAGGCTGTGCCATGCCCTGTCAAGGTGGCTATTGATGTGTTAATCGGGGGCTAGATAATAGGTAACACTCAGTGGTGCCCATCACCATCCCAAGTATCATCTGGCAGGTTTCACTGGGTTACATGGTCCCCGACCTCGTCTTTTTACGCTTGTTGGTAGTATTTGCGGAAGTCAAATTTGGAATCTTTGTTTGGGTGCATCTTAGGGATCAATCTCTTGAAGAGTTACAATAATAGAGTCCGTTTCAGAAGATTTAAGCATTATAAAGTCTATCTGATTTTTCTTCGCCTGGGCAATGGAGACAGACATTCCTCCAATAATAATGAACTCAAAGCGAGATATTAGTCAGAGGGGCTCTTCCATATGTAAGATCAAGTATTAGTTGGGAAATGCATACTAAGTAAACTTGATTTTCATGATAAATATGTTAGTGAGTCAGTTAGCTCTGAATAGAACAAATAAAATGGTCCATACATTTGTATCAATTGGTAGAGGTCTAGATGAGTATGTGTGATATTCCCATACATATATATATATATGTATATATATATATATATATATATATATATATATATATATATATATATATATATATATATATATATATATATATATATATATATATATCAGTAAAGTAAGGTTGGGATAGGGTAAGATGAGTTTATAACACTAAACCTATGCGAGCGAGGAGTTCAGGTGGCAGGGGTGAGGCTATGGTTGAAAATGAGGGAATAAATACATTGAGGTATATCAAAGTGTAGAGTGGTGTTATGGTGGGGATATGATAATAGATGTATATGCATGGGTTGGGGCTGAAGTAAAGTATTAGGGGCAGGTATAAAGATTGTGAATTGGTGAGCATAGAATAATTTGGAATAAGAGGGTTGCGGGTTAGATTCCACGTTGACAAGATTTATATTATCAACTCCCTACATATATATATATATATGTATAAGTGTGTGTGTGTGTGTTTAGTTATATACACACAAACACACACACATATATATATATAGGGAGTTGATTTGCTACGTCAACAAGTTTATATTTCTGTCCTCTTTGGGCCTCTTCAGGCGAATGATTATATGTGTTTTTAGATTCTTGTTTAGGGAATTCGGTGAGAGTCTTGCTGATGCCACTATGAGTGGGAGGATTTTGTATTTTGCTTTATCTTACTTTTTTGAAGTGTTTGTGTTTTCCTGGTCGTTGTTAGAGTGTGAGGATGTAGCGAATCCACTTCCTATTATATTTTCAGATCTACTCTAAAGCAACTTGACTATCTTAGTATGAAGTTGAATGCATCGAGCTCTCTATGAGATAAATCCATTTCGTATCAAACATTGCTTTATATTACATTATATTATGTTATATTGCAAACCTGATTTGTATTATATATATATATATATATATATATATATATATATATATATATATATATATATATATATATATAAATGTATATGTATGTTATGGCATGCTTAATGAATCATTTGGCGTAGACTACGTCAGTAAAATAAACAATTGAAGAAAATGGAGCCGCTGCAAGGAATTTTCTTTGATTGTTATTCTATTTACGTTGTGTAAGTCAATTGATCCATTCACTGTATAATAAAGGGAGATCATTTCAAATAGAATTTCAGTATAATACAACGCAATTTATAATCAGTCTGTCGCCTCAAATAGACATTTCTCAATAAGATTTCGAAGATACTATGTGAATATGTACACTATGTATATACTATGTAGATATGTGAATAGATGAAAAGAGAAGTTGGTGTAAAATGGAATTGACGAACCAAGTTCAAACTCAGAGCTGAAACGCTTTGCGTTCACTTAGAATTATTGTCCGTTGATAAGACATGAATCCATTTTCCCTTCTTCCAGATGGGTTTGTGAGATCAAAGCAGACTGGGATCTTAGCCTTTTGGGGGAGGCAACCAGTCTAGAAGACAGACTACTCTGGATTAAAATTGCGAAAATCCATTGTCTAGCTCTTGGTGAATATTGATTGTTTGGTAGTTTGTATATCGATTTGCACAAGCAATACATAAACATGTTGTTAACTAGGGTTACACGGTAAGGACCTAATATATATAGCTACTTGCTCAACCTGACACGGGGCTTCAAAAGTGATTCACTCAGGGAAGATCAAACTCTCTAAATAATTATTGTTACAAAAATGCAACAGACTAGTGGATATAAATACCACGTTTATTATAGTATTGAACAGTGATCAAAGTACTTGGGCATAAAGTGGGAATCTGATTGAATACATGTACAACAGTCTCTGAGAAGAGCAGAGTCAATATCACCCTCTTGTATCTTAAAGAGATAGTTTCCATGCAATGTTGCATATTTGCGCATAAAAAAATCTTCAATCATATGACTATAAAAGGAAGTATGTCCTTAACGAGGTTGGGGTATAGACAAACACCCGTATTAGCAACACCTGCAGCCTTTTTAAGGTCTATGTCAAAGGAAGGATGCTAAAAGCCTTATGATGTTCCTTCGCGTCTATTTCTATATTTGTGTTTTAGTCTGTCAGTACGATATCTCTAAATTCATTCCATGGATTTAAAAGAGAATTCTTGTTATCATAGGCAATGCAATGGGGAAGGGTTAGTTGAATAAGGGGCGGATTGCATGCGCTATATATATATATATATATATATATATATATATATATATATATATATATATATATATATAGTCCCGGTATCTGTTAATGCAATTTATGTAGTTTTCTCCAGTGTTCTTTTGTATGTTTTACGAATTCTTTTTTTTATCATGGTACTATGAGTAAATTTTCTCTTGTTGGAATAATCAGTTGATTACCACAGAACAGCTCCAGGCTGCTGCAGGAATCGAACCTGCCAACGATAGAGTAGCTGGTTCAATATAGAGATGCTCTTATCATCGAGCTAACCAGCCGTCTTATTCATTTGATTCAATTACATGTTATAAACAGTATCTATAAGAATGATATCCTAGTAAAAACAAGAAATTGAAAATATATTTGTTTTGTTTGAAAGCCTTTTTTGTCAATTGAATAGCATTCACTGTTAGCAAGACTTCCTTGTAAACCTACTATCAAAACCACTTGTATGCCTTGCTTCATTAAAATTGAAAAACAAAACCCTTTTCATCTTTGTTCCTCCTTTTTAATTATTCTTGTTGACCCTCAGTTGCATCATTGTGTTCGGGGGTATAATAGCTACAAATGGCAAAGCAGGTTCATGGTTCATGCCAGAAGGAACCAATATCATCATGGAAACATAGTGTCAAAGGATAACTTTCCCCATTTTGACGAACTACGAAGGGGCTACAGAATTGTGCAAAGATGGTATCCCCTGTGATCCTACTAGAAAAATGAACAAACACATTCCTTCTCAGCTATTCCTGATGCTAGATGGATGGCTATGCAATAGACCTGACTTGAACTGTTTGTAAATTGGTCGACCATTTTGAAAAACATTCAATCAAAAACCGATAATCATTTGCATATTTCAGATGATGACTCCGTAAAGCTTATAGACTCAATGCCCAATCATAACCTATAATGTTGTTGCAAAAAAAATAAATTCATACTTATAAAAGTCACAAGTATGATTGAAATATTTCAACATAACCAAATGATGAAAGGAAAAGATGCAGAATTGATTAATCAAAAGTCATCAGTTTTTCCGACCGCCAATTATCGCTGGATTAAATATAGACACTGCTTTCCGACGCCAAGATATCAACCGAAAACTGAAAAGATCAGGCGTTGACCATGACAGAGAAGTCCTGTGTCGTAATCAGCGTCGGATATTTATGTTCTGTTGTGTTTCCAAGTGCTGGTTACTTAAAAAGTCATGGAAAGATTTTTTTGGAAGTGTCCGAAAAGGGTATCACATGACCCCACCAAGCTGATAAAAGCATAACTTCCAGGTGCAATTTTTTTGAAATACCTTAAGAAGTTCGTTGTATGATAGAAACCGTTGGAGGGGAACGTTAGCTTGCAACCTCCGTTCCTGTGAGATTTGGGGCTGTCTGTTTATAGAATCAATTGGTCATGACTGATGACCGTAGTAAAATACTTTCTGCCTATCTCTGTCCAGTAGCCTTATATTTTTATTGCCTGGTTGTGCCACTGTAGCTATATTTTGATGCAACAAACCACAATGTGTGGCCCTTGAAATGATTATTTTAAAACAACATAAACTGATAGCGTTTGATTTATTGATTTTGGTAGCATGTTTGTTGCAAACTTTATATTTTCATGTTGCTGATACGGTACCGTATATATTTTGAATGATAATTGTTAAAATGCTGTTTTCACTTTCGGCTACGACTATAGGAACATACTTTCGAGTACTTCTCCACTCACACTTTTCACTAATGCTTATCAAACCTAAGCAAACATATAAACACTGATCGTCACGATATTTAATCGTATTTTCATGCATAAAATATTTACACAGAAGTTGATGCATGGAACCAGTCTCTCTCTCTCTCTCTCTCTCTCTCTCTCTCTCTCTCTCTCTCTCTCTCTCTCTCCTATACGGTCCAGTCAGCTTAAAACATTTCTTCTTTTTTTTTCTCCTTCCAATTACAAAATTAATTGCCTTTCTGTTGGGTTATAAAATTAATTTGTATTATATGGGTGACTGCAGCATAAAAACAATCTATTCTCCCTGATTTTGATCACCCTCATCACCCAGTCCCTTTCTTCCGTCCGGTTTCGCGAGAAAGACACAAATTTTGTGTTCATTTATTCTGCTACCTCTCCCGGCAAATCAATCAATCAATCATCATCATCATCATCATCATCATCATCATCACCTTCATCATCATCATTGCATCTGCTTTTCTCACACATATTTCTTCAGTTAAGCTGAGTCTGGCACAAGACGGAAGGTGGAATAAAAAAACCACAACAAAAAAAATCAACAAACGATATGTTGCAGTAGCATCTCGAATAAGGAGTCCCCCGCCGGCCTTTGTAAGTGGGAGGTGTGTTTCTGTCTGCTATTCGATAAAAACATGGGTGCGGCCCAACGAAATTTGGCATGCCTACTCAATTGACCTAAGGGGGTGTTACAGAATGAAAAAAAAAAGTTCCGAGAAAAACAACCTTTTGAAGGTTTTAGAGTGGGTTGTCTATTTACTACAAAACAGGAAAAAAAAAAGAAAAGAAAAACTAAAGCAGTAACTTAATTTCCGTCCATATACATAGTTTCTTATATACTTATGTACATAAATTCTTTAATGGGTCTAAAGAGTAGAGAAACCATCCCTTTTACATCTCAGAAGTGAACACATACTTTTTAAACGCCGCTAAAGGTAAGAAGTATAAGTAGATTTTTCAGTCTTTTAATCTCTACTCTCTTATAAATCTTCTATCAAATATCTCATATGTGAGAGATATCTGATCGTATATCAAGCTACAGCAAAACCCTTAACATAAGTGCAACGCACCCAAATTTGCCATCATACACACAGAGCACATTCGAGGGTTGTAGAGCTGCCGCTCTTTTGAGGTGTCAAAAATGAAAAGAATCCTGACCAACTCTCTAAAAACTCAAAATGAAGGGAGACTTTCACTTTTTAAGTGGTCAAAAGCGAACTGGAAAATCTTTGCCTCGCTTATTTTGTGGGGCCAAACGATGAGGGATAGTTTTTCAGGGTTTAAGGCGGCCAAAAGTGTAGGGGAAGTTTTTCCTCCTCTAAGAGTTCAAAAGTGAATAGAGACTTTTTCTCTTTTCAAGGGGTCAGTATTAATTGATGACGCCCCCTCTTGAAGGACCAAAAGTGAAAGGAAAGGAGACTTTTTTCCTTTCTTTCAGGTTCAAAACTGGGAACAGACATTTGTTTCACCCTTGAGAGGTAAGAAGAGAAGGGAAACTTTTTCCCCTCTTAGGGCAGCTTTATTTTTACATGTTTACAAAAAAATTAGTATTTTTTTTACTCCTGAGACGGACAGATAAAACAGCTACGTTGATGTTCAAATCTTAAAAAGGGTTCAGTTGGAGAGAATACCTTCCCCATTCAAGGAACAAAAGTGTTCAGGGACTATTTCGTAAATGCAAGCTATCTTAAATAGTAGTTATCTAATGAATACTCTCACTAAATATTGGAGGTGGTTCCGAAAGGGACCAAGCCTCCAAGATCCAAAACTTGAGCAGAGGGAAACTATTTTATCCATCTGGAAACTTAAGATTCTCCATGTATCTTACTTCGGCAGGTATATATATATATATATATATATATATATATATATATATATATATATATATATATATATATATATATATATACATATATATATTTGAGCAGTTGATTTACAACCTGATAGAATATCTATTAATGTATTGTATTATTTGGAAGTTGTTGAAATGACCATCCTTTTATTTACGCAGTCTAGACTGAGTGACTCAATCTCTGTGGAAGTACCGGATGTTATTTCAAATGCAGTTTCAAATGCACACACACACACACACACACACACACACACACACACACACACACACACACACATACACACACACACACACATACACACACACACACACACACACATATATATATAATCTACGTTTAGTGACTATTGATTTATAGGAAATAACTTACACACAATTATATGCGTATGTGTGTGTGTGTGTGTGCATTGAAATGTAGCAGGTTTGTCACACTGCCAAATGGTGGTGGTGGATTGGAATATAGAATCTGCGTTACACAAATATTCATACCTCGAAGATGCGATCTTCTTTAATGTATTTGCTCAATCATTTGGTTTTGTATCATGGTAAGTTAAGTATTCGCGTGTCGGAGTGTGTGTGTATACAGTCACCTGTGGAGATGGAAATGGAACCTAACCAAAGGAATCACCTCAAAGTGAGAACGTGCACAGGAGAGAACCATGCTTAACATCACCTGGAGATATCACAAGACAGCTCAGTATAATAGAAAAGGAGCAGCAAGTGATGCCATTATTCCATTAGAAAGCACAAATGTCAAACAGCAGGCCATGATGCACGAATGTCAGACAACAGCTTGACCTTGCAACTCACAAGATGGAGATCATATACGACACTTTGACCGGCGTCTATTGAGATGGCGTATCGAAACAGAAAGTTTCATTAAGTACTGGCTGCACGACTCTCGTGATAGAGATGTCTGGTGAATCTTTGAGAGAGTTTATGTCCAACGACGGACGGTAAGAGACTACTGATGATGATGATGATGATGATGATGATGATGATGATGATGATGATGATGATGATGATGATGATGACGATTCTGGGCGAGTATTCCAACGTGTCACCCCAGCATGTTGTTTGAGTTCATGGAACCAATATAGGGATTCGACAAAGGATAACGCCTCCTCCATCATCACTGACAGCGTCAAACGGTTACGCGAAACATTTAAGAAATAACTGTAGCGATTTAATTCAAGTTCCAAATGCTTTGCCAAGAATCCTGATAAGCCAAAGGAATCAAACTAAAAAAATTAAAAAGAATATGATTCATTTAATAAAATTATAATTAATTGAGTTGATAAAAGAAAAGCGTGTGCCTAAAAGGGAAAGAGACGCACGTAGAAATACGGACGGAGAAAGATAAAAAAAGAAAATCGTTCCAGGCAGATAACAATCAGATCTTGGTGTGAATTAGTCTGATCAGCATTCCTTAACAATTTATTTCGTCCGTCGAGCAAAATCTCACTTCCCATTTGGCAATTAATTTCGTTCGCATGATTCATTTTTTTGACATCGCTTGACAAATATATCCGAATTTTCTTCTTCTTTTTCTTCTTCTTCTTTTCTTCTTTCTTTCTTCTTCTTCTTCTTTCTTCTTCTTTTTTTTTTCTTCTTCTTTTTCTTCTTTTTCTTCTTCTTTTTCTCCTTCTTCTTTCTTCTTTCTTCTTCTTCTTCTTCTTCACCGTGTTCCTCTCTTCTTCTCATTCTTCTTCATTTCTTCATTTTCCCCTCTTCCGTCTTCTATTTCTTCCTTTCCTCTCCTTTTTCTTCTTCTTCTTCTTCTTCCTCTTCTTCTTCTTCTTCTTCTTATCTCTTTATTTCTTTCATTTTTCCTTTGCATTTCCTAATCCTTCTCACCTTGCTTCCTTTATA